>BNST01002358.1:0-122546 GCA_019650275.1 Xylocarpus granatum | reverse complement strand
GGGTCAAAATGAATGGCAATTGTGTCTAAACCGAACATAATATGTGCTTCATCACCAATAAAGCAAACAATCATCAACTAAAAAGATGTACCGCTTAATATATATATATATATGATAATTCATATTTACAAACTGCAGTTGACAATGACCATAAGTAAACAGCGGTGAGAAAAGTATACATAAGTGAACAAATCGTTTATATAATAAACTAAATTAATCGTCTTAAGTGTCCCCCAAGTTCAAGGGGTTTCTACAAGTTGCGCGATTGTGCCCACGCTGTTTACACCGAGAACACCTACGAACAGCCACTTCTTCACCTAAAGATGGGATGCGTGTATTCCGAGGTCGTCCGGATGGGAGACGACCTAGAGGTGGTTTGACAAGGGTGGCCCGAATATCGCTGGGGACTTGCCAAAAGCTAGGATCACCAACAGGATGAATCTCGGCTGCATACGCAGACAATAGTGTACTGTTGTGATAATATATGGAGCAAAATTCTCCATACCTACCCCTGACGAATCTAATAGCTGCCATCGCGTGAGCACACGGTAGTTGTTGTAGGTTGAAGCGTCTGCACTGGCATGTCTTCGCGTTGAGATCAACTATTGCAATTTCCCCACGACCCCTAACTTCGAACTCATAGTGTGAAACAGGATACACATTCAGGGTTAGCGACATTGATTCCTCCAATTTAACTTTTTCGGCCGCTGCATCAGTTAATGTGTTATCGTCGTGTTTAGCTGCTTCTTCTCTCCTTTCATAAAACCACCGCTGCAACACTGAACGTATCCAATCAGCTAAGGCCATGATGGGCAGAGTACGCGCATCCTTCAGCAATGCATTTAGACTTTCGGCAATGTTTGTGGTCATAATGTCGTAGCGCCGAAGGGGAAAATGACATCTTGCCCAACGATGAAATCCTACATCATATTCCAAATAGTTGACAGCATCGTTGTGAACCGACCGCATCTTTTCCAGGTGCTTTTCAAATTCAGTAAACACAAATGCCTTAGCTGCTTGGTAGAAACCCATGAGAAAAGCATCCTTCTTGCGGTCTTTAAACTTGAACTTTGTTTTAAGGTTCCCTTCAATATGATATGCACAAAAACCGTGGTACGCTTCAGGGAAGACCGTTCTTAAACCTTTAATAATACTATCATGGCGGTCAGAGACAAACACAAGATCTTCAATAGGCCCAAGCGCGTCTCGTAGCTTCGTTAAAAACCATTCCCACGAAGCATCGTTTTCTGAGTCCCCAACTCCGAATGCAACAGGATAGATTTGGTCATTGCCATCAAGAGCAGCCGCAACAAACATGGTGCCTCGATACGTGCCCTTGAGGAATGTTCCATCAACCGCGATCACAGGACGAATTGCCGTACGAAAACCGCTCAGACAAACTCCAAGTGCCATGAAGAAGTACAAGAAGTTTGCATCATCATCAGTTTCTATGTGCGTGATCGTGCCTGGATTCCTTTCTTCAAGTACGTAACAAAACTGTGCTAACAAGTTGAATGATTCAGCTGGGTCCCCGCACGCTAATTTCAACGCTTCTTCTCGTGCTAGCCACGCTTTGCGGTAAGATACCCGGACTCCAAACTCTCGGTGTATGTCATCACGAATGTTGTTTGGAGTATAGATCCTGCTAGGGTCTTGGAATTTGTCAGCAACATATTCACCAATAAATCGACTAGTGGCTTGACGGTGGCTTGGATTTAGTTGGTCGCTTCTGCAAGTATGGTCGGTTTCAACTCGCTTAACACACCAATATCCACCTTCCCCATCTGTATTTGTTGCTCGCATCCGCCATTTGCACCCGTCAACAACGCATCTAACCTCAAATCGATCTGTTGTTGACTTTGCAACTCGAAACTGAAAATTATTCCTCAATGCCAATACACCCAATGCATCTCGTAACTCCTTCTTTGAATTGAAAAGTTGTCCAACATCTATGAAGTTACCAGTAGACACGGACATTGCATCCTCGCCTGAAGAAAATGCTGGTGGAATAAGTGGCACACAACGACCACTGTGTGGAAGACTTGAAGGACCAGCCATGTCACCACCAACCCTCATAGACGTGCCGCTTTCGCGAGCTTGCTGACTAAAGTTCCCAATTAGGTAAGTATCGCGAGCCTCGTAATCATTCCCCCACGTATGAGGTGGCATTTCATTAGCCATGTCACCACCTTCATCTTGCACAAATGTTGGAGCTTGAAAGAACTCATGGCCATGCTCTTCATTTATTGGGCAAAACTCATATTCGCTATGGCTACCTGAAGCTCCACGTTGTATTGGTGAAGCATGTATGGGATTTGTATAATATTGACCATAGTCGAACTGGTTACTATCCCAAGAAGATACAACTGGCTGTGTAGAAACCTCTACACCACAAACTGGCACGTTACTTTCAGGAACTCTGGGCTCACTAGGAACAACTTGCTCTGTAGAGCAATAAAGTATGGAAAGATCTTTATTCGATTCCGGCCTAATACTATCCATAAAGGCAGATACAGTATAATCGTCATCAATATCAACATATATCCAAAACCCTGTCTCTGCATCTTTGAAACCAGTTTTCAGTTGAATGTTAAATTCTGTTGGATTGATTCTAGTACGCTCGTATATTACGGTCAATAATTCATGGTACTTAATCTCTTTTCCAACAGATATAAGTCGGACCCTTCCACCACGGTATTTTTCTGAACCGTCAGATAATGTAATCCATGATCCTCCATGTCGAACACCGACAACTGTCATTTCAGCCATATACCTGAAAGAAAATAAATAGATAAATATTATTTAATATTATATTTATAACATTTATAAATTTTTTAATGAATTGATATTTCTAATAGAAAAATTTATGACTCAAATACATAAATTGCCCATTTCTGGCCCTGGGTCCGCGGGGACCCAGGGCAAATGGCCCTGGGTCCCCGCGGACCCAGGGAGAAATTCTCCCTGGGTCCGCGGGGACCCAGGGCAAATGGCCCTGGGTCCGCGGGGACCCAGGGCAAATGGCCCCTGGGTCCGCGGGGACCCAGGGGCAAATGGCCCTGGGTCCGCGGGGACCCAGGGCCAAATGGCCCCTGGGTCCCCGCGGACCCAGGGAGAAATGGTCCCTGGGTCCGCGCGGACCCAGACCGAAAATTAAGCATCACGCGCCACCGTCTTCCCTTTCCCTCCTCTGTCTTCTACATTTTCTCACCCAAACTCATAGAAAATGCCCTATTTACTATATTTTACACTATCTACTTTCTTATTTCTCTACTATTTTGTCAATATTTTTCAAACTAACAAGAAAGAAAGAAGTGAATTATTACATCAAAAACGTAATTTTATATAATCACATAATATGATTTCTAAACACACAAAATAAAGTATGCAATATATTTGTATTTACCTTTTTTTATATGCTGTGAAAGACAATTCGCAATTGATTGACAAAGCAACGGTGACGATATGAGAAGAAGATGAGTGACCAAATGAGAAAAGAAAACGAGAAGATGTTTGTTTTTACTTTTTGTTATTCTGAGGGTAAAAATGAAATTGTTTATTAGGGTTTGGGGGCAAAATAGTCTAAAGTGGTTAGTTTGGTAAGAATGAATTAGGGTTGGTCATAAATGTAAAGAGTAATAAAAATAAGGTTATTTTCGGAAATTTCCCATATTTTTACTCCTTAGAAGATTGGATTCGAGTGTCACACTCTTTAGCTGCCGTTAAGCGGTTAAGTAGGAAGGATAGGTCTATTGTTGTTGTAGTAGAAGCTAAAGGTTGTCAACTGACGTTCTGTTCCAGGTTTTCCAGCTTTAAAGTGAAGACGAAGCCAGCCATCCCATGGAAGATGGGTGGTGAGTCGAAAGGCTTTTAGCGCTGTGCTGCGGCATGGGCCCTTCAGCTTCTTAGGCAAACTCTTTCATAACCTTGTCCCTTGTGTCGTTGAGAGGAGTCTAAAGCCAGATAAGACCATTCCCTAAGGGACTTTTTCTTAGAAAGTCAGGCTGGTTGTCAATCAGAAGATCAGGCCAAAATCGACGATTCTAGACTGGGTTGAGACATTCTTGTCGGTCAATGTGGATTTCTTGCCTGACAGATAGCCCTTTTTTTTCTGCCGGAGGTAGTAAGTTAGCGAGAGGGGTGAAGCAGGCTAGCGATTCTACTATTATGCTCCAGTAGTAAGCTGATAGTCGCTATCTTCTCTTAGGTAGCAGCACATGGGAGTAGCAAGAATCTGCCTCCCGAGAGGCATAAGAAGAGGCGAAGCGCTAGTTAGTGGGAAGAGTCCTTTCCTGGGTATACCTCGTCAGCCAGCATCCACCTCACAAACAAGCAGTCCCACGGAGCGCTAACTATCAATTGAATAATCGAAGAGAGATCGTAAGGAGATTCTTTTCGATTAGTGAGCACTACCTCGATGTGACGGAATAAGAGTAAGAGTAAGAAAGCAGCAAATCCTTCCTCCTCTGATTCGGCTTAGTGAAAATAGAACTAGTAGCGGAGTTAAGTAGAGAAGACTTTAAGTTCTGCCTTAGCCATGTCTCCCTACCTAGCCCTAGCTACTTGAATTTGAATACCAGGAAATCTCAGACAAAAGGGTATGGGGCACGAACGGTATAACAATAGGGAGGGGGCTTGCTCTAAACTTCAAAAGAGATTCTCGCATTTCAGTGAACAAGGCAGTGATTCGACGATCATATAGTAGGTGTATCGCGGGTGGCTTCTCTCTTTTGGTTGTCATGAAGGGAGAAGGTCCAACTTTACTTATTACACTTTCTTTAGGAATGGAAAGCTGGGCGTACTGGATAGATTCCGAGACGGACTAATGTTCATGCTTCTAACTAGGCTTTTTCTTAGCTCTATAAGCTCCCCAAGCCAAAGGATTGAAATTCAGTTTATTGGCCTTGGCCCTTATCTTATCCGGGAAGCAAGCATGGAAGCACTCAAGCTAAAGCAAATGCACCTAAAGAAAAGCTACTGGCCAGTGACCCTGCAAGACCCTAGACTAGCGTCCCTCCCTCTGATGCCCTGACTCTCAGTCTCAATCAAGGAAGAAAGGGAACCCTCTACGGCAATGGGTATAGACCTCTTACCTCCGCTGCTTACCCAATGGACCACTTAGAATAGACCGAAGCGAAGCCGGTAAACATTCTGTAATCATTCCAAGTTTTCCAGGCTGCCCATTATCTTTGTATGAAAAGTAGGAAATGTCGTAGGTAAAGCCGTCCAGTACTACATCCGTAAGCCTTCCATGTATTGCATTCGTTCGTCAGGGAATGTGTACTAGCCCCTGTTGGAACTCCCATCAGGGGAATTTGCCTTTACTTCTCTTCTGTTATGTACAAGTGGGCCAGCCAGTCCGTCTGGTAATTTATTCCGTATTCAAGTTAGGCTATTTCGTCCTAGCTTTCCAATTTATCTGTCCTAACAGCGTTCGAAGCCTAACATCCTTGCAAGCTTTGGATTCTTTCCTATCTCTCTTTTTAGTATGGTATGAGTTTGTTAGTGTATAAAATCTTTTGTTCCCTCTTTTGTGTAATCCGATTATACTTTATTTGATTTTGAAGAAAGAAGAATTGGATTTTTCCTTTTTTCTTCTTGATTTTCTAGTTCTAATGTTGGAAAAGGATTAGTCTTTAAACGATCAGTCTTTATATGCTTAACATAGTCGTCTTCTATCTTGTATATTTCCTTTTTTTTTATTTGTCTGTGTTAGATCTGCCGGAAAAAGAGCAAGGAGCTTACTTACCTAAGAGCTAAGCAGGGTTGGGAAGGAAAGATCCACATCCCGCTCCGGCCTCTCTCATTTGCTCATCATTCTCCTCGCCCGCACGCTGACCTTCAGCTTCTGGCCCTGATCATGACAGGCTGGGCAAGTGGCCCGCTTTACCCCATTCAATCAATGCTTTGGGGAAGACTCTGACCTGTCAAGAACCAGGCCAGCAATCCATCCCTGACGTACCGAAGAAGGACAAAGCGAGGATAGCACCTCTATTTGAAGTACTCTTGGCTTGAGTAAATGGGATTCTATAAGTTAAAAGTCCTTAACTCGGTTGATAATCTACAAGCAAAGTATGTTTCTTCCTAACCATACGGTCTTTACTCTCTTATCTTAGCTATCTTAGATTAAAGATACCTAAGCACAATGGACTCGCTCTTGGACTTTGTTCTAGACTGGAAGGCAGCTTGTGTGCGGTGTCAAAGGACGAGAACCTGCTGGCATCGATACTGCCTTTAGGAACTGACTTATTAATTAGCTGTCATCACTCTATGGGCTAGCCCGCTCATTGGTTAAGTCGCATAAAGCATCAATTTTGATTCCTACATCCTTTGTATCTCCGATCTGAGGTAAGGGTGAGAGGATAGGTTCGAAACGATTGGATACGCCCTTGATCAAGGCTTGTTCCTGGGAAGGAATGAGAAATTCTATAACAAATTTGATATCTTGCAATCAGCTTGATCAATCTGGCTATTCCATTTCTGAGATTGAGAGTTCCGAGGCTTGGACGCCGAAGCGAAGGTAGAAAAGGATGATCTCGGGTGAACAGAATAGATGTTTCGGATTCCGTGGAGCTTAGGGACCAATATGATGACTGGTTTGTTTGGGTGACTTTTTGGGATCAATTCCCTCTTCTAAGATCACAACATATTGAAACGATGGCAACTGAAAGGTGTGGAATCCTTTCTTGTCACCTTCGTGAAAATAAGGGCTGAACCCGTCATGTACCAACGAGGGAGAGAAAGCTTCGTTAAAAGGTTTGGGAAGATTGAGTCTTTCGATTCATTACAAATATCCCAAGGGTATCCCTACTTCCGCTTCTCAACAAAAGAGCGGGAGTAGGGGCTATTGCGGCCCGCGCTCTCAAGACTCTCGTCGATCCTTCTTAAAGATGTAATCGAAAAGTCTTGTCCTTGTTCCCTGCCTTTGGACTCGTATGTTGTTTGTACACACTGAAAAACGACATAGACTCATCTACCCCCACCAAACTTACCACAATCGCCTGATTTGCTTCCTGCTGGAGCTGCTCATCTTGGATCTTATTAGAATGGTAGTAAGACGACGCGAGAGTTCCAAGAGAAGAAAATGAAAAAAATTCCGTGGCATAAAAGATTGAGAAAAAATGATTCCCGCCTGTTCACTCCGTCGAGCCTGTATGAGTAGTGGTTGGTTGTTGACCAACAAGGGAGAAAGAAAAAGGGAGGCAGAAGGTCCGCAAAGCCCTTACTTTATTGATGGGGGACATTTTGATTCCCTTGTTGACCAAGCAAGGTCGCACTGAGACTGAGAGCACCAACGGAACACTCTCTTACCCCCACTGACCAGCTAGTGTGCAATGACGACCGGCCCGCAAGCGACTCGATTTTCTTTTCTTAGCAGCTGTAGATTCTATTCTAGATGCTACTTACTTACGTATGATGTTTTCTTTCACAAGGTAGCGCATCTATATAGCAGCATAGCTGAAAGCGGACAAAAAAAGCTGTTCCCATAGCGTTGCGTAGGCTTAGCTTAGCCTCTTTCTTTCTTTGTAGATGTAGCTTTATTTCCTTCCTGTGCTCTTAGTTGCATAAGGACTAACCGCTTTCTTGTTTGTGATTGCCTTACTAAGTACACTGGATTCATTCCTTTTGCTCTCTTTCTCCTAATGCCAACTGCAATCTAACATCTGCAGCGTCAATGCATAGTATAATAGGTGGCAGCTGCTCTCTATGTACTTGTAGTTGAGTAAGGACTGTAAGCTTCAAGTCCCTTCTTATCTTCTTTTAGTTCCAACAGGAGGTAAGGGGAATCTAGTTATATCTTCTCATCTTAGTGCTTCTCTTTCCCCTCCCCTATCTATAGGACTCTCCTCTTTTGTGTATTATCATCAGGTCTGTCTCTTTCCCTCGTCCTGTAGTTTCTCTTTTGAAGGTTCTACCGGACTCTTCTCTGACAGAACTCTAGTAGTAGTTGTATCGTCCTCTTGTATTATATGAATTAAGAAGATCCCTTTCATAGTAGTTCTTCTCTTTCCCCCTAGTTAGCGGACTCTAAGTAGTCTCAATTGATCGACCCCTTACATCGTCCGCATCTGCTAGTCTTTCTTATCTTTCTAGTTGCTCCGTTCCAGAGCAGTCCTTACTATGATGTAGTATAGGGAATGAGAATAACTGAAAGAAGAAAAAGTGCCATAGTTAGAATGAGAACCAAAAGAGACTCCTTCTAGTGCTAATAGAATTCTCTCTCCGATAAGCCAGCCCTGCCCCCTTCTTCCCTGGGACAACACACATCCTTCCAAGCTACTCTACTTTGGCACCAGTTTCCTTAAGATCAATCCCACTCCAAAGAAAGATTCTCATTAATTGTTCAATCTCATCAATCACTTTCTTAGGGAGCATGAAAACAGAGGACCAAAATTTTCTAATTTAGAAAAGAACAGCCTTAATAAGCTGGACTCTGCCACTATAGGATAAAAACCTGCTAGTCCAACTTTGTATCTTCCTAGTCATTCTATCAACTAGAGGTCTGCAGTCTTCTGCTTTGCACATGGTAGTGATTAGAGGAACACCAAGAGATTTTACAGGCAGTGTGCACTCCTGAAAGCCCAAAGTAGCCACAATCTCAGTTTTAAGCTTTCAACACCAGAAAAGAAAATGCTGCTCGCAGTTAAAATAAGGGAGGAGACCAGAGAGCTTTTAAAATCAATTTGATTTTAAGTACCCTAGCAGACCCCTTCATCAATAAGTCATCAGCAAAACAAAAACATAGCTGAATGATCTTATTCTTACCACATCTCCAATGGTAATGAAAATCTAAATGGTTGACAAAATTTTTCAAAAGAGAATCTAGCACATCCATACCAATGACAAACAAACAAGTAGGGGGACAGAAGCAGCAGCCTGCCTAAGCCCTTTGGCTCCTCTGAAGAAGCCATTCAGCTCCCCATTTATGGAAATAGAGAAAGAAGGAGTGGTGATACATGTCCTGATCCATTGGATGACATTTGAAGGAAAATGAAAGCAATGTAGAGTAGCCAAAATTCCAATTGTTAGAATCATAGGCTTTCTGAAAGTCCACTTTGATGGCACACCTAGGGCAGGGGGACTCCCTATGATAATTCCTTAGTAACTCCTGAGATAGCAGAATGATTAGACTTCTGCAAGGAACAAATTTTGTGATGGATCAATCAAAATCAACTCACCAAGAACAACTTAAACCCTATTAGCTATGAGCTTAGTGAGGCACTTGTAAATGGTGTTACAACATGAAATGGGTCTGTAATTACTTAGCTTTGTGGCATTAGGGATCTTGGGAACTTTAGCAAGAATGGTATTGTTAACCTCCCTAAGCAAACTGCCAGAGTAAAAGAAGGAAAGGATAGCATCCAATACATCTTCTCCTACTACTGCTCTCTTCTTCAAGAGAGCATTAAAGCCATCAGGCCCAGTTGCCCTCTTTGAGAGAGAAAAAACCCTCCTTTATTTCTTTTCTTACCTAGAGACCTGTCTCCCCATAATTTCCTTTTGGTCTTCAGAGATAGACTTGGAGACAATGTTGTTTAGAACCTGAAATTCCCGGATAACTAGAATGGTCATCAGAGCCAAGAAGACCCTCAGCCAACAATTACTCAACTAGCCTTTCACTACAGCTCTTTCATCAACTACAGCAATATCCGATGTAGCGCATTCTCCCTCTTTCGCATATCTTCACTACTGTCAGATAGCTAGTAAGTAGTTCTTGCATTTCCTTAGGCACACCTTCGAAGTGAAGGGCTTTCAGGGCTAGCCCTTAGAGCAAGAAAAGTATCTTCTTTTTCTATGATAAATAGAGATTGTCATTTATTGAATCCATTGGTATGGGACATTGCTCAGTGGAAGTAAGGGACTGGGGTCTGTTAGTTAAGGAAGATGAATCTAGGCACATGCAAGTCTAGAAACCATTCTACGATCCAGGAAGAGAGAGATGACATTTCTAGTGAACCTGTTGAGAATGCAGAGAAAAGAGTGTAATAATATTATCCAGTAAAAGATACATATATACAAATGTTGCAGCTTTTACAAGTTATTTTACTGCATCTCTAAATGCATGTCAAATCCTCTACCTAATATCGTCTTTTAGAGATAAAATACATTGCTGCAAGTAAGGTCTATCATATGTTTGTAACCAAAAATTAACTGTAACATTACAAACAAGCCAAATGAACTGAATTATAGCTATAAGTACCAAAACAAAGTCTCATTCTTAACACTCCTTGAGATTTTGTTTTGAGACTCCAAGCTTATCTCTGAGCATTTCAAATTTTCCTTTAGGCAAAGCTTTGGTTAATATGTCAGCAATTTGATCTTTTGATTTGTAGTAGACCAAATTGACTTTATGATCCTTTTCTGCCTCTCTAAGAAAATGAAACTTCACCTTCATGTGTTTGGTCTTTCCATGCTGAACTAGATTCTTGGCCATAACAATTGCTGATTTATTGTCACTATAAATTAAAGTTGCATTGCTTTGAATGAACTTTAGATCAGCCAACATTTTTCATATCCAAATGCACTGATTTGCATTAGCTGCTACTGCAGCAATAAACTCAGCTTCTACAGTGGATTGTGCAACTACCTCTTGCTTCTTAGAAATCCACGAAAATACACCAGAACCAAGTGTGAAAACATAGCCAGAGGTACTTCTGCCATCATCAACACATCCAACCCAATCACTGTCTACATAACCGATAAGATTTAGTTTTTTTTGTAGTCTAAACCAAACACCAAAATTGTGAGTACCCTTTAGATACCTAAGAACTCTTTTGCCAGCACCAAAATGTATTTGACTAGGTTCCTGCATAAATCTTGACATCAAACTCGTTGCAAACATAATATTAGGTCTTGTAGATGTGAGATACAATAGACTACCAACAAGACTTCTATAGAGAGATGCGTTTGCCTTGTCTTTACCATCAAATTTGGATAACTTCTGATTTACAATGAGAGGTGTGCTTGCTGGTTTGCAGTGTTGTATAGAAAACCTTTTAAGCAAACTTTTAGCAAAAATTTGCTGAGAAATAAAAGTTCCTTCATTAGTTTGACAAACCTCAAAACCAAGAAAGAATTTCATTTCCCCTAGATCTGTCATCATGAACTTTCTACTGAGTTGTTGTTTGAAATCATCAACATCTCCAACTTTGCTGCCAACAATCAACAAATCATCAACATATAATGAAATGATCAAGATATCTGTTGTAGATGAAACCTTAATATAAAGAGTAGCGTCATTACAACTCCTAGTAAAGCCAGAATCTCCAAGAAACTCATTAATCTTGCTGTACCAAGTCCTTGGTGCTTGCTTCAAACCATATAAAGCCTTGTTCAATTTATAGACTTTATCCTCCTTTCCTTTTACTTGAAAACCTTCTGGTTGCCCAATAAAAATTTTTTCTTCCAAGTAACCGTTCAGGAAGGCTAAGTTGATGTCTAGATGGAAGATTTTTCACTTATTTTGAGCTGCTAACGCAATAATCAACTTTATTGTATCAAGTCTAGCAACAGGGGCAAAAGTTTCTCTATAATCAATACCTGCTTGTTGAGAATACCCTTTTAAAACAAGTCTGGCTTTATGTTTGTGAACAAAACCATCTGCATTAAACTTGGTCCTATACACCCATTTTACTCCAACTACGTGCTTATGCAAACTTGGTAATTCTTTTATTATATTTTTAATTTGTCTAAGCAGTTTCTTGTCTTCATTGTTAAAGCTAATTACTCCTCCTATTTTTAACTTATTATAAAAAGGTCCTGTTAATTTTCCTAAGTTAGGAACATAATTTCTAGTATAATTCAATAATCCTAAAAAGCTTTCTAACTCCTTTTTATTATTTATTTCTTCATTAAAATCTACTATTTTCTTAATTATATGAGGTTGTAATTTTATTATGCTTTTCCTATTTCTAATCCTAAAAATTCTATTCTAACTTGTCCTAATTTTAGTTTTGTTTTTGATAATATTAATCCTTCTCTTTCACAAATATCAAAAAATTGTTTTAAATGCTGTATATGTTGTATTATATTATCACTAAATATTAATATATCATCAATATAGCAAATTATATGATCATCTAAATGTCTAAATATGTTATCCATTTTTCTTTGAAATATACTAGGGGCAAATTATTAAAAATATGAGTTAGATGGTAGAAAAAGAGTTACCAATAGTATGTAGAGAATGTAATCATAATTGGGAAAATACATATAGAGAAAAATGTTTAAATTATATTCTAAAGCTAATAATTTTTTATTAATATCTAATAATAATGAAATTATTGTATTATTTTGTCTTATAATGGTTTTATATGGAACTCCTGCTACAGATCCTAAGCTATTTAGATCTCCACTAAATCCTATGGCTGGACTTACTATTTCATTTTCAATAATTTCTAAATTTTTTAAATAAAAAGGATCTTTTTCTATACTCATTCTGTTAAGATTGATATCTTTTTATCTATCATATTTATTTTTAATTCAATCTGATCTAATTTTTCTATTATATTTTTATCTAATTTTTCTAATTTTCTAGTTGGCTTACTACTTTGTCCAATAAGATTATTCTGCATTAATTTAATATTTTCTATTAAACTATCAATTTTAATTCTTTGTTTTTGTAAAATATTTAAATATGATTTAAATATTATATTTTGTGATTGACTAAATGCTATTTGGTTGTGTAAAAGATGATAACAAACATCAGAAATAGTGTTCAGATGTGGATTTTCAGAGTGAAATATGTGCTTATTCTTTTCTTGAGAAAAACAAATTAAATTTATATTATCTACAGTCCTTTTCCTATGATATCCTCTTGTTTCTAAGTTTAAATAGTCTAGCCTATGAAGTATCTCATCTTCCTTACTGGTCATGATATTAAGCTTATTAACTCCGCAAGTTTTCACCTACACCTAGGACTTATCAGCATCCTTGCTTCTGCCTAGTACTTCAGTTTACCTCTGTAAGAGTTTTTTCAGCCTAACTCAAGTTTTAAAAGACAGAGACTATAGATACATCTCCTATAAGTAGACCAGTAGCTATTAAAATTTTTGAAGAACAAGAAGAATGTAATAAAATAAAAATAGAGAATTTATTAGAAACAGATATAATATTATATAATTATGGAAATTTCTTTTTTTTTCAATGATAGCAAATTCTTCTTTCATAGCATTATACCAAATTTTTGAATTGATTGCTTCCGGAAAACTTTGAGGATCAGCTACTGCAATTATGCATCTGGCATACACATCTGACAGATTAGAGGTTTTCAGCACAGGTGAATCTGACGTACCAAGAACATTAAACTCATCTTCAGTGTTGGAAGCAACAGATATACTAATTTGAATACTTGAATTTTTTTGGAAGACTAGAGAGAATTGGTGAAGCATCAAAATTTCCTTCCTCCCATCGCAATATTGAATGCTCATCAATAGATACATCCTTACTGACATTTATCTTTTTAGCTTCCAAATCAAAAACTCTATAACCTTTTACTTGACTGCTATAACCAAGAAAAATTCCTTTTCTCGCCTTTTCAGAGAGCTTGTCCCTTTTGACATCTGGTATGTGTGTATAGCAAACTGATCCAAAAACTTTCAAATGCTTGACAGATGGTTTTTGACCAATCCAAGCTTCATATAGAGTTTTTCCTTCAATTGCATGAGTAGGTAATCTATTCAGCAAATATATTGAAGTGTATACAGCTTCTGCCCAGAACTTCTTCGACAAAGATTTCTCATACAACATGCTTCTTGCCATCTCAAGTACCGTCCTATTCTTCCTTTCACACACCTCATTTTGTTGTGGAGAGTATGGCACCGTCAGTTGGTGCTGCATTCCAACATCTTCACATAATTCTGCAAATTCTTTTGAGGTGAATTCCTTCCCATTATCAGTTCTTAGCCTTTTAATTTTAAGGCTAGTTTGAGTTTCTGCCATTGCCTTGAACTTCTTGAAGCAGACATATGCTTGAGCTTTATTACTCAAAAAGTAAACCAGGTCATTCTTGTGAAATCATCTATGAACAAAATGAAGTACTTATTTTGACTCAGAGAAGGGAGTCACATAGGACCATAAATATCTGAATGCACAAGCTCAAGTCTCTGTTTGGCCCTCTATTTAGCTTGAGATGGAAAAGGTAATCTATGTATCTTTCCCATTTGGCAGCTTTCACAAATTTGATTACAAGAATTAATTAAAGGCATATCACTAGCCAATTTCTTTTCATGCATCACTTTCAAAGACTTAAAGTTAGCATGCCCAAATATTTTATGCCAAAGCCATGATTCATCCACAATAGTCTTACAAGCAAGTGAAGGACTTGAATGCTATCGAATAGCAAAACATTTATCACTCATTGGTACAACAATAAGCTTTTCTCCAAATGAATCAGATATCAAACAAGAGTTATCCTTAAAAACTAATGAATAACCATTCTGCATCATTTGGCCTACACTAAGCAGATTTTGATCTAACTTTGGAACCAAAAGCACATCATGTATAAGCCTTATACCTTGCGCAGTTAGGACAGAAATGGTACATTTTCCTGCAGATTCTATAGACTCCCTATTTCCCAGCTTGACAGGAATTCTGAAGGAAGGATCAAGGCTGATAAACAACCTTGAATTTGATGTCATATGGTTAGTACAGCCACTGTCTAGCGACCAAAAATACTTTTATGAAGTTTTATTAGATGGAGTAGCCATAAAAAGATGCTCTTCTGCATCCTTTTGTTCCATTACATTGGCTTGTTGCATTGGTTGGGCTTGTTGTGAAGAAATTTGTTGAAATTTCTTTTGCTTGCAGAATTTGGCAATATGTCCAAATTTTTTTGCATATTTTACATTGCATTTTCTTCCAGCAATTACTCTCTAGATGATTGGTCTTTTTACAGAAGGTACAAGGAGGAAATTTTCCTTTTCCAAGCTCCTTGAACTTGGCTTTAGCAATCTTTCCTTTAAAGCTCTTGTCACATTGCATCTTTTTATCCCCTTTGGAGTTGGATAGCTTTGAATTGAGCCTGGCTGGAAAAGCTCCTTCACTATAATTTTCTGATCTAACGGAAGTTCTTTATTCTTGAGCTTGAAGCTTGCTAATCAACTCAGCAATTGTTAACCTTTTAAGATCATTTGACTCCTCTATAGCAGATGTCTTTGCCTCAAACTTCTCTGGAAGACTTATCAATATCTTCTCAACTGTTCTTTGTTGCTCAACCACCTCTCCATATAACCTCATTTGGTTAACCAGGTCTTTGACCTTAAAAGAGTACTCCTGGACAGTCTCAGATTTCTTTATTTTGAGATTTTCAAACTCCCTCTTGCGAGTAAGTAACCTAACAGACTTTACTCTATCACTTCCTTCATATTCCACTTTCAACTGATCCCACACTTATTTTGGGGTTTCAAGAGTCATAATACCTGTGAAGATGTGGTCTGCAAAGGCTGAATGAAGAACTGTAAGAGCGCTGTTCTTCTTAAGCATTTCTTCCTTATGATGCTTTATTTGAGCAATGGTGAGATTTTCTCTTAAAGGAGGTGGATCTTTGCCTGTATCTACTGCATTTCATAGCCCTAAAAATTTCAAATATGCTTTCATTCTAACCACCCAAACTTGGTAGTTCTCTCTTGAAAACATAGGCACTGTAGGGTAAGAAGAACTTGCAGAAGCCATAACTCACTTGCTATGGTGTTTACTCTACACAGGCAAGACAATAGAATAGCCTTTTTTCAAAAAGCCACACAGCCTGTAAGAGCCTTAGAGCTTTGCTACCAATTGTTGAGAATGCAGAGAAAAGAGAGTGTAATAATATTATCCAGCAAAAGATACATATATACAAATGTTGCAGTTTTTACAAGTTATCTTTCTGCATCTCTAAATGCATGTCAAATCCTCTACCTAATATTGACTTTTAGAGATAAAATACATTGCTGCAAGTAAGGTCTATCATATGTTTGTAACCAAAAACTAACTGTAACATTATAAACAAACCAAACTAAGTAAACTATAAATATAAGTAACAAAACAAATTCTCATTCTTAACAGAACCCAAGAAAGGAATGTAATCGAAGAGGCCAGCCTAAAAGCACAGAAAGGGAAGCAACTTGTCCACAAGCTTGATGTTCAAATAGTGGTCTTTTTTCCTAGTAGCTAGTTTTGAGTTCCCCTAGTTCAGCTACTCGAGGGCAAATCAATGTTCATAAGGCACGGAGAGATGTTAGGCGAGAAAGACTAATCTTCGAATTCCGCTTGAAAACGAGTCCCGTCCTTGCTTTTCTAAGAAGTTACTATCCCCTCGGGCAAGCATAAGATAAGATTTGTATGAAAGAGATTTCGTTTCACCGTTTGACTCTGTTGACTCTGAAGCTTGATTTCACACTGACAGGTTTGAAGGAAATTTCATTCACTAACCCTTTCTTACTCCCACTACTTCTTTCACTTCACTTTCTTTCTGCTTAACGTTAACGCATGAGCAACCTGGTTGTGCCGCCCAGGCTTGTGTTTCCACACAAAGTCATATTCTTGCAAGAATTCCTGCCATCTCGCTTGCTTAGGGGACAGCTTTTTCTGCGTCTTGAAGAAGGTGTTAGCAACATTGTCAGTCACTACAACAAACTTTGTTCCCAACAAATAGACTCGCCAGGTATGAAGGCAATGCACCACAGCTGTCATTTCCTTCTCATGTGACAAGTACTTCTGCTCTGCCTCATCTAACTTCCTACTAAAAATAAAAAAGGAAAAAAAAACCTTCCTGAACCAGCACTCCTCCAATGGCTTTGCTTTGTCTGAGGCATCCGTGTGAACTTCGAAAGGCAACTCGAAGTCAGGCAATCGTAGGACAGGTTCTGTTGCCACTTCAGCCTTAAGCTTGTCAAATCCTTCTTGGCATGCCACTGTCCACTGCCACTTGTGATCTTTCTTGACTTCAGTAAATCCGTGAGAGGCCCCTGTAACAATTTCCGATAATAGTTAGCCAAGCCAAGAAAAGACCTTAACTCGGACACTTTGGTGGGTGGAGTCCAATCCACAATGGCCTGCACTTTCCTCCCATCCATTCTAACCTGGCCTTTCCTTTGCTAATCAAATGCCCAAGGCCTGTCGGGCAAAGTCACACTTTTACATCTTTACATATAGCTTGTGCTCCCTTAACCGAGTGAGCACTTTCCTAAGGTGGGACAAGTGATCCTCTAGGGACTCACTGTAGACAACAATGTCATCAAGATAGACAACAAGAAAGCGATCAATATAGTTACAAGTTATAAAAGACATCACTCATCAAATTACAGAAGGTAGCCGGGTCATTTGTAACCCAAATGGCATGACAAGAAACTCGTAAAGCCATATCTGGTAACAGAAGTGGTTCTAGGCTTAGGCTCGTCTCCTTCTGCAATTCTGACTTTCCAATAGCCAGCAGGGCAAAATCTTTTTTGGGAGTCCAAGGGTGCCACCCCCTACTACCCAATTCTTGTCTCCGGAATTCCGGTCTCTGGAACTACGGAGATAGGTGACTTTCTGCGATGGCCCTCCACCTCGTTGGGAAAAGTGAAAGGAAGCCCTAAACTAAATGCGAACTAACAGCTTATCAACCACTAAACACAGACTCATGTGGGCGATGCCATGGTGAAGTAAGAGGACGACCCATTCACCTAAAAATCAAAATCTCGCCTCATCTCAAGTAAGCCAAACGATTGACGTCATAGAAAAGGACCACCCACCCAGCAAAGAAAAGAGCGAGGTCTTTCAGCCAAGTACTTCACAAAAAGAGTGGAAGGCGAAAGGCACTTAGACAACATTAGAGGAGATTTTCTTTACTGTATAAGTGGCTCGGAAGAAGAATCACGCCTCTAGTCGATTCTACTTCATGTCTGACTAGATAAGTCAGAAAGTCTATCTTTCTTCAGGCCCAGGTCATCTAGTCGGTCGACCACAATTTCCCAAGAAAGAAAGAGCTAGAATTTCACTAATTGGAAGGAAAAGGAGGGTTTTGATCCGTTGTGATTCGGTTCCTTTTCCTTGGTGTGGAAAGATCTCTGCCATAAAACAGAGAGCTCGTAGGCCTTATTCTATAGTATAGAACAGAGGCATTCTGGGCCGACTACTACGACTACATGCGCATCTAGTGCAGTGGCTTGGAATAAAAACCTTGACCATCTTCGAAAGTTTTAAATAATCTACCGATCAAAGGCTATAGGGGCGGACTGCTCTACATTCAGCTACGCCACAGTGACCCCTGAAGCGATCTTCTTCTAGTTGCGGGGCGAAATCCGGCAGCCAATTGCTGGCTCTGAATAACCAGCCCAGCAATAAGTTCAATTCTTCCATAACATAATGGGGCGGGATTGCGCGCCAAAACCATCTCCTTTTTATAGGTTCTACGGACCGATGCCTGCTGCTTCATCAGGGAGAAAAGAATCATAGATATGCTGGTCATTAGAAGGAAGAATCGCCATAAAAAGATTCCTCGTGTATCATATGTAGCAAAACTATGAACGGGAACTAGCAATCCGGACCGTATCGAAAAGGTTCCTGAGACACAGCATGGAAGAGTCACAATATTAAGAAACGAGGTCCAAGAATGAAGAAGGGGTAGAATTACTGAATGAATACGAGCTATGGCTAATACCCGAGGCATAAAAGAAGCATTTTCTACGGGATCCCGAAACCACCAGCCACCCCGACCTAATACATGATAAGCCCACCAACTTCCTAGCTACCGTTAAAAACCACCAACATGCCAAGATCCAAATACGAATTGGTTCCTGGTCCTGGTCAGAGACCACTGTGCTCGCGCCGGCAGTCCAACAAAGAGGCGAAGTAGTGGCATCTTTCTTTCCATTACGAACGACACGCTTCGCCTGCGCCCTCCCCGTGTCCACTAGCGCTCCTATCCAGAGCGAAGAGAAGGCGAAAAAGCACCGCCGAAGCAGCATGAGCGGGCTTCTATTGCTTCGTAACAATAGAGCAGTATAGCATTTAGCGCCCACATCTTTGAATTTGAGGTTAAGAAGCTCGCTTTTTATACGGGATCCAACGCATCCTGCAGAGCGAAGCAGCGTTCCATTCTTTTCGGCGCGCCCTTCCGCATTGGCGGCGAGTGAAGTGTCACAGTCCCATTCATCATTTTGGATCTACGGAAGCCAAAGTCTACAGCACTGACTGTAAACATACAATACTAAAACATGCCTAAAAACTAAAAATTTAAATTACGAAATTCATGGATAACCAATCTCTTCTCATTATTTTTTTCACGTTTTTTGAGTGTTGCCAAAGTCTTCTAAACTCTCTAAATCCTCTCAAGATGGTATTTAACAAAAATCTCGAGTTTAAGAACCTTTGCAAAGCAAAACACCTCCCAATTTGATAGAATTCTTCCCATTAAAGAATTCTCGCACTTAATGAAAGTATTATGACTACTCAATGTTGTAGTGTTATATTTTAAATTTGAATTCAAGAGTTACAAAATATAATGGAGAGTTAAAGGACATAATTTGAATGTTACAAATTATTTCTTAATGAATTTGATTGTTACAAATTCATAATTTGTAACTTACATTCTCCCACTTGGCTCGCAAACTTCAAATTCTCACATCAAAGAAATAACATACATGAATCATGACGATATATTATTAAAATTAATAACTTTTCTTCCATGTATTATAAATATATGATACTTCTTACTGCAATTTTAAAGTGTTAATGAACAAACCCTATGTTTATTCTTGATCCCACATAATGACCTTAACTTAATGAATAAACTTCATGTTTATTCTAGGTCTAATACAAATTTTGTTTTTCTTTCAAATAAATGTGCACACTTTATTAAAAAATAAATAATTAAAGTTTCATAAATAACAATGAATTTACATACTAGAACTAAGTTCTATATGTATTACATGATTCTTAAACCTTGATGGTGGCATGGCTTTTGTTAAAGGATCTACAATCATCAATTTAGTGCTGATGTGCTCAATGACCACTTTATTTTCTTAATACGTTCTCTAATGGCTAAGTACTTAATGTTGATGTGTTTACTTCGACTCCCACTTTTATTATTCTTAGCTAAAAATATAGCAGCTGAATTATCACAATATATCCTTAATGGCCTAGAAATTGAATCAAAAAGTCTAAGTCCAGATATGAAACTCTTTAACAAAATTTCATGAGAGGTGGCCTCAAAATACAAAACAAACTCAACTTCCGTAGTGGAAGTAGCAATCAGTGATTGTTTAGTGCTTTTCCAAGATACAGCTCCATTAACTAACATAAAGATGTATTCAGATGTTGATTTTCTTGAATCATCACAGCCAACGAAGTCAGAATTTGAGTAGCCAACTACTTCTAAATTGTTAGTTTGTCTATACATAAACATGCAATCTTTGGTCCCTTGAAGATACCTTAAAATTTTCTTTGCAGCTTTCCAATGGTCCATTCCTGGGTTACTATAATATCTTTCCAACATTCTAACTGCGAAAGCTATGTCAGGTCTTGTACAGACTTGCGATACATAATGCTTCCAACAGTTGAAGCATATGGAATGTTGTTCATTTGTTCCATTTCGAGATCATTTCTAGGACATTGGCTCAAATTGAACTTATCTCCCTTAACAATTGGTGCTACACTTGGAGAACAATCTTTCATCCGAAATCTTTATAAAACTTTCTTGATATAGGTTTCTTGAGATAGACTTAAAATACTTCTATGTCTATCTCTATGTATCTTGATACCAATGACATAAGATGCTTCACCCATATCTATCATATCAAAATTTTTATAAAGAAATTGTTTCACTTCATGTAGAAACCCTTTATTATTGTTTGCAAGTAGTATATCATCCACATATGGAACAAGAAAGCAAATTTTATTCCCACTAACCTTCTGGTATATACATTGATCCATAATATTTTTTTCAAAACCAAATGAAGATATAATTTCATGAAATTTTAAATACCACTGTCGACAGACTTGTTTAAATCCATATATAAATTTCTTAAGTTTGCAAACCAAATGTTCACCATCACTGGAAGAAAATCCTTCAGGTTGTTTCATATAAACCTCTTCTTCCAAATCTTCATTAAGGAATGCTGTTTTCACATCCATTTGATGTAACTTTAAATCAAAATAAACTAATAATGCCATAATCACACAAAAAGAATCTTTCTTTGACACAGGAGAAAATGTTTCTTTGTAATTGATTTCATTCTTTCTGAGTAAATCCTTTGGCAACAAGTCTTGCCTTGTATCTCTCAATGTTGCCTAATGAATCCTTTTTGGTTTTAAATATCCATTTACACCTTATGGATTTAAATCCTTTAGGTAACTCAACAAGATTCCAGACTCTATTTGTTGACATAGAATTTATCTTATCTTTCATGGCATCATACCATAAGTTAGATTGTTGACAACTCATGGCTTGTGAAAACGTTTCCGAATCATTTATGGCTCTAATATTATAGTCTGACTCTTATAAATACACAATATAATCACTAAAAATTGGTGATCTTTTTACTCTAGTAAATCTTCTTAATGTTGTTTCAACACTTTTTTGAGGACTATGTTGCATAATTGGTTGTTTAACAACTTGATCTACTAAAACATCACTAGTTTGTGAAATTTGATTCTCATTTGGTTGAATATCAACCATTGTTTGATCAACATCCATTTGTACCGAAGGAATATTATTGATGACAATCACTTTAGTACTTGAAGTGGACGGTTTTGAATGATCATTCTCAGAAACTATATTCTGGGATTGATCCCTCCCACTGATCAAGTCATTCTAGGATCTGATTTCTTTTCTTGTGGATTGTAAACTTTTATTTCAGAAGGATAACTCCAAATGCATACATGTTCCAAATGCATACATGTTGCAAACTCAATTTCCATCATTTTTGTAACTTAAATGGTGTTTTTGAAACAGTTGTAGTTGGAACCCGGTTTAATATGTACACAGCTGTCTTAAGAGCATTTGTCCACAAGAACTTAGGAAGTTTGGAGTTGTTAAGCATACTCCGTACCATATCCAATAATGTTCGATTTTTTCTTTTTGCTACACCATTCTAGTTTGGAGAATCAAGCATAGTATATTGAGCAACAATCCCATGCTCTTAAAGAAATCTCGTAAATGGCCTAAGTGCTTCTCCATTCTTTGTGTATTTACCATAGTATTCACCACCTGTATTTGATCTTACAATTTTTATTTGCTCACCACATTGTTTCTCTACTTCAATTTTGAATATTTTAAAAGCATATAATGCTTCATCTTTAGTATTTAACAAGTAGAGATACATAAATTATGAATAATCATCAATAAAAGTGATAAAATACTTATAACTATATGAATACATATTGAAATTACAAATATCTGTATATATGATTTCTAATAAGTCTGAGCTCCTTTTGGCACCTTTCTTTGACTTATTGGTTTGCTTACCCTTTATACAGTCCATACAAGTCTCAAAATCAGTAAAATCCAAAGAACTAAGTACGGTATCATTTACTAACCGTTTAATTCTTTCTATGGAGATATGTCATAATCTTTGTTGCCACAACATAGAGGACTTTTCATTCATAACAATTCTTTTTATACTAGCATGAGTATGCATTGTATTATAATTAACATTATTTTGTAAATTAATATAAAAAAGTCCATCAGACAATGTACTATTTCCAACAAGATTAGATTTATAAAAAGTTTTCATAAAAGAATTCGAAGTTGAAGGAATATCCATAGGATACAAGCCTAGAAATAGAAATTAAGTTTCTAGAAAAATTAGGAATATAAAAGGTTTTTTCCAGATTTATTACAAAATCACTATTGAGAACTAAACTGCATGTCCCAATAGCCTTTACAGTTGAGTTTATCTTGTTTCCAGAATAGATAAAACGCTCAGTTCCCACTAGTTTTCTTAGGTTTTGTAAGCCTTACAAAACGTTCGTAATATGGATTCTAGAACGAAAGTCAATCCACCATGTGTTATGAGAAACTTCAGTCATATTAGATTCATAACTTACAAAAGAAAAAGAAATACCTTTCTTAACAAGCCATTGTTAAAACTTGATACAATCCTTTATGTGTCCCTTTTTCTTGCAAAAGAAATATTTAGATTCTTTCTTTATTTCAGCTTGGACATGTATTTTGGTTTTCCCTTTCTTCTTAATCTTTCCCTTTGTTGCCAAATGTGCACTTTGAATGTTTACTCCCATTTCTGCAATCAACCTTCCCTCTTCTTAAAGACACATGGTCATCACTTCATTAATAGACCGTTTATCTTTATGTGTGTTATAAGAAATTTTGAAGGGTCTATATGGCAGAGGAAGTGAATTTAAAATATAGTGCACAAGAAAAGGTTCAGACATTGTCACATCTAGAGTTTTCAATTGAGCCGCAATATCTCTTATCTTCATGATGTGCTCTCGCACACCAGTGATGGTGGTAAGTTTCATGGAAGAGAATTGCATAATAAGGGTACTGGTTAGTGCTTTATCTGATGACTCAAATTGTTCATCATAGCCTTCATCAAAGCACGAACATAATCATGTTAAGTGACTGAACCACGTATACTAGTAGAAATTTTAGTCTTTATGAACATTACACTAAAACGATTAGATCGCTTTCAACGTTCATAAAGCTTAATTTGTGCTGGAGTGTTAGCATCAGTAATAGGTGATGGTTCATTTTTTCGTATAACATAATTTGTATCCTGCCACCCTAAAGACAACAATATTTTCTCTTTCCATGTCTTATAATTATTTCCTACTTGTTCGGGAACATCTAAGTTGATGTCAGATATATTTGTAGATTGTGATCTTGCAAAAATACATACTTATAATGAATTTTGTTGAGGCTTAAACATTATCATATTTTATTAATATAAAATATGCATAAAATATGAATCGCATGACATAAAATACTACTTGTGGGTTAAATATTTTTATTCAAATAGATTCACATATCTTAATGATAAAACTATTATATTATATCTAATTTCTTAACTCTTGTGGGTAAATTAAGAAAAATAATATAATATTTTATCCTAATTAATTATATAAACATAATAAAAATTTCTGTAAGATAAAATTTATCACATCTAGTATGATCAATTACAATTAATGTCTTAAATTATATGTGATCCTTAATACAATATAAAGTTTTATTTAACTTAAGGATACTGTGGCTACTCCTTAATATATTAAACTTTTATGGCTCACTAAGACATTTCAATGAATATATATGTCTTATAGAAATTTTTTCCAAAATATTTCTATATTTATTGTGCTGGTAACAGAGAGTAATATATTTAGCTAACAATCACAGTAAGCCAATTCCCAAGAAAGATTGGAGGGGTCACAAGCGGTTCGACTTAAAATCCAACTTCCTTAGATAAAATTTTCCAAACATGTAATTATAAGTAAATAAAATGCTACAATTATACCTAACAACAATACTTTAATATGGTATTTGCATACCATTTATTGTCTCTAAAATGTATGCATAAAAATATAAAATATATAAACTCAGCAAATTATATTATTACATACATAAAATACAAAATATATGCTTAAAATAATTAAATCCAAATTATGCATGTAACATGACATAAATAATATGCATAAATCCAAACATTTAAATTATATAAGATAATTTAATTAAAAATAAATAAAATTATTAATAAATTTGATTGTATTAAAATATTTATAAATATAGTTTAAAATACAATCACAAATTTAATAATGGGCATTTTTATTTTTTTTTATGCAATTAATATTAACATTAAAAACACATAATATATTAAATGTATCTAAATAATAATAATATTGTCATGGCCTAGTGGTTAAGTGTTGCTATATATGGGTCTGTGTTCGAATTTAGCCCTTTCTAATGTAGTTTTCAAGTATTAAAGAAACCCGTATGACATGTCCTCCATGCATATTAAAGACAAACTCATATGACATGTTATCCACATATATTAAAGACAACCGACAAGTCATCCACTGGTAAGGGTCTTCTTCAATCTCTAGCCGGGTCAACCTGATCCGAATTCAGATCTACGAACCCGAAGACTTATCCGACCATTTTTGACATCATTTTTAATTTTTTTTACATCATAAATATTATAAATTCAATGTTAAAATAATTTATAACATATATTTTTACTAAAAATATAAAAACATAAGTTGTATGAAAAATAAAAATTTTAACAAACCCATAGCTATATTTCACATTTTCCTTTCATAAAACTCAACAAACTAAGCAAGACAGAGATTATATATATGCTCTGATGCCAAATGTAAGCATAAAATACTAAAACATACTTAAAAACTAAAAATTTAAATTGCGGAAGCCATGGATAACTAACCTCTTGCCATTGCTTTTCTTCATGTTTGTGTGTTGCCAAAGCCTTCTAAGCTCTCTAAATCCTCTCAAGATAGTATTTAACAAGAATTTCGAGCTTAGGGAACTTTGCAAAGTAAAACACCTCCCAATTTATAAAATTCTTTTCATCAAAGAATTTTCACACTTAATGTAGGTATTATGGCTACTTAATGCTGTAGTTTCATATTTTTAAATTTGAATTAAAAAGTTACAAACATAACAGAGAGTTAAGGGCCATAATTTGGATGTTACAAATTATTTCTAAATGAATTTGATTGTTACAAATTCATAATTTATAACTTACAGATTGTTGAATTCGGAAGCTCTGTCGAAGTTCAAATCGAGTTCTCCTTCTCGGGAGTAGTTCATTTCACTTTCAGCAAAGCTTTTAGCCAGTTTGTTAGCAAGTTCAGTCTTAGAGGGATAATCAAAGAAGTGATGCTCACTCGACCAAAGTAAGAAGAAGCTCAAGCGAAGCAGAAGGGGGTAAGTTGACTCTCTTTCATCAGCTACGGCTGCCTCTCTCCGGCCAGCTTCAGACCGAAGACAACAATAAAAGGGGCAGAAGCGATGGGAGTGAAAATTTCTCTCTGAGTTCTGTGGGCTAAGGAAAGGCAGGCGGGCTACCTATCGTCAATGAAATGCTTTTTCTCAGCGCTCGTTCTAACGAGTTCTAGTGCACCAATCCACTTCTTTTCTTCACTTTGAAAGGTCAAAGCGAACCTCTTTCGTTTAGTGTTCATTGCGGTGATCTTTACTCTTTACTATTCTCTTAGTTTGGTGCCGTATCGTATCACATGAAAGGATTGGGAGGCATGCTTATGATTATGATTCATGACATAAAGGATTGGGCCAGTAAGGCATGATTCATTTATTGATTGGGAGGATTTCTTCTAGGATTGCTCGGGCTCTGCTAGGGATTGTTCATCCCCACCTACCTATGCCTATGGTCCACTTACTATCAACCCTCGAAATCATAACCTTTTTTAACGGGATGTGGAAGCATATCCAATCTATTACAATGTAGATATGATTAGCTTTCGAAGCCTGATTCAAGGTGGCCAAGTGGGCACTAGAAACTAAGGAAGCTCCGAAAGAAGTTCATCGACAACACCAAAGAAAACGGATAACAATTCTGAAGTTAAGGCACAGAAGAAATTGTTTCAATGGACGTAGTTTATAGCTTACGCAACCCCCATTGGAGTAGCTTGCCTGTACCCATATGGAGAAGAGGTAGTTCGCTCACCCAATCAATCCAATCTTGCCTAAAAGAAAAGGCCATGTTCCAAGCTAATGCGACTCCAGAATCAATCAAATCTAAAGGAGAATGCCCTATGGGCTTTCTCGCAGCAGGTTCGGAAGATCGGGCTTGAAAAGCCGCACGATGGCTTTGACTCGCCTTTCTTTGGAAAGATGACTTCAAAAACTCAAGCTTTCCGTTCTCCTATGATGGTGATGGCACTCCAAAATAGGATTCTTTTGAGCCTTGAGAAAGTCTTAGTTGCCGTAGTGTGAGAAGTGGAATGATTGGAGAGTGTGATAAGTTGGCAATTTAGAGTCTCTTTCTTAGATGTGTATATGCGGGTGCGATGCCACCAAAGGAAGATAACTCCCTATCTCGAAATTTCCTTACCCAAAAGCATGGCCGGTAAGTGTAAACACGTCTAAGCAAGAAGATTCTATAGACTGACTCTAATTACATAAATTAGAACTTGCATACTCACCTGAAGCTTTCAGCCTCAAATTTCATTCCTTTGGACATAGCGGTCAAAGCCTTAAACTTGTTCACAAATGAGTTGATTCGCTTAGAGCCTTGCCTGAAAGGATCAATTCAATGGGGATAGCGGACCGTTATGATCAATAGGTTTAGCCCTCCTAATCTTTTGCTGAAGAATAGGTCCAGCTCTTGATAATTGTAGAAAAAGTCTTTGTTGGATGGGATGAATGTATCTATTGTACACTCTTCTTCCTCTTTCTGTGAAAAATAGAATAAGTAATAATGAGCCCTTTCCACATCTTCCTTTAGTGTCTTCAGAGTGATTTGATGTCTTAACAAACGGATGTGGTTGTTAAGGGACTAGAATTGGCTGTTGGCCTGGGGTTGAATACCACCGGATCTCTTTGAATTAACAAATTCGCTCAAGCAAACAAGATCGGCACAACTACTGGCTTTATTGTCTTTCTTTCCTTTAACCTTTGTGTTCGGTAGCATGCCTCGCCTCCGGATCAGCGTAGAAACGCTTCCCAACTCCCTTCCTGCAGTAAACACAAATATGTATCTCTCAAAGCCTTCGCTCAGGATCTGCCATAATGGGCCCTTCTTCTTGGCCTTTCCATTAGTAGACCTTGGTTCATGCAGCGGGATAATGATGTATCTAATGTGGCCAGTAGACCAGGAAGTAGGATGTCGGCCCTACAGTAGTAGAAACTGGAGAATTGCCCTCTTTTCCTTTGACTATAATAATTCCACCAATTTGAGATTGATCGACAAAGTAATCACATAAGAGAGAGATTCGAGACTGACTACATAATAGCATTTATGCGAGCATGCAGCTCTTCTTTCGGGATCTCGAGTCCTTCTTTATTGACTTCTGGTGCGCTCTGCTAACCAGATCGGGAGGTTAAATAGTTTACTAAAGCTAGCGACTGGGGTATGCTAGTCCTACCGAAACCGAAGCATTGACTTGATCGACGGGAAAAGAGTAAGAATGTAGAGGTGTGTCCACTTGAGCTGAGGTGCTGAGGGGCCTTCCTGGCCATAAAAGTAAGAAATAAGAAAGGTCTGCCCTTTTTCAACCTCATTGAGCTCGAATCGTGCCTCAATCCTTTGCTCGAACTTTGCTTCCATGCTTGCTTCCTGAGGGGGCGAGCTATCTATTCAAGGGAAGCGAAAGCGAACTGTCCATTACCTGCCTCGACTGCCGATCTGCGATCACACTTTCAGATACTCATATTCAATCTTTCTACTTTCCATACTTTGAAGGTGAGTACCTTAGAAAAATTCGGTCAATCTCCTCTAGCTATTCGATTCTCACTTGACTGGCCGAGAACTCTATTTGCACTTGACTTGAGAGAGGTCTGCTCGCTCAACTATGAAAGAGTCGCGAGCCAAGCCGGATGATGCCTACTGAACTAATCTTGAGGATAGTTACCCGCTTTCTTTTTCTTTATTTTTGACATTCACCACACCGTTCCCAGCAATCTTTATCAAATTTGTTGGGGCATAGAGTTGAGTCAAACCTATTCATTCAAAAGTGCATCGATCGTAAATTCCATCGCAAGAAGAGTATGTCACCTGGAGGCGCTGCTCTTAGAAGAAGTGGGAGGAGGTGTAAGCATAAAATACTAAAACATGCTTTAAAAACTGAAAATTTAAATTGCGGAAGCCATGGATAACCAACCTCTCGCCATTGCTTTTCTTCACGTTTTTTGAGTGTTGCCAAAGCCTTCTAAGCTCTCTAAATCCTCTCAAGATGGTGTTTAACAAGAATTTCGAGCTTAGGGACCTTTGCAAAGCAAAACACCTCCCAATTTATAGAATTCTTCCCATCAAAGAATTCTCACACTTAATGGAGGTATTATGGCTACTCAATGCTGCAGTTTCATATTTTAAATTTGAATTCAAGAGTTACAAAACATAATGGAGAGTTAAGGGCCATAATTTGGATGTTACAAATCATTTCTTAATGAATTTGATTGTTACAAATTCAAAATTTGTAACTTACATTCTCCCACTTGGCCCGCAAACTTCAAATTCTCACATACAAGAAATAACATACATGAATCATGGCGATATATTATCAAAATTGATAACTTCTCTTCCATGTATTACAAATATATGATACTTCTTACTGCAACCTTATTGTGTTAATCTTAATGAATAAACCCTATGTTTATTCTTGGTCCCACATAATAACCTTAACTTAATAAATAAACTTCATGTTTATTCTAGGTCTAATACAAATTTTGTTTTCTTTCAAATAAATGTGCACACTTTATTAGAAAACAAATAATCAGAGTTTCATAAATAACAATGAATTTACATATTAGAACCAAGTCCCATATGTATTACATGATCCTTAAACCTTGATGGTGGCATGCCTTTTGTTAAGGGATCTGCAATCATCAATTCAGTGCTGATGTGCTCAATGACCACTTTATTTTCCTTAATACGTTCTCTAATGGCTAAGTACTTAATGTCGATGTGTTTACTTCGACTCCCACTTTTATTATTCTTAGCCAAAAATACAGCAGCTGAATTGTCACAATATATCCTTAATGGCTTAGAAATTGAATCCAAAAGTCTAAGCCCAGATATGAAACTCTTTAACCAAACTCCATGAGAGGTGGCCTCAAAACAAGAAACGAACTCGGCTTCCATAGTGGAAGTAGCAATCAATGATTGCTTAGCACTTCTCCAAGATACAGCTCCGCTAGCTAACATAAAGATGTATCCAGATGTTGATTTTCTTGAATCATCACAGCCAGCGAAGTCAGAATCTGAGTAGCCAACTACTTCCAGATTGTCAGTTCGTCTATACATAAGCATGTAATCTTTGGTCCCTTGAAGGTACCTTAAGACTTTCTTTGCAGCTTTCCAGTGGTCCATTCCTGGGTTACTCTGATATCTTCCCAACATTCCAACTGCGAAAGCTATGTCAGGTCTTGTACAGACTTGAGCATACATAATGCTTCCAACAACTGAAGCGTATGGAATGTTGTTCATTCGTTCCATTTCGAGATCATTTCTAGGACATTGGTTCAAATTGAACTTATCTCCCTTAACAATTGGTGCTACACTTGGAGAACAATCTTTCATCCGAAATCTTTCTAAAACTTTCTTGATATAGGTTTCCTGAGATAGACCTAAAATACTCTTATGTCTATCTCTATGTATCTTGATGCCAATGACATAAGATGCTTCACCCATATCTTTCATATCAAAATTTTTAGAAAGAAATTGTTTCACCTCATGTAGAAACCCTTTATTATTGGTTGCAAGTAGTATATCATCCACATATAGAACAAGGAAACAAATTTTACTCCCACTAACCTTCTGGTATATACATTGATCCATGAGATTTTCTTCAAAACCAAATGAAGAAATAATTTCATGAAATTTTAAATACCACTGTCGAGAGGCTTGTTTCAATCCATATATAGATTTCTTAAGTTTGCAAACCAAATGTTCACCATCACTGGAAGAAAATCCTTCAGGTTGTTTCATATAAACCTCTTCTTCCAAATCTCCATTAAGGAATGCTGTTTTCACATCCATTTGATGTAACTCTAAATCAAAATGAGCTACTAATGCCATAATCACACGAAAAGAATCTTTCTTTGACACAGGAGAAAAAGTTTCTGTGTAATCGATTCCTTCTTTCTGAGTAAATCCTTTGGCAACAAGTCTTGCCTTGTATCTCTCAATGTTGCCTAATGAATCCTTTTTGGTTTTAAATATCCATTTACACCCTATGGATTTAAATCCTTTAGGCAACTCAACAAGATTCCAGACTCCATTCGTTGACATAGAATTTATCTCATCTTTCATGGCATTATACCATAAGTTAGATTGCTGACAACTCATGGCCTGTGAAAACGTTTCCGGATCATTTACGGCTCCAATATTATAGTCTGACTCTTGTAAATACACAATATAATCACTAGAAATTGGTGATCTTTTTACCCTAGTAGATCTTCTTAATGTTGTTTCAACATTTTCCTGAGGATTATGTTGCATAATCGGTTGTTCAACAACTTGATCTACTAAGACATCACTAGTTTGTGAAATTTGATTATCATTTGGTTGAATATCAATCATTGTTTGATCAACATCCATTTGTACCGAAGGAATATTATTAATGACAATCACTTTAGTACTTGAAGTAGACGGTTCTGAATGATCATTCTCAGAAACAATGTTCTGGGATTGATCCCTCCCACTGATCAAGTCATTCTCAAGAAACTTAGCATTTCTTGATTCCACAAACTTAATGTGATATGATGGACAATAAAATTTGTATCCTTTAGACCTTTCTGAATATCCAACGAAATATCCACTTATGGTTCTAGGATCCAATTTCTTTTCTTGTGGATTGTAAACTCTTATTTCAGAAGGACAACCCCAAATGCGTACATGTTGCAAACTCGGTTTCCATCCTTTCCATAACTCAAATGGTGTTTTTGAAACAGCCTTAGTTGGAACCCGGTTTAATATGTACATAGCTGTCTTAAGAGCTTCTGTCCACAAGGACTTAGGAAGTTTGGAGTTATTAAGCATACTCCGTACCATATCCAATAATGTTCGATTTCTTCTTTCTGCTACACCATTTTGGTCTGGAGAACCAGGCATAGTATATTGGGCAATAATCCCATGCTCTTGAAGAAATCTCGCAAATGGCCCAAGTGCTTGTCCATTTTCTGTGTATTTACCATAATATTCACCACCTCTATCTGATCTCACGATTTTTATTTGCTTACCACATTGTTTCTCTACTTCAGTTTTGAATATTTTAAAAGCATGTAATGCTTCATCTTTAGTATTCAACAAGTAGAGATACATAAATCGTGAATAATCATCAATAAAAGTGATAAAATACTTATAACTATATGAGTCTATATTGATACTACAAATGTCTGTATGTATGATTTCTAATAAGTCTGAACTCCTCTTGGCACCTTTCTTTGACTTGTTAGTCTGCTTACCCTTTATACAGTCCACACAAGTCTCAAAATCAGTAAAATCTAAAGCACTAAGTACTTTATCATTTACTAACCGTTTGATTCTTTCTATGGAGATATGTCCTAATCTCCGATGCCACAACATAGAGGAATTTTCATTCATAACATTTCTTTTAACACCAGCATGAGTATGCATTGTATTATAACAAGCATTATTTTGTAAATTAATATGAAAAAGACCATCAGACAATGTACCACTTCCAACAAGATTTGATTTATAAAAAATTTTCATAAAAGTATCCGAAAAGTTGAAGGAATATCCATAAGGTACAAGTCTAGAAATAGAAATTAAATTTCTAGAAAAATTAGGAATATAAAAGGTCTTTTCCAGATTCATTACAAAACCACTATTGAGAACTAAACTGCATGTCCCAATAGCCTCTACAGTTGAGCTTATCTTATTTCCAGAATAGATAAAACGCTCAGCTCCCACTGGTTTCCTTAGGTTTTGCAAACCCTGCAAAACATTCGTAATATGGATTGTAGAACCAGAGTCAATCCACCATGTGTTATGACAAACTTCAGTCATATTAGATTCATAACTTACAAAAGAAAAAGAAATACCTTTCTTAACAAGCCATTGCTGAAACTTGATACAATCCTTCTTTATATGCCCCTTTTTCTTACAAAAGAAACATTTGGATTCTTTCTTTATTTCAGCTTGGACAGGTATTTTGCTTTTCCCTTTCTTCTTAATCTTTCCTTTTGTTGCCAAATGTGCACCTTGAATGTTTACTCCCATTTCTGCAATTAACCTTCCCTCTTCTTGAACACACATGGTCATCAATTCATTAATAGACCATTTATCTTTATGTGTGTTATAAGAAATTTTAAAGGGTCCATATGGTTGAGGAAGTGAATTCAAAATATAGTGCACAAGGAAAGGTTCAGACATTGTCACGTCCAGAGTTTTCAATTGAGCCGCAATATCTCTTATCTTCATGATGTGCTCTCGCACACCAGTGATGGTGGTAAGTTTCATGGAAGAGAATTGCATAATAAGGGTACTGGCTAGTGCTTTATCTGATGACTCAAATTGTTCATCAATAGCCTTCATCAAAGCACGAACATCATCATGCTGAGCGACTGAACCACGTATACTAGCAGAAATTTTAGTCTTTATGAACATTACACTAAGACGATTAGATCGCTCCCAACGTTCATAAAGCTTAATTTGTGCTGGAGTGCTAGCATCAGTAATAGGTGATGGTTCATCTTTCCGTATAGCATAATCTATATCCTGCCACCCTAAATACAACAATATTTTCTCTTTCCATGTCTTATAATTATCTCCTACTAGTTCAGGAACATCTAAGTTGATATCAGATATATTTGTAGGTTGTGATGCTGCAAAATTACATACTTATGATGAATTTTATTGAGGTTTAAACATTATCATATTTTATCAATATAAAATATGCATAAAATATGAATCGCATGACATAAAATACTACCTGTGGGTTAAATATTTTATTCAAATAGATTCACATATCTTAATGATAAAACTATTATATTATCTCTAATTTCTTAATTCCTGTGGGTAAATTAAGAAAAATAATATAATATTTTATCCTAATTAATCATATAAACGTAATAAAAATTCCTGTGGGATAAAATTTATCACATCTAATATGATCAATTACAATTAATGTCTTAAATTATATGTGATCCTTACACAATATAAAGTTTTCTCTAACTCAGGGATGCTGTGGCTATTCCCTAATATTTTAAACTTTTTATGGATCACTAAGACATTTCAATAAATATATATGCCTTATAGAAATTTTATCCAAAATATTTCTATATTTATTATATAGGTAATAGAGAGTAATATATTTAGCTAACAATCACAGTAGGTCAATTCCCAGGAAAGATTGGAGGGGTCACAAGCGGTCCCACTTAAAACCCAACCTCCTTAGACAGAATTTTCCAAACATATAATTATAAGCAAATAAAATACTACAACTATACCAAACAATAATACTTCAATATGGCATTTTTCTATTTACTTAAATTTTATGTAATTTTTTTTTAAAATGTATTTGCATACTATACTATTTACCGTCTCTAAAATGTATGCATAAAAATATAAAATACATAAACTTAGCAAATTATATTATTGCATCATAAAACACAAAATATATGCTTAAAATAATTAAATCCAAATTATGCATATAACATGACATAAATAATATGCATAAATTCAAACATTTAAATTATACAAGATAATTTAATTAAAAAAATAAATTAAATTATTAATAAATTTGATTGTATTAAAATATTTATACAAAATATATTTTAAATACAAATCACAAATTTAATAATGAACTTTTTTTTTATTCACTTAATATTAACATTAAAAACACATAAAAAATATTAAATGTGTCTAAATAACATTAATATGGTCATGGCCCAGTGGTTAAAGTTTGTTATGTATGGGCTTGGGTTTGAATCCAGCCCATTTTAATTTATTTTTCACATATTAAAGACAAATCCGTATGACATGTCATCCATATATATTAAAGACAACCGACAAGTCATCCACTGGTAGGGGTCTTCTTCAACCTCCAGCCGGGTCAACCCGACCCGAATTCAGACCCACGGACCCGAAAACTTATCCGACCAATTTTTGACATCGTTTTTAATGTTTTTTTACTTCCAAAATGTTATAAATTCAATGTTAAAATAATTTATAACATATATTTTTAATAAAAATATAAAAACATAAGTTGCATAGAAAAATACAAAATTTTAACAAACCCATAACACTATTTCATATTTTTTTCTCTCATGCAACTCAACAAAATAAGCAAGGCAGAGATTATAAACATGCTCTGATACCAAATGTAAGCATAAAATACTAAAACATGCTTTAAAAACTGAAAAATTTAAATTGCGGAAGCCATGGATAACCAACCTCTCGCCATTGCTTTTCTTCACGTTTTTGAGTGTTGCCAAAGCCTTCTAAGCTCTCTAAATCCTCTCAAGATGGTGTTTAACAAGAATTTCGAGCTTAGGGACCTTTGCAAAGCAAAACACCTCCCAATTTATAGAATTCTTCCCATCAAAGAATTCTCACACTTAATGGAGGTATTATGGCTACTCAATGCTGCAGTTTCATATTTTAAATTTGAATTCAAAGAGTTACAAAACATAATGGAGAGTTAAGGGCCATAATTTGGATGTTACAAATCATTTCTTAATGAATTTGATTGTTACAAATTCAAAATTTGTAACTTACAAGAGGAACCATGGCCTTTTGCATAGCATATAAGGAAGTCGGTCATATAGATCGATAGTCGCGGAACTCATATCATAGAAGACCATGGAAGAGATTCATCGACATAAAGATTTTGATTCCTGGTCAAATCAGTTCAAGCTGAATGGAAGTGTAAAACCTTAGATCGGTGCTATGAAGCCAATCTGGACTGACCTTGAGTGCAAATTCTGTCTCTAAGTATGACTTCTTTGCCCCACCAGATAGTAGGAATAAATAGAATGGAAGATCACAGGACTCACCTTCAGTCAACTAGTACTGATCGCTCTAATTCACCTGCTTTTGACGTTCCGCCAGTGCTTACTTTTGTAGGCTGATGTCTTGCCCCGCCCAGTGGTTCAGAGCTAACTAAAGCACAGCGACTCAGACTAATTCAAGAGGATTTGCTTTATAGCCGCACTAGCCTAACTACATGATTGACTTCCTTCCTAGCCGCTTGTGGAGCTTCTCCTGAACCTGTCGATGAAACCTTTGCTACTAAGACTTGATTGACTGCCCAGGGAAAGGGAGTCACCGACTACTTTCTGTTCGAGGAAAGAGCCGTCTAAGCGAGTTTCCGGATGGCTTGGATTTGCACTTTCTTCACCAGCTTCCATTCCTTATCTTTGGGACTCCCCGAAATACTCCACAGGGTCCCTTTACTTTAACAGCAGGACAATCCTCGAAAGCCAAAACGAAGCCATTTGGGCTTGAGCCGCTTTAGATATCTTCTTTAGCAGCCCCGCGGGCAATCGCATGAGAATCCCGTGTCTTCCTTTCCAAGGAGAATTTTTTGTTCTTTGGTTACCTATTCAACTTATTTGGCATCATCATCAGCAGCAGCTGCCAGCAGGTGAGCTTAGACGAATGCGGATCCAACTTCCTTCAACAGCAATGCGGAAAATGGCTTCTTCATCTCAGGTTGATCCGATCTTCTTCAATTGCAGGTGGATCCCTATAAATATTATATATATATATATATTATTATTATATTCTACAGGATTTGCGTCCACCTATAGTTCTCAATTCTGTTCTTTCTTTTCTCTGAAGCTGGCCGGAGCTGGAAGATAGGCAGCAACCTGCGCAAACCCTCTTTATTTATCCTGGGATAGCTAAGCTGGTATAGCAAAATAATAGCTTTAAGAAAGAGGAATTCTCGACTGGCAGCAACTTGATGATCCATTATCTACCAATCGGGGCGGGAAGGAATAGATGTAAGTTACAAATTTTGAATTTGTAACAATCAAATTCATTAAGAAATAAATTTGTAACATCCAAATTATGACCCTTAACTCTCCATTATGTTTTGTAACTTTTGAATTCAAATTTAAAAAGTGAAACTGCAGTATTGAGTATCCATCATACCTCCATTAAGTGTGAGAATTCTTTGATGGGAAAAATTCTATAAATTAGGAGGTGTTTTACTTCGTAAAGGTCCCTAAGCTTGAAATTCTTGTTAAACACCATCTTGAGAGGATTTAGAGAGCTTAGAAGACTTTGGCAATACTTAAAAACGTGAAGAAAAGCAATGGCGAGAGGTTGGTTATCCATGGCTTCCGCAATTTAAATTTTCAGTTTTTAAAACATGTTTTAGTATTTTGTGTTTACATTTGGTATCAGAGCCATGTTTATAATCTTTGCCTTGCTTATTTTGTTGAGTTGCATGAGAGAAAAATATGAAATAGTGTTATGGGTTTGTTAAAATTTTTTATTTTTTTATGCAACTTATATTTTTATATTTTTATTAAAAATATATGTTATAAATTATTTTAATATTGAATTTATAACATTTTGGACGTAAAAAAATATTAGAAACGGTGTCAAAAATGGTTAGAAAATTGGTCGGATAAGTTTTCGGGTCCGTGGGTCTGAATTCGGGTCGGGTTGACCCTGGCTGGAGGTTGAAGAAGACCGTTTACCAGTGGATGACATGTCATACGGGTTTGTCTTTAATATGAATGGACGACATGTCATACGATTTTCTTAAATATTTGAAAAATATATTAAAATGGGCTAGATTCGAGCCCAGACCGATACAGAACAAGCCTTAACCACTAGAACATAACCATATTTATACTATTTAAACACCTTTAGTATTGTTATGTGTTTTTAATGTTAATATTAATTGCAAAAATAAAAAAAAATGTCCATTATTAAATTTGTGATTTGTATTTAAAATATATTATAATACGATCAAATTTATTTATAATTAATTTAATTTATTTATAATTAATTTAATTTATTTTTAATTAAATTATATTGTATAATTTAAATGTTTGAATTTATGCATACTATTTATATCATGTTATATGCATAATTTGGATTTAATTATTTTAAGCATATATTTTGTGTTTTATGATGTAATAATATAATTTGCTGAGTTTATGTATTTTATATTTTTATGCATGCATTTTAGAGACAGTAAATGGTATGCAAATATATTAAAAAAAAACATAAAATTTAAGTAAATAGAAAAATGTCATATTGAAGTATTATTGTTAGGTATAGTTGTAGTATTTTATTTGCTTATAATTACATGTTTGGAAAATTCTGTCTAAGGAGGTTGGGTTTTAAGTGGGACCGCTTGTGACCCCTCCAATCTTTCTTGGGAATTGACCTACTGTGATTGTTAGCTAAATATATTACTCTCTATTACCTGTACAATAAATATAGAAATATTTTTGGATAAAATTTCTATAAGGCATATATATTTATTGAAATGTCTTAGTGATCCATAAAAAGTTTAAAATATTAGAGAGTAGCCACAGCATCCCTAAGTTAGATAAAACTTTATATTATGTAAGGATCACATATAATTTGAGACATTAATTGTAATTGATTATATTAGATGTGATAAATTTTATCCCACAGGAATTTTTATTACGTTTATATGATTAATTAGGATAAAATATTATATTATTTTTCTTAATTTACCTACAGGAGTTAAGAAATTAGAGATAATATAATAGTTTTATCATTAAGATATGTGAATCTATTTGAATAAAATATTTAACCCACAGGTAGTATTTTATGTCATGCGATTCATATTTTATGCATATTTTATATTGATAAAATATGATAATGTTTAAGCCTCAATAAAATTCATCATAAGTATGTATTTTTGCAGCATCACAACCTACAAATATATCTGATATCAACTTAGATATTCCTGAACTAGTAGGAGATAATTATAAGATATGGAAAGAGAAAATATTGTTGTATTTAGGGTGGCAGGATATAGATTATGCTATACGGAAAGATGAACAATCACCTATTACTGATACTAGCACTTCAGCACAAATTAAGCTTTATGAACGTTGGGAGCGATTTAATCGTCTTAGTGTAATGTTCATAAAGACTAAAATTTCTGCTAGTATACGTGGTTCAGTCGCTCAGCATGATGATGTCCGTGCTTTGATGAAGGCTATTGATGAACAATTTGAGTCATCAGATAAAGCACTAGCCAGTACCCTTATTATGCAATTCTCTTCCATGAAACTTACCACCATCACTGGTGTGCGAGAGCACATCATGAAGATAAGAGATATTGCGACTCAATTGAAAACTCTTGGACGTGACAATGTCTGAACCTTTCCTTGTGCACTATATTTTGAATTAACTTCTTCAACCATATGGATTCTTTAAAATTTCTTATAACACACATAAAGATAAATGGTCTATTAATGAATTGATGACCATGTGTGTTCAAGAAGAGGGAAGGTTAATTGCAGAAATGGGAGTAAACATTCAAAGTGCACATTTGGCAACAAAGGGAAAGATTAAGATGAAAGGGAAAAACAAAATACCTGTCCAAGCTGAAATAAAGAAAGAATCCAAATGTTTCTTTTGTAAGAAAAAAGGGCATATAAAGAAGGATTGTATGAAGTTTCAGCAATGACTTGTTAAGAAAGGTATTTCTTTTTCTTTTGTAAGTTATGAATCTAATATGACTGAAGTTTGTCATAATACATGGTGGATTGACTCTGGTTCTACAATCCATATTACGAATGTTTTGCAGGGTTTGCAAAACCTAAGGAAACCAGTGGGAGCTGAGTGTTTTATCTATTCTAGAAATAAGATAAGTTCAACTGTAAAGGCTATTGGGACATGCAGTTTAGTTCTCAATAGTGGTTTTGTAATAAATCTGGAAAAGACCTTTTATATTCCTAATTTTTCTAGAAACTTAATTTCTATTTCTAGACTTGTACCCTATGGATATTCTTTCAACTTTTCGGATACTTTTATGAAAATTTTTTATAAACGAAATCTTGTTGGAAGTGGTACATTGTCTGATGGTCTTTTTTATATTAATTTACAAAATAATGCTTGTTATAATACAATGCATACTCATGCTGGTGTTAAAAGAAATGTTATGAATGAAAATTCCTCTATGTTGTGGCATCGGAGATTAGGACATATCTCCATAGAAAGAATCAAACAGTTAGTAAATGATAAAGTGCTTAGTGCTTTAGATTTTACTAATTTTGAGACTTGTGTAGACTGTATAAAGGGTAAGCAGACCAACAAGTCAAAGAAAGGTGCCAAGAGGAGTTCAGACTTATTAGAAATCATACATACAGACATTTGTAGTATCAATATAGACTCATATAGTTATAAGTATTTTATCACTTTTATTGATGATTATTCACGATTTATGTATCTCTACTTGTTGAATACTAAGGATGAAGCATTACATGCTTTTAAAATATTCAAAACTAAAGTAGAGAAACAATGTAGTATGCAAATAAAAATCGTGAGATCAAATAAAGGTGGTGAATACTATGGTAAATACACAGAAAATGGACAAGCACTTGGCCATTTGCGAGATTTCTTCAAGAGCATGGGATTATTGCCCAATATACTATGCCTGGTTCTCCAGACCAAAATGGTGTAGCAGAAAGAAGAAATCGAACATTATTGGATATGGTACGGAGTATGCTTATAACTTCAAACTTCCTAAGTCCTTGTGGACAGAAGCTCTTAAGACAACTGTGTACATATTAAATCGGGTTCCAACTAAGGCTGTTTCAAAAACACCATTTGAGTTATGGAAAGGATGGAAACCGAGTTTGCAACATGTACGCATTTGGGGTTGTCCTTCTGAAATAAGAGTTTACAATCCACAAGAAACAGAAATTGGATCCTAGAACCATAAGTGGATATTTCGTTGGATATTCAGAAAGATCTAAAGGATACAAATTTTATTGTCCATCATATCACATTAAGTTTGTGGAACCAAGAAATGCTAAGTTTCTTGAGAATGACATGATCAGTGGGAGGGATCAATCGCAGAACATAGTTTCTGAGAATGATCATTCAGAATCGTCTACTTCAAGTACTAAAGTGATTGTCATCAGTAAAATTCCTTCGGTATAAATGTATATTGATCAAACAATGGTTGATATTCAACCAAATGATAATCAAATTTCACAAACTAGTGATGTCTTAGTAGATCAAGTTGTTGAACAACCAATTATGCAACATAATCCTCAGGAAAATGTTGAAACAACATTAAGAAGATCTACTAGAGTAAAAAGATCACCAATTTCTAGTGATTATATTGTGTATTTACAAGAGTCAGACTATAATATTGGAGCTGTAAATGATCCGGAAACGTTTTCACAGGCCATGAGTTGTCAGCAATCTAACTTATGGTATGATGCCATGAAAGATGAGATAAATTCTATGTCAACGAATGGAGTCTAGAATCTTGTTGAGTTGCCTAAAGGATTTAAATCCATAGGGTGTAAATGGATATTTAAAACCAAAAAGGATTCATTAGGCAACATTGAGAGATACAAGGCAAGACTTGTTGCCAAAGGATTTACTCAGAAAGAAGGAATCGATTACACAGAAACTTTTTCTCCTGTGTCAAAGAAAGATTCTTTTCGTGTGATTATGGCATTAGTAGCTCATTTTGATTTAGAGTTACATCAAATGGATGTGAAAACAACATTCCTTAATGGAGATTTGGAAGAAGAGGTTTATATGAAACAACCTGAAGGATTTTCTTCTAGTGATGGTGAACATTTGGTTTGCAAACTTAAGAAATCTATATATGGATTGAAACAAAGCCTCTTGACAGTGGTATTTAAAATTTCATGAAATTATTTCTTCATTTGGTTTTGAAGAAAATATCATGGATCAATGTATATACCAGAAGGTTAGTGGGAGTAAAATTTGTTTCCTTGTTCTATATGTGGATGATATACTACTTGCAACCAATAATAAAGAGTTTCTACATGAGGTGAAACAATTTCTTTCTAAAAATTTTGATATGAAAGATATGGGTGAAGCATCTTATGTCATTGGCATCAAGATACATAGAGATAGACATAAGAGTATTTTAGGTCTATCTCAGGAAACTCTATATCAAGAAAGTTTTAGAAAGATTTCGGATGAAAGATTGTTCTCCAAGTGTAGCACTAATTGTTAAAGGGAGATAAGTTCAATTTGAACCAATGTCCTAGAAATATCTCGAAATGGAACGAATGAACAACATTCCATACGATTCAGCTGTTGGAAGCATTATGTATGCTCAAGTTTGTACAAGACCTGACATAGCTTTCGCAGTTGGAATGTTAGGGAAGATATCAGAGTAACCCAGGAATGGACCACTGGAAAGCTGCAAAGAAAGTCTTAAGGTACCTTCAAGGGACCAAAGATTACATGCTTATGTATAGACGAACTGACAATCTGGAAGTAGTTGGCTACTCAGATTCTGACTTCGCTGGTTGTGATGATTCAAGAAAATCAACATCTGGATACATCTTTATGTTAGCTAGCGGAGCTGTATCTTGGAGAAGCACTAAGCAATCATTGATTGCTACTTCCACTATGGAAGTCGAGTTCGTTTCTTGTTTTGAGGCCACCTCTCATGGAGTTTGGTTAAAGAGTTTCATATTTGGGCTTAGACTTTTGGATTCAATTTCTAGGCCATTAAGGATATATTGTGACAATTCAGCTGCTGTATTTTTGGCTAAGAATAATAAAAGTGGGAGTCGAAGTAAACACATCGACATTAAGTACTTAGCCATTAGAGAACGTATTAAGGAAAATAAAGTGGTCATTGAGCACATCAGCACTGAATTGATGATTGCAGATCCTTTAACAAAAGGCATGCCACCATCAAGGTTTAAGGATCATGTAATACATATGGGACTTGGTTCTAATATGTAAATTCATTGTTATTTATGAAACTCTACTTATTTGTTTTCTAATAAAGTGTGCACATTTATTTGAAAGAAAACAAATTTTGTATCAAACCTAGAATAAACATGAAGTTTATTCATTAAGTTAAGGTCATTATGTAGGACTAAGAATAAACATAGGGTTTATTCATTAAGATTAACACTTTAAGGTTGCAGTAAGAAGTATCATATATTTATAATACATGGAAGAGAAGTTATCAATTTTGATAATATATCGCCATGATTCATGTATGTTATTTCTTGTATGTGAGAATTTGAAGTTTGCGGGCCAAGTGGGAGAATGTAAGTTACAAATTTTGAATTTGTAACAATCAAATTCATTAAGAAATAAATTTGTAACATCCAAATTATGGCCCTTAACTTTCCATTATGTTTTGTAACTCTTGAATTCAAATTTAAAAAGTGAAACTGCAACATTGAGTATCCATAATACCTCCATTAAGTGTGAGAATTCTTTGATGGGAAGAATTCTATAAATTGGGAGGTGTTTTGCTTTGCAAAGGTCCCTAAGCTCGAAATTCTTGTTAAACACCATCTTGAGAGGATTTAGAGAGCTTAAAAGACTTTGGCAACACTTAAAAACGTGAAGAAAAGCAATGGCGAGAGGTTGGTTATCCATGGCTTTCGCAATTTAAATTTTCAGTTTTTAAAGCATGTTTTAGTATTTTATGCTTACAATAAACTCCCCGATTTCCCAAAAAGGGCTATCCCTATGTGATCAAAGTGATGCGAGACCTTCTTTTTTGCTTCTTCATGTTGTGATCGCAGTCCACTCGGATTATGATTGCATGGGCATGGAGAGCTGCGGTGTGTAACCAGCATCTTCAGTTCTCTTTTCTCTAATAAAGCCCAAAAGAAAAAAAGAACTTATTTAGGATGAATTCATGAACCTTGAGCCCTACTACTTCAAATGAGAGGTCCTTTTAGCACTGAGCATCGTGCTTATCAACCAAGGTTCTTCTTTCTCAAGCCATTCATTCGGATGAAATCACTTATCTCCTTGCTTTAGACTTAAGAAAAGATCTTGGGTGGCTCCGCTATCCCAGGTTACTCAAAAGTTTGAGATTTACTAATAAGAGCAAGGACTTCCCCTTTGTTTGAATCTATAACTCGGTTAGTTATATACCTTAGCCTTGGCGCAACAAGAGCAGCAACTTTGTCTTCCACCCTTTGCTTAGTGTTGGGCGCTGGCCCGAGCTACTAGCTTCGCGGTTGGTTCGTGAAAACAAACTATCATTTCTTTTTACTTCTAAAGGTGGGGTTACTGATCTATATCTATAATAGAAAGCCTAAATAAGAGTTGTGCCTTGGGTAGCAAAAGTAGGGACAGATATGGATATTGGCAGACAGACTACAACAACTACATACTGGTATTTAGACTTATGGTCTTAAACCTTTCTTCAAAACTTGCTTTTGGTGTAGTTCTCACTTTTCCTTATAAAAACTTTTCCACATACAGGTGGGGGGGCGCTTTCAAACTTACACCAGTACTATCGGGTACCTTGCTCGCTCTTCGTTTTCCCGCCAAAGGCTTAAAAGGGCAAAGATTTCAGTCTAAACTAAGGGGTTGTGGGATATCTAATCCTGACATCAAATCAAACATTAAAAATTATGTAGATAATAGGTGCGTGAAAAAACCATTTTTGGGTCATACCTTTGAAGATCGGTATTTGCTATTAGAAATTGTCTGGCTTGTTCATCTTTCCATTCTGGGTTAGCACTTCATTCTTTTCAGTCAATCCTTTATCTTCTTAGTCATCCATCTTAGTAGAGCTTACAACCCTGCGTTTCCAAAGGGAAGCCATTAGTCTCATAGCCTCCAGCTTTGGCGTATCTATATTGAGACTTTACAAAGGACTATGACCATTATCCGGTATTATAGAATCGATCGGCTTCTTATTTCTTGGGTTACTACCGAGCTGTTGATGAAGCAAATACTGTGTCAATGAAAAAAAATGATGCATCTCTCTAAGAATGCCCCTGCCTGACTTTTGATCATAGTATTAAAGTATTGTGACACCAACATAATGTAAGTTACAAATTATAAATTTGTAACATCAAATTCATCAAAAAATAATTTGTAATATTCAAATTGTGGATTTAACTCTCTATTATATTTTGTAACTCTTTAATTCAAATTTAAAAATATGAAACTGCAGCATTGAGTAACCATCATAGCTCCATTAAGTGTGAGAATTTTTTGATGGAAAGGATTTTATAAATTGTGAGATGTTTTGCTTTGCAAAGGCTCTTGAGTTCAAAATTCTTGAAAAATACCATCTTGAGAGGATTTAAAGAACTTAGAAGGTTTTGGCAACACTAAAGAAAAATAATAGCAAGAGTTTAGTTATCTATGACTTTTATAATTTAAGTTTTTAATTTTTAAATATATTTTAGTATTTTATACTTGCTATAAGAGGGGGTGTACGGAGTGTGAAAGGAAAGGACCCGTTGAAAATCTTTGGCTTCGGCTTCACAGCCACCCATGCGTCTTCTCTGTTCTTGACCTCTTTCCCTTTTGTTTTCATCGTGGCTAAGAGCGTCGAGTTCGCAATTGCTCATACCTTGACTCAGACTTCATTGGCTAATAAGTGTCGTTCTGTGAGGAAGATACCTCATGATCAGCTTTCCCATGAATCCTATGTTAGAGAAGTGGATCAAGTATCAAGATCGGTAAGGGACTCCCGCAGTTGTCTTTTCTTTGAATTAAAAGAGCCATTGAAACATTGAAATATGCGATTGAGACAATGAAATATGCGGGAGAAGCCAATGTCCAAACGCTTAGTTCGCATAAGCATCTCAGTCATCTCTATGCTACGGATGTGGAGGAAAAGGGACTACTTGTCCAACGGGTGGAGGAAAAAGGACTACTTGGATGAGTTGTTACCGAGCCATCAGCATTCCTAACTATTGATGAATCGTGTGTTTTAGGCTCAAGAACCAAAGAACACGAATCTTTACCTCATAGCTCGGATTGGTATTTTGCTGCAATTTGAAGCTGAACATGCTTTGTGGACCTACTCATAGCTCTATGACAAGGTAGCAACAAATGTAGATCCACCACCAGAAGCAAAGGTGGAGGGCACTACCAGCAGCATACCTACCATACCAAGTAAGATCCGTATACGAGGTTATAATCATCGGAGCAAGCGCCAATAGCAGCTGATCGGGAAGCATATCCAATTGACTCCCGGAGATGGAGAATCGATCGGTCTTGCAGTCGGGTCTTGATTCTGGGGTTTGACGTTCTGTTGGCTGCCGAATGAAGAGCGACTGCAATGAAATGAAAACCGTCACGAAGGAAGCCATGAAAGCAAGCAAGATACGGCGAGAACATGCAATCGGAGGTGACATAACGCAATGACTCACTTCGATCCGAAGGAAAGAGAACTAGAAAGATGTACTTGAATGCTAAATGCTATGAGTCGAGGGAGAAAGAATTACTAGACAGAATGCCATTGACCAGATACAAGTACGCGAGAGAATGACTATCACCAACCAAAAATAGGATACAATAAGGCACTCCTTTGGCCCTCGTCAAACAACCACAGCCCAAGCTCGCCTACTAGCTGCTTAAAGTCTATCCATTGGCCATAACAGGATCCGTTTTATCTAAAAACCCTTGCTTACAGTTAGAGATACACTTCGGTAGGTCTTTGGTAGATAAAGAAACTGAATCCCAATTCTAAAATGACTCAAAACCGGGATCTTCTCACTCAGTTTTTAATGGCACCCACAAAGAACAGGGGGCACCTAAGCAGTCAAAATAGATATATACTCTCCCACTAGAAGCACGATCCGATACGAGCTTGCCCACCAGTGCGCATTGGCTCACCAAGTCAATACTTAGCTGAGTTGAATCGAGGGACTGACCTAACCCTACCGAACGAGCCTGTTGAAAAAGTGTCTTAGTTTGTTAGGATTTGCTTAAATCTTATCTTTAATTTAGGCTTATCATGTTTCAACTCTATATAAAGAGCAATACAATGATAAAAAATTTAGAGAGACTTTCAGAAAACAATTGCTCTTTCTCTCTCTTTTTTTCTTTGCCAAATAACAATTCATATTACTTTGTTCTTGTGCTAAACAATAGAAGATTGGTATCAGAGCTCTTTGTTCTTGAGAGATTTGTGCGTTGAGTGAATCCAAACACAAACCAAAAACACAATAATAAAAAAGAAAAAAAAACCAGAAGAGATAGAAACTGAAACAATGTTCTCTCATGTTACACCACCAATTTTTTATGGTGATAACTATCAAGTTTGGATTATTAGAATGACAGTCCATCTTGAAGCATTAGAGCTTTGGAAAACTATAGAGGAAGATTATGATATTCCTCTATTACCAGAGAATCCTACTATGACTCAACTCAAGGTCTACAAAGAGAGGAAGACTAAGAAGTCCAAAGCTAAAGCATGTTTATTCTCTGCTGTTTCAAGCACTATATTTACAAGATCATGAGCTTGGAGTTAGCAAAGGATATATGAGACTACCTTAAGAAGAAATACCAAGGCAATGAAAGAACCAAAAATATGCAGGTACTCAATTTGATTAGAGAGTTTGAAATGTTGAAAATGAAGGAGACAGAAAACATCAAAAACTACTCTAACAAGTTGTTAGGTATAGTGAATAAGGTAAGGTTGCTTGGTAAGCATTTTTCTGATGAACGAATTGTGCAAAAAATTCTCGTAACTTTGTTTGAAAAGTATAAGTCTAAAATTTCTTTATTAGAAGAATCTAAAGATCTATCAAGTATATCCTTGGCAGAATTGGTGAATGTATTGCAGGCACAAGAGCAAAGAAGAATGATGAGAAAAGAAGAATCCATGGAGGGTGCTCTTCAAGCAAAGGCAGAAAATTCATAAGGAGGCAAAGATAAAAAGAACTACAATAAAAAAAGGGCAACAAGACTGGCAATAGCAATAAAAACAAGGATGAGATATATCCACCTTGTCCACACTATAAAAAAACGAACCACCCACAAAGAAAGTGTTGGTGGAGGCCTGATGTCAAGTGCAAAAAATGTGGTAAGATTGGACACATGGAGCGTGTCTGCAAGTCACAACAACATGAAGAGACAAAAGTTTCTATTGAGCAACAGCAAGAAGACCAACTTTTTGTTGCAACATGCTTCACAGCAAAATCAGCTCTAGCGATTCCTGGCTAATTGATAGTGGCTGCATAAATCACATGACTAATGATCAAGAGCTATTTAAAGAGCTTGATAAAACCATTATTTCCAAAGTAAAAATTGGAAATGGTGAATTTATTTCAGTCAAAGGTAAAGGAACTGTGGCTATAAAAAGTTTAACAGGTTTAAAGTATATTACTAATGTTTTATATGTGCCTGATATTAACCAAAACCTGTTGAGTGTTGGACAGCTAATTGAAAAAGGATTTAAAGTCGTATTTGAAGACAAATGGTGTTTCATCAAAGATGTGAAGGGTAGGTGAAAATGAAAGCAAAAAGCTTTGCTTTAAATCTAATGGAGGAGGAGCAAATATCATTCGCAAGCACTGTAAGTAATGCAGAATTATGACATAGAAGGCTTGGGCATTTTCATCATGGTGGACTTTTATATGTACAAAAACATAATTTAGTGAGAAGTGTGCTATTGTTGGAAGACAAGTTAGCTAATTGCGTGGCTTGTTAACATGGCAAGCAAAATAGAAGACCCTTCTCTCAAACGACATGGAGAGCAACATGCAAGTTGCAATTGATACACACAAATGTTGGAGGACCTCAGAAAATATCATCATTAAATGGTAGTAAGTATTACATTATATTTATTGATGATTATACCAGGTTTTGTTGGATTTATTTTCTTAAATTCAAATTTGAGGTTGTTTATATATTTTGAAAATATAAAGCATGGGTGGAAAATCAAAGTGGCTGCAGGATACAAAAGATAAGGTCAGATAATGGGAAAGAATATACCAATGATATTTTTGATAAGTTTTGTAGACAAGCTGGTATTGAGCATCAACTCACAGCACCTTACACTCCATAGCAGAATGGCGTAAGTAAGAGAAAAAATCAAAGTATTATGGAGATGACAAGGTGTATGCTACATAACAAGGAGTTGCCAAAGAAACTATGGGTAGAAGCTGCAAACTCTGTAGTTTTTTTGCTAAACTAGGTTACCAACTAGAGCTTTGCAAAAAAAAACTTCGTATGAAGCTTGGTTTAGTTATAAACCAAATTTGTAAAATCTAAAAATTTTTGGCTGTCTTTGTTTCTTTTATGTACCACAAGCAAAAAGAGACAAACATGATAAGAAGGCAGAACCAGGAGTTTTCATTGGATATAGCAACTTTCCAAAGCTTATAGAATTTTACAACCACAAAATGGAAAGATTGTTATAAGCAGAGACATCAAGTTCATAGAGGATAAACAATGGAACTGGGAGGAGTCAATAAAGACACAATTATCAGAGATTCCGCAATACTTTGATGATGATATAGATGATGTCCCAGTTAGAGGAACAAGGTCTTTATCTGATATTTATGAAAGAAGTAATATTGCTGTATTTGAGCCTGCAGAATTTGAAGAAGCTAAGAAGGATGACAAGTGGGTTGAAGCAATGAAAGAGGAGCTTAGAATGATTGAAAAGAATAACACTTGGGAGTTGGTGAACAAACCTCAACACAGAAAGGTCATTGGAGTCAAATGGGTTTATAGAACCAAACTTAATGCAGATGGTTCTATAAAAAATATAAAGCTAGATTAGTTGTGAAAGGGTATAGTCAAGTATTTGGAGTGAATTTCTCAGAAACTTTTGGTCCAGTAACACGCTTGGATACAATCAGGATGTTGCTTGCTTTAGCATCACAAATGAAATGTAAGACTTACCAATTGGATGTAAAATCTGCTTTTTTAAATGGTAATCTTAAAAAAGAAATCTATGTAGAACAGCCCAAGGAATTTAAAGTCAAGGGACAGGAGGAGAAAGTCTATTTGCTGGAAAAAAAGCCTTATATGGTCTTAAACAGACACCCAGAGCCTGGTATAGTAGGATTGATGAACATCTTCAAAGTCTTGGATTTGTTAAAAGTCCAAGTGAAGCTACATTATATGTAAAAAGAGTAGATGCTAACTTAATTATAGTTTCTATTTATGTTGATGATTTACTTGTAACAGGAAACAATGAGAAACTGGTAAAAGAGTTTAAAGCTTAAATGCTCAAAGTATTTGAGGTGACTGATCTAGGCTTGATATCTTACTTTTTGGGTATGGAAGTGAACCAAGATCATGATGGAATCTTCATAAGCCAAAAGAAATATGCAAAGGAAATACTCAAGAAATTTCACATGGAAGAATGCAAAAGCATCAGCACACCAATGAATCAAAAGGAGAAATTTTGCAAGGATGATGGAGCAGAAAAAGTTGATGAAAGCCAATACAGGAGCCTAATTGGTTGTTTGATGTATCTTACAGCCACTAGACCAGACATAATGTTTGCAGTGAGTGTACTTTCAAAATCATGCATTGTGCCAGTGAAGTGCATTTCCAAGCTACAAAAAGGATTGTAAGATATATCAAGGGAACCACAAATTATGGTATCAAATATTCTTACTGTCAGAATTTTAAATTTCATGGTTATTCAGATAGTGATTGGGCAGGTTCTGCTGATGACATAAAAAGTACAACAGGTTTTTGTTTCAACTTTGGATCAGGAATTTGTTCATGGTGCTCAAAGAAGCAAGATGTGATAGCTCAAAGTACAGTAGAGGTAGAATATGTAGCATCTAATGCTACAGTAAATCAAACAATTTGGATCAGAAAAATATTTGCAGACTTAGACATGAAACAAAGTGAGCCAACACAGATTTATGTAGATAACCAAGCTGCAATTGTAATTTCAACTAATCCTATTTTTCATGGCAAAACTAAGCATTTCAAGATCATGTTACCTCTATCTGATCTCACGATTTTTATTTGCTTACCACATTATTTCTCTACTTCAGTTTTAAATATTTTAAAAGCATGTAATGCTTCATGCTTAGTATTCAACAAGTAAAAATACATAAATTGTGAATAATCATCAATAAAAGTGATAAAATACTTATAACTATATGAGTTTGTATTGAAATTACAAATGTTTATATGTATGATTTCTAATAAGTCTGAACTTCTCTTGGCACCTTTCTTTAACTTATTGGTCTGTTTACCCTTTATACAGTCCACACAAGTATCAAAATCAGTAAAATCTAAAGCACTAAGTACTTTATCATTTACTAACCGTTTGATTCTTTCTATGGAGATATGTCATAATCTCCGATGCCACAAGGAGATCATGTTACATATTCAAATTAAGGAAGGGTCTGCTAGGGTCGTCGTACCTATTATGAGTAGAGAAAACTTTCCTTGTTGTGGAATTATCTACTAGTTCTCGTCCACTTACCGTTGACCTCGCCTCCTACTACAGCAGTAGCACTGGCATGTAATAAGTTTTTGAGCCAACTCTCCTAATGGGAGGCTTTTCGATACCATAGCATGAACTCAAAAGCAAACTCTTTCTCTGAAAATGAACTAGCATAGACCACTTGCTTCAAAGCTCAAGGTTCTTCTACAGAAAATCTATAGAAAGTCCGGTTATTTCACTCTCAGCGAATCGGGATACATTTGCGATCGTCACATCAAGAACGGTTTGTTTCAGGAACTAGTGCAATAAATAAATAAATACAATCCGCTTGCCTCTTTTAATGAAGAAGGTTTGGTTTAATTGATAGCTACTTTTTGGAAATGGAAGTCCTCTGGATTGCTCTTATCTTATGCCCCGGAGTGGCGAGAATACGAAGCTAGATCAGCTGGAATAACAGCGGTCTCGGGAATCTACTCTGCTAGTTGCAATGCGTGTTCTTATCAGCATTGGGAATAGAGCATTGCTAACATATGTAGCACAGGAAACCTTCGCATGAGCTTTTCTTGTTCTTGACTTCAAATTGGAATTGCCTTCTCATTTTAGCTTACATTAAGTGCACCTCTCCCTACTTGATGATTGTTTATGGACACTTATTTCTTCATCTAGGCATGTTTCAGAAGCTGAGAGATAGTCGTACACTCTGAAGTGGTAGCTTTTTATCTACTTTCTTTAGGCATACATCCAGTCCAAACAGTTGCTCCTAGCTATCCGAAAAGGTGAATGTGAATTAATTGATATTATAAAGATGCTATTGCACTTCTTTCTTGCGTTAAATAGTAATCTTGGGTAATAAGCATAGGCCCAGATCAATATCTATTTAGATTTGAAACTGATAGAAAGAAAAAGTCGCACTTCCTACCGTGGGAAGAGAACGAAAAATGTTATTACAAGCTTTGAGAGTCCCCTAATTGAGCTTTTTGAGTGGACATGAGTAGTTCTTCACTTCAGACTTTTCTTTGTTAAGAGTATTCATCTCTTAATAAACTGAACCAGTCCCTTTCTTCTAGGCTAGGAAGCGGGTCCTTGCCTTCCCTTGAGCATAAGGCGGAATTGATCGATTTAAGAAGTTTGCTACTGGCACGCCCAGCAGTCCTTCTATTTTGTCCATGAGGGTTCTCTCGGCGCTACTTTCATTCTTGTTCACCAAGACGTAGCTGATCCGATCTAAGAAGATGATACTGACCGCATTGAGGAGTTGGGATCTTGAGGTGACTACCCGTAGAAACAATCAAAGATCTTATTTAGTGCCTACCTATATTCCATACATATAAAAGCAGCGGGCAAGGCTTAAAGTGAGAGCTGCCCTGATCTTGAAGCTTTAGTTGGAGGACGATAATCTGCTTCACTTGGTTTGTTGTCGGTAATAGATCTCTAATTCAACATATGTCAGAGTGGGAAGGTACGAGCTGAATAGAGTGCACTAGTAATTCTAGTGATAGCTTTTATTTATAGTGTAGAAAGAACCTTGAGAAGCATCCAAAATATACTGGGGTTGTAAATAACATAGAGTTTATGATAGAAAGTGACAATTTTTTCAGAAAAACTTGTAAGTATACAATACAAAATATATTTAAAAAACTAAAAATTTAAATTATAGAAGTTATAGATAATAAAACTCTTGTCATTACTTTTCTTCACATTTTTTAGTGTTGTTAAAGTTTTATAAGCTCTTTAAATCCTCTCAAAATGGTATTTAATAAGAATTTCGAGCATAAAAATTTTTGCAACTTATAAAAATTTTTTCATAAAAATATTTTCACACTTAATAGAATTATTATGACTACTCAATACTGCAATTTTATATTTTAAATTTGAATTTAAGAGTTACAAAACATATAAAGAGTTAAAGATCATAATTGAGATGTAACAAATTATTTCTTAATAAATTTGAATGTTACTATTTCATAATTTGTAACTCAAGAAACAAAGTTATTCAAGTTCTTTTTTCCAAAGAAATGTCGCTACGACAGCCAGATGAGTCATCTACTTAAAAAGGACCCTCCTTGCAGTGCGCTCTTCCCTGAATTATTTGGTCATGCAATACTTGTTGAATACAAAGAACAAAATGAATTTCGACCCCTCGTAGTTCTCAATCATTTCGTGGAACCAGGCGTGACTAGCGAGAAAAAGTGTTTGGCCGAATCCAAACAGAGATTGACCCACTTCATTTGCCAAGCGAATGATCTATGCTTCGCGGGAACAACAAAAGCCACCATCTCGCTCTTTCCTTTCTTCGGTGCTACCTTTTTCTTTCTAAGAGATGAGGTTGGGGTGTATAATAAACTTTCTTTTGAGGACGCCCGGGAACAACTCCTTGGTCAATTAAGGATAGGAACATCATGGGAAGTGAAGTAAAAAAAATGCGATCTTGTTGTCCAATAGAACAACACTAATACCTTAATTGAGTTAGTAAAGATCAAATCTGTTTATCAAAGTGCTTCTCTGGTTGCTCAAGACCTCTCTTTTTAACTGAGGAACAGAACAAGATCATTTCGTTCCATTTTTAGTAAAATAGTGAAGCATATTCCATTAGTAATGAATATAGGGGTTGAGGGGATTCGTTCAGGTCCATTAGAAGGCGCAAAAATAGATAGAACTGAATGCAGAAAGTATGGAAAAACATCTTGTAATGTATTTAACCAGAAAATCGATTATGCTCCCGCGAAAGTATCCACTTGTTACGGAATCTCAGGTGTCAAAGTGTGGATTTCATATGGTAAAGAAAAAAGGGTACGTGCTATATCCGAAACGTGTGAAATATAGTAAATATTGTAAAGGCCGATGTAGTAGGGGTTGCAAGCCGGACGGGACACAACTTGGTTTTGGAAGATATGGCACTAAAAGTTATAAAGCTGGGCGTCTTTCATATTGAGCCATTGAAGCAGCGCGGCGGGCTACAATCGGACAATTCCATCGTGCTATGAGCGGACAATTCCGAAGAAATGGTAAGATATGGGTAAGAGTTCTCGCGGATCTCCATATATAGCTGAAACCTACAGAAGTAAGAATGGGAAGAGGAAAAGGAAATCCTACGGATTGGATTGCTCGTGTGTCCACGGGACAAATCCTATTTGAAATGGATGGTTTGAGTCTGTCAAATGCTTGACAAGCCACTACATAAGCGGCGCATGAAAGTTTGTTCGGTGGTCGTAACATAATTGGTTAGTGGGGAAACCCGGCTGAGATTCTAAAAAATTAGGTGAAGTGCTTGTTCCTGAATGATAGAAGTGGAAAGACACTAAGGGGAGGGATATACTCTGTAATTGCCGAAATTGTATGACTTGTTCCAGGCGTACGACCCTTAAATGTTAAGGTTTCTTTTCGCCAGCTCGGTTCCAATCCTGCACAAAGAATTCCCCTATTTCTGTGGTTCTCAAGTCCTGTATATGTAGCGAAGGGACTCGCTTTCTAGACGCCCGAGCAGGACCGTTTCAGTTATTGGTCAGTTCCTCACTCTAGGGAGGAGTAAATGAAGGTTTGCGTAGTGGAGTTCCTCAATGTCGTCTTCTTTCTAATAGAGTGATTGGTACAGTCAAGTCAAGTAGGAAGAGTCGTAGGGCACAAACGGAGTTAACGGTTATTCCTTTTCCGTTTATAGTTTATAGATACCTTTTCGATTGTGCTAAGTGAACCTTGTTAGCTTTCTCTGTCCAAGAAGCTGTTGCAAGGAAGTCTCTGTCCCAATGCTTTCTCTTTAGATAGGCCAGTAAAGTGTCCAAGGTAGGTTCAGGATAAACTTATAATCCAATAGATCAAACTTCCTTTCCAAGGAGAAGTTCTAAGCTAATCAAAGGCAGTGCGATTGCGGATCACTTGGCAGAACATCCGTTCCCTGCCTACGAACCCATAGGACGGATTTCCCTGACGAAGAAGAATCAGCAGGCTGGAATATGTTTTTTGACGGTGCAACAAATCAGAAGGATGTTGAAGATGATCAGTTATTCCAAGCCAGAATTATCACCAAGAAGCAGCTTCTTTAAGACTAGAAAAATTGTAAATTCGCAGCAAGCATATATGAATGAATTTCCAGAGCTTATTCACTCTGTTTCTGGTGCATTTTCTTATTCAAGAACTGTCTTTCAATTACAAGTTTTTCAGCCTTTTATTCATCCTACAACAAGGGTTAAAACGCAGAGTTTTATCTGCAAAAACAGAAAGTGGTTAGACAGCTAAGATGCCAGCTCATCATTCCTAACGACCCCTGCTTCTGCATTCGGTTTTCTTCCCTTCTGCTTCAACCATCAAGCTTGTCAAAAATGCCCAGAACACTGAGAGAATTTAAAGCACAGATCCACAAATCTCCACCTTGATTTAAATTCTCCATGATATTAACTCTGTTTAAGACTTCAGCTTCAATCCAATGTAACCAGAAACTACTTTATCAGTCTCTGTTATCTACATTCGTCAAATTTATCAGCTTCAAACAATGTTCAAACTTCTTGCTGGTAACTGCCTTGGTCAGCATGTCTGCAGGATTCTCAGAGGTGTGAACTTTATACACTTTGACACCACCACTTGCCAACACATCTCTGATATAATGAAGTCTTACATCAATATGCTTAGTTCTCTCATGATGAGATTGATGTTTTGCCAATGCTATAGCACTCATGCTGTCACAAAACAATTCTACAGAATCAAGCTTTACTCCAAGTTCAACAACCATACCTCTTAACCATATTGCTTCCTTAATTGCTTCAGTTAAGGCCATGTATTCTGCTTCAGTTGTTGACAAGGCCACTACATGTTGTAAGGAGGATTTCCAACTAACTACACAACCAAATAGTGTGAAGATGAATCCTGTCAAAGATCTTCTTTTATCTACATCTGCTGCATAGTCAGCATCTACAAATCCCTTGATTTTTCCTGTACTTTCTGGTGATTTCTCATAAACCAACATGCAGTTCAAACTCCCTTTTATATACCTTAGTATCCATTTTACTGCTTCCCAATGAGACTTACCAGGATTACACATGAATCTGCTAACTACACTCAATGCATGTGCCAGATCTGGTCTAGTGCTCACCATTGCATACATAATACTTCCCACAGCATTAGCATACGGCACCTTAACCATAACCTTCCTTTCTTCATCATTTTTTGGAACTTGATCAACTGATAAGCTAAAATGTGCAGCAAATGGAACTGACACTGCTTTTGCATCCTCCATGTTGAATTTACTCAAGACTTTCTTTAGATAAGCTCCTTGAGATAATAACAACAAACCATCTGATCTGTTTCTTATTATATCCATTCCTAAGATTCTCTTTGCAGTCCCCATGTCTTTCATATCGAACTCTGAGCTTAACTGACTCTTAATCTTGTCAATCTCACTCTTCCTTCTTGCTGCAATCAGAATGTCATCTACATACACAAGCAAGTAAAGTCTTTCTTCCAGATTGTCTCCTTTGAAATATACACATCCATCATACTTGCTTCTATTAAAACCTTGGTCTAACAAAAAATTGTCAAACCTCAAATTCCATTGCCTGGGTGACTGCTTCAATCCATACAATGACTTCTTAAGAAGACAGACTTTCTCTTCATCGTCCTTTTTTTCAAAGCCCTCTGGTTGTGACATATATATTTCTTCATCTAAATTTCCATGGAGAAAGGCAGTTTTGACATCCATCTGCTCCAATTCAAAATCAAAAATAGCGACCAAAACCAGAAGCACTCTTATGGATACATGTCTAACCACTGGCGCAAAAACTTCATTGAAATCAACACCTTCTCTTTGAGAGAACCCTTTAGCTACAAGTCTTGCTTTGAACTTCAGTCTTTGACCAATATTTCCTGCTTCCTTTCTTTTGAATATCCATTTGCAGCCAATAATTTTCTTGCCAGTTGGCTTAGCTACAAGCTCCCAAGTTTGGTTTTTAAGTAGTGATTTCATTTCATCTGTCATAGCTGAATACCATTCTGCTGCTTCAGAAGATTTCATGGCTTCTTCATAGGACTTTGGCTCTGAACTTATGAACTGACTCTCTATATTAAAGGCATATGCAATTAAATCAGCATAGCCATATCTCTCAGGAGGCTTTATGTTCCTTTTAGCTCTATCTCTAATCAGTTCATAATCATGAATATTATGTTCTTCAGTGATTGCATCTGAGACTTCATCTTCTTGGTGTAACTGCTTGAGTTTCCTTTCACCAACCTCCACCTCAAGATCTGTGGTATCAGTCAATGTTTTAAGGCTTGACATTTTCACAGTAGAAGCCTTCTTATCATTCATGTCTTCTATCTCATGAAACTTAACATCTCTACTTATGATACATCTGTTAGACTTGCCATCACTGCACCACAATTTGTATCCTTTGACCCCTTCTGGATAGCCTATGAACACACCTTTTATTGCCCTTGCATCCAATTTACCTTGATTCACATAGGCATATGCAGTAGATCCAAAAATTCTGAGATGACTAAGATCAGGTTTGTGACCAATCCACATTTCTTCAGGAGTTTTAAATCCTATTGCTGAGCATGGACATCTGTTCAATAGATACACAGCCGTTGAAACTGCTTCTGCCCAGAAATACTTCGATAATCCAGCACTTATTAGCATGCATCTTACCCTTTCCATGATTGTTCTATTCAGTCTCTCTGCAACACCATTTTGTTGAGGAGTATACCTCACTGTCCTGTGTCTCAAAATGCCTTCATTTTTACAGAACTCATCGAATGATTTGCTACAAAACTCCATGCCATTATCTGTTCTTAGAACTTTAATCTTCTTGCCAGTTTGATTTTTAATGAGTCTCACCCATTCCATAAACCTTTCTAGCACTTGATCTTTGGTTTTCAACACGAAAATCCAAACCTTCCTAGTATAATCATCAATAATTGACAGAAAATACCTAGCACCTCCCAATGAAGCAACTTGTGAGGGTCCCCACAAATCAGAATGAAGATAGTCTAATTTTTCTGTAGTATTGTGATTACCAGTCTGAAATTTAATCCTATGATGCTTGCCTAAAACACAGCTCTCACAGAATTTAAGAGAACTTAAAGAATTACAACCAAGCAACCCTTGCTTCCTTAATTCCTCCAAGCCTCTTTCACCCAAATGTCCTAGTCTTAGGTGCCACACCATTGCAGAATCCATTTCACTACCATTTATACTTACTGCTTCACCAACTATTGCATTCCCTATTAAAACATACAGGCCATTCCTTTTAATTCCCTTTAACAAGACTAAAGAACCCTTAATCACTTTAAGAACCCCTCCTTCAGCCTTAAATGTACATCCAGCCTCATCAAACATTCCCAAAGACAACAAATTTCTCTTTAGATCCGGTACATATCTTACATTCTCTATGACCTTATGACTATTATCATGAAGTTTAAATCTCACTGATCCAATTCCTTGTATCTTACATGACATATTGTTTCCCATCAAAACTTTACCTCCGTTAAACATACTCAACGAAATGAACAAGATTTTATTAGGACACATATGAAATGTACAACCAGAATCCAAGATCCACTCACCTTCATGATCAACATCTGAGGCTGTTAGTAAGAAGGCATTTTTGAAATCATCTCCAGTTACCATTGCAGCATCTGCTTGATTTGTTGAATGTCCTTCTTTTTTCTTCTTTTGTCTTTCAGGGCAATTCCTTCGAAAATGACCTTCTTTATGACAGAAGAAGCATTTAAGCTTCCTTCCCTTTGAACTTGATCTTGAATTAAACTTGCCTTTTAGTTCTTTCTTGTCTTGCCTGCCTCTCGCATTTAATACCTCCGAGACTCCAGAATCCTTATGATCTGCTTTCTTGCTCAGCTCTTTAGAACTCAATGCCGACTTCACATCATCCATGGTGACTGTATCTCTGCCATAAAGGAGAGTTTCCACAAAATGCTCATAACTTGAAGGCAAAGATGTTAACAACATCAAAGCCTGATCCTCATCTTCAAATTTTATGTCAATGGTCTCAAGATCCAAAATAATCTTGTTAAATGCATCAAGATGTTCTTTAAGTGACCCACCTTCCTCTAGACGAAAAGCATACAATTGTTTTTTCAAATACAATCTATAAGCCAAGGATTTTTTCATATACCTGGACTCAAGCTTGCTCCAAAGACCAATTGCCGTGGTTTCTTTTGAAACCTCTCTCAAAACCCCATCTCCCAGTGATAAGACCAGAGCACTGTGAGCTTTCTTTGAGATCTCTTTCTTCTCGTCTTCTGAAAGTTCAGGTGACATACTTGATTCTTCAAGTAATGCCTCTTCCAACCCTTCATGCACAAGATATGCCCTCATCTTCAGTTTCCACAGATTAAAATCGTTTTCACCTGTGAATTTCTCAATGGAGAACTTAGTTGATCCCATTTCTGATGATTCTTGAACCTTGCTCTGATACCAGTTGTTGAAGATGATCAGTTATTCCAAGCCAGAATTATCACCAAGAAGCAGCTTCTTTAAGACTAGAAAAATTGTAAATTCGCAGCAAGCATATATGAATGAATTTCCAGAGCTTATTCACTCTGTTTCTGGTGCGTTTTTTCTTATTCAAGAACTGTCTTTCAATTACAAGTTTTTCAGCCTTTTATTCATCCTACAACAAGGGTTAAAACGCAGAGTTTTATCTGCAAAAACAGAAAGTGGTTAGACAGCTAAGATGCCAGCTCATCATTCCTAACGACCCCTGCTTCTGCATTCGGTTTTCTTCCCTTCTGCTTCAACCATCAAGCTTGTCAAAAATGCCCAGAACACTGAGAGAATTTAAAGCACAGATCCACAAAGGAAGGGTTGCGGAATGGGGCAGTTTTGGTCTTACCCCCGGTGCTCACATTCCCATTGTAGTGAAGCTGAAGTTCGACTGTTCGAATAACGTTGCTATGTTACCAGACTGAAAGTGGTAGTTTGTATAGGTATTGAAGAGCTGGATGTGTTTGGAGATTCTTCACTGGTCATAAGCAAGACCATCGGTAAGTGGGAGATGAAAAATGTCAAGTTCATCCCTTACCATGGATATTTTGAAGCACTCGCCAATAAGTTAAAGAGGATGACATGACCTTCGCCTACATGTCCAGGACCAAAAAGCACTTCAGGGATGTTAAAGCCACACTCGCCTCCATGATTGAGATGACATGACCTTCGCCTACATGTCCAGGGGGTAGTTACATAAGACCGATAGATCTTGGGCAAAGAGATGAGATGTGCTATCTTGAGCTTGAGATCGAAGAAGAAGATCATAAACCATGGTATACAGATAGAAAGCAGTATCTGTGGGACAAAACTATCATTAGTTCATTCTCTCTACGGGGGCGTCCCTTGCAAAGGGTCACCTAATCAAGTCAGTCTGGCTACGGTTTCTTGATGCAATGGAGGCGCTATAGACCATTGTTCATGGTGAGATTTGCGGCCCCCACATGAATGGACATATGCTGGCTAAGAAGCTTCTCGGGATGGGATAGTACTGGTCCAACATGGAGTGAGATTGTACAGAACTCTGTCAGATTGACGCCAACAAGATCAGTGCACCACCAAACGAGCTGCACAAGTTGACCACTCCGTGGCCCTTTGCAGTCTTGGCATGGATGGATCTGATTTTTACCCTACCACAAATTTTGTTATAAGGACATCATCTGTCGGTACGGCCTCCCCCATGAGATAATCAAAGATCACGGGACTCATTTCAAGAAAAAGGGCTTTATGCGAAAAGTACAAGATTTAGCACCCCAGACCAATGGAGCGTTGAAGCAGCATTGGAAGCAGATCTTGGAGAAAATGTCATAGAACTATTTTGCATGGCACGAGATGTTGCCATATGCAAGAAGGGAGAACATCGAGGGAAGTCAGTCATTAGGGCTTTATCCCAGTCCTAAATCTAACCCGGCCATTCAATCAATTGATTGCCTCGATCCAAGAAAAGAAAAAGGCTTGCCACACACAATAGTACAAAATACATAGCAAACAAGTATTACTTCGTAAGAGAAGCAATAGAAAATGGTGAAATTCAGTTGACGAAACGAGACAACAGAAATTGCTTAACTTAAGATAAATGAATTTCATTTACTAATAATCATTTTATTAATATTAATAAAAATTATACATTTTTATATTTATATAAAGTAATATAATATTAGATTGCTCTGTTCAAATATTCATCTTTATTTATAAATATTTAGTATTTATAAATATATATCTATTGGTGGGGAGGTATACGAAGGAAGGAAAGAGTGGGTTGAGGAATGAAAGCTCGAAGACAAAGAGAATCGAGCTTTTCCAAAGTATTACTGCTACTTTCCTACTCCCTTTGATTATCATATACAAAAAAATCTCTTCCACTTTCCTACTAAATCTCTCTTTATTCTGGCACATCAATGAAGGGATCGAAGAGATTATGGCAAATTATGCTTACCAAGAAATGACCTGAAATTTGATCTGTCTATTTGAGATTGTTCCTTTTAATCATAATCAAAGATGTTTTCTTGTCTCTCGTTTCTTTTCTGAACAAATCGAAGAACCTAATGGATCGAACTCATACATTTGAGAAAGTTGACAAGGATTGAAGGAGCTAATTGAATCACAAATGCAGTAGTTAGTTCCTTAAATCAGTCGTACTAAACATATGCCCTCCCCTTTATCAGTCTTAAGTGGACTCTTTCCCGACTGGCATCTTAGAATAAAGGAATATAAACTTTTCCAAATCCGGAATTTTCAACATCAAGAATAGAAATAGAAGCATGCTATGCTAGCGAAGTCCCAGAGTGAAAGATACTTTCAGCTTTTAGTGCACAGTAGAAAGAGCTTATTCGTCGATAACAAGCCTTTCTTCATATCATAAAGGAATAAAACCGGAAAGCTCTGATGCGAGAAAAGTAAGTCCATCCGCACTATAACGACAGATGGATTCTCTCTCTTCTATGTGTCGCTTTATATAAGCTCTAGTGAACCCAATGCAAGATAGAGATCCTATAATAAAAGAAGACATTACGACTATTCTCACTATTCTTTACATGTCTTTTTTCCTCTCTAGCGACTAAAAACGGAATCAAATCCAATCCAGATAGTAATATCGACAAAGCTGACTGCCAGAAAGCTCTGACTCCCTACTTTCCTGAAAGCAAAGCTTTATTCGAGCCAAGCTGACTGAATTAAAGCTAAGAGAACCACTTTCCCTCACAGCCTGAATGCATGCTTCCCGCTCCGAACCTAGATGACTTCATTTCCTGTGCCCTATTCACTCTTCCTTCTCATTCATTGATCTAAGGCAACTCTTGCTTGAAAGGACAGTTGAATTAAGATTAATAAGGTTTTCTATGAGTCCTCAAAAAACAGAACTCCTAGTAGGCCACAAACTCCCTTTCAAACTTTAACCCACCCGAATCAAATCCAGATGCCTCATCAGAGAGTTCTCCTTTCATCTGTCCGATCATTCGACTATGGCATCCAATTCTATGCCACTAAAGCTTTATGCCATTGAAGACTGGTCCCGAAAGCCAATAGTGAGCGAACTAGGATCTACAAGATTTGACTTTGATCCGCTTATGAACCTTGGTTCACGCTCTACGTATCTTATTCTTTCAAGCCCTCTTTCTTCTGTCCGAATTGCTTGCTTCCTTCCCTTCCTTGGCCCTATGATGCAAATAGAAAGAGGCACTCTTATGCGGATGGCTTACTAGGAATTCGAATTACACTCAGAAGTAGCTGCAGCTCATTTTGAAGTAGTGGCTTACGGCGCTTCAAGCAAAATAACTTCTGAAACCAAATCGAAACACACGTGTACTCTTTGTTGCTCCGACAGAAGAAGGGTGATTTTTTTAATAATCTCAGTGGTCAGCTGAGCCTGAACGACCCTGAAACTGATGGCACTAGCCCTTAAGTACACTTTTGAACTGCCCCACCCAATGCCACTTTATCAGTCTTCTAATATAAATAGTAGTAGAGCTCACCCTTAGATGGTTAGCGCTCAGTAGATGCTTTCTTTCCTTCTTGTAGCTCCTTGACCTGGCCCGGGTTCTACTACTCTCATATATATGTAATAAGATTCATACCTTTGCACTTCTCTTTTGTTGTTGTTTAGCATAAAAACAAAGTAATATGAACTGGCAAAAAGAAAAAAAGAGAGAGAGCAATTGTTTTCTGAAAGTCTCTCTAAAATTTTTATTCATTGTATTGCTCTTTATATAGAGTTAAAACATAATAAAATAATAAGCCTAAATTAAAGATAATGATAAGTCTAAATCAAAGATAAGATTTAAATAACAGAAAATAGCATAAAATTCTCCTAAAAAACTGGTTAAAGAAAACATGCTGTTAATGCAGTTTTGAATATTTCAACTACAAATCTAAAAACATGTTTTGAACTTCTAGCATTAATTCCATGTATGCAGCCAACTCTGTTATCTATATCAGCAGCCATATCAGCAACTCTGCAGCTACTGATGCACACATTCAACACTCCTCCTTGCATTAGTAGGTGAAGATTTTGAGTTTCTCTCTTAAAAAACTCAAATCTGCTTCTAAGAAGAGTTTTAGTGAAGATATCTGCTAGTTAATTTTCAGTCTTGCAATACTTCAAACATACTGCACCGTTCTTTTGAACATCTCTGAGAAAGAACAATTTTATACTGAAATGTTTAGTTTTTCCATGAAAAACTGGATTATTGGAAATGGCTATGGCTGCATGATTGTCTACCATCACCTCTGTACTCATCTTTTGTTCCAAGTTCAAATCAATTAGAACTTTTCTTAGCCATAAAGTTTGATTAACAGTTGTTGTGGCTACTATAAACTCTGCTTTAGCTGTTGATTGTGTAACTATTTCCTTTTTTTTTGAACACCAAGTGAATACTCCTGATCCAATGCTGAAATAATAACCTGAGGTACTTTTCATATCATCTAAGGATCCTGCCCAATCACTGTCACAATAACCTTGCAGCTTGAAATTTTGTGATGAACAAAATTTGATACCATAACTTAAGGTCCCCTTGATATATCTTAGAACTCTTTTTGCTGCTTTAAAATGAAATTCATTTGCACAATTCATAAATCTTGAAAGTACACTTACAGCATACAAAATATCTGGTCTTGTTGCTGTGAGATACATCAAGCAGCCAACTAAGCTTTTGTAGAATGTTTCATCCACTTTTTCTACCCCATCATCCTTGCGCAGTTTCTCCTTTTGACACATAGGAGTGCTCATGCTTTTACAGTTCTCCATGTTGAATTTTTTTAGGATCTCTTTTGCATACTTCTTTTGACAAATGAAGATCTCATTTTTTTTTGCTTAATCTCCATTCCAAGGAAGTGTGACATTTCTTCCAAGTCTGTCATCTCAAAAACTTGCATCATATCTTCTTTGAACTGCTGAATAAGTTTAATATTGCTGCCTGTAACCAAGAGATCATCAACATACAAGGAGATCACAATAAAGTTAGCTTGATCACCTTTGATATACAAAGTGGATTCACTAAGACTTTTAACAAAGCCTAATTTCAATAAGTATTCATCAATTCTGCTGTACCAAGCTCTTGGAGCTTGTTTTAAACCATACAAAGCCTTCTTTAGTAAATAGACCTTGTCTTCATGCTCCTTCACAATAAAACCTTCAGGCTGCTCAACATAGATTTCTTCCTCCAAAAATCCATTTAAAAATGCTGACTTGACATCAAGTTGGTAGATTTTCCACCCTTTCTGTGCTGCAATAGCTAACAGCAATCTAATAGTGTCTAGCCTTGCAACAGGAGCAAATGTATCAAAGAAATCAACTCCAGAAATTTGAGCATACCCTTTTACCACTAACCTTGCTTTATGCCTGTTGATTGAGCCATCTGCATTTAGTTTTGTTCTAAACACCCATTTGACTCCAATCACCTTTTTGTGTTTAGGTCTTTCAACTAGTTCCCAAGTTTGATTTTTTTTAATCATGGAGAGCTCCTCCTGCATTGCATCTCTCCACTTGGGATCTTTTTCTGCTTCCCAATACCCTGCTGGTTCAAGAACAGCAACATTGCATTTTTGATAAATATCAGAAAGCAATCTAGTGCCTCTTACAGGAGGTTCATCAAATAACTCATTTTGATTTTGCAAAGGATCAGTAATCAGCTGCTTTTCTACAATATTCCAGCTCCATTGTTCATTCTCCATGAAGTGAACATCCCTGCTTATTAGAATTTTCCTTGTGTGAGGTTGAAAAACTCTGTATGCCTTAGATATTGAGCTATATCCCACAAAAATACCGGGTTCAACTTTTTTGTCTAGCTTGTCTCTTTTAATCTGTGGCACATAAGTAAAACACAAGCATCCAAACACTTTAAAATTTTTCAAAGAGGGCTTATAACCATACCAGGCCTCAAAAGGAGTCTTCCCATCTACTGCTTTGGTGGGAAGTCTATTAAGCAAAAATACTGCAGTGTTTGCAGCCTCTGCCCAATATTCTTTAGACAACCCTTTCTCGTAAAGCATGCATCTGACCATTTCCATTATTGTTCTATTCTTTCTTTCACTGACTCCATTCTGTTGTGGAGTGTATGGAGTTGTAAGTTGATGCTCAATGCCTGCTTCCTCACAAAACAAATTGAATTTTTCTGAGGTGTACTCCTTGCCATTGTCAGACCTCAGAACTTGGATCTTACAGCCACTTTGGTTCTCAATCCATTTCTTGAATCGCCAAAACACACTTGCGACCTCTGACTTGAACCTGAGGAAATAAATCCAGCATATTCTAGTGAAATCATCTATAAAGACAATGTAATATTTACTTCCTTTGAGTGAAGAAATTCTTTGAGGTCCTGCCACATCTGTGTGAATCAGTTGCAGCCTTTGAGTTGCTCTCCAAGCTGCTTGTTTGAAGGGTAATCTTGCCTGCTTGCCGTATTGACAAACTCTGCAGCTTGGTAATTCAGTCTCGAGGTGAGGTAAGCCTTGAACTAACTCCTTCCTTTGCATCTTCAGTACTGCAGCATGATGAAAATGGCCTAGCCTTTTATGCCAAATCTCTGTATTGCTTACTGTAATGGGATAAGCTGCCTGTTCCTCCTTCATTAGATCAAGTGAGAAACTTTTGCCTCTCATTTTAATCTTGAAAACTTCTTTATCATTTGCATCTTTGATTAAACATTGTTTATTTTCAAAGATGACTTTAAATCCCTTTTCAATTAATTGTCCCACACTTAGCAAATTTTGGTTAATATTAGGTACATACAAAACATCAGTAATTAATTTTGTACCTGTGCAACTTTCAATGGCTACAGTTCCCTTTCCTTTGACAGGAATGAGCTCACCATTGCCAATTCTGACTTTTGATACCTCTGATCTGTCTAGCTCTTTGAAAAGCTCTTGATCATAGGTCATGTGATTGGTACAACCACTATCCATTAGCCAACATTCACTTGAGTTACTGCCTGTAAAACAAGTTGCTACAAATAGCTGCTCTTCCTCTTCATGTTGATCTGCAACTTGAGCCTCATTTTTCTGCTGAAAATTACTTTTACAGATTCTCTCATAATGTCCCAGCTTGTTGCACTTATCACACTTGACATCAGGTCTTTTCCAACACTTGAAAGGAGGATGACCCTTTTTGCCACAATGCTTACAAGGAGGAAATTTTTTATTTTTTCCTCCATTATTGTTGATGGTGTCAGCAGTTGCTTTTGGTGTGCTGGAATTCTTTTGTTTGTTTTTATTTTTCTTGCCTTTTTCTCCTTGGTTGATTTGTAATTTAGCTTGCAATGCTCCTTCCACAGAACCTTCAGCCCTTATTATTCTTCTTTGTTCTTGAGCCTGCAAAGCATTTAGAAGTTCTGCCAAGGTAATTCTTGACAGATCTTTAGTATTCTCCAAGGAAGAAATAGTAGCTTCAAATCTTTCAGGAATAGTTACAAGTATTTTTTGTACTATTCTAGAATCAGAAAACTCAGAACCAAGTAATCTTACTTTGTTAACAATGCTAAGAAGTTTATTAGCATATTCCCTGATTGTGTCTGACTCTTTCATTTTCTGCATCTCAAATTCTCTTACCAAATTCAACACTTGCATTCCCTTGATCCTTTCATCTCCTTCGTATTCATTCTTGAGAAAATTCCAGATGTCAAATGCTGATTTCATGGTCATAATTCTGGTAAAAATTGCTGGTGAGACAGCAGCAAACAAAGTAGCTCTTGCCTTTGACTTTCTTGCTTTCTTCTCCTTATGATTTTTGAGTTGAGCCAATGTTGGATTGTCTGACAATGGAAGAACTTCGTAGTCTTCCTCAACAGCTTCCCAAAGATCATTTGCCTCTAGGTGTGCCTCCATTCTGACTGCCCAAACATGATAATTATCACCATTAAACACAGGTGGTGCTAGTGCTGTGAAAGGTGTTTCAGAATCCATATATTGAATGGATTAAAACAAAGTGTTTAGGTCTTTAATGGGATACACTTGGTTCACTCACAAGTCCCTTTAAGAAGAGAGCTCTGATACCAAACTGTTGTTGTTTAGCACAAATAAACAAAGTAATATAAACTGGCAAAAAAAAAGAGAGAGAGAGAGCAATTATTTTCTGAAAGTCTCTCTAAAATTTTTATTCATTGTATTGCTCTTTATATAGAGTTGAAACATAATAAAGGATAAAGTGATAAGCCTAAATTAAAGATAATGATAAACCTAAATCAAAGATAAGATTTAAATAACAGAAAATAGCATAAAATTCTCCTAAAAAACTGGTCAAAGAAAACATATTGCTAATGCAACTTTGAATACTTTAACTACAAATTTAGAAACATGTTTTGAACTTCCAGCATTAATTCCATGTATGCAGCCAACTCTGCTATCCCTATCAGCTACTGATGCACACATTCAACATCTTTGACACCAGCTTAGTCAGTCTTCGACATAAAATCAGGCACCTGTTCCGCAATCAACCCTGGCATTTGCTTTAAGCACCCGATGAAACTGTTGAGCCTTCCCTGGACCTGAATCTTGATCCATCCAACTGCCCGTACGCTTCTTCTTGCAACGGGACTTCGCTTTAGCCAGCCTCAGCCTGTCCCTTTTCTTTTCTGAAGGAGGAATCTAGCACTGAAGAGACCTTGACACCCGTACGGGCGACGATTTCACTCGTTCATAGTCAAATGTCATATGCTCCTGCCGCGACGAATGTTTTTTAACTTGGATATGGGCTCGCCTGGCAATGGTCCTGGCTTCGGACTGACGATGGTTCGTGATCGCTTATGGACTATGAAGATGGCGAGGAAAGACTTAAACGGTGGCGGCGGTACGTCGAAGGGTCCTAAAAACAATCTTACGAACGATAGAGCAGGCATTGGCCCTAACATAAATAAAATAATTTATGTTTCCCTTTTCACAAGCAGACGGATTGGTTGAAGCAAAAGCCGATGGCAAAGGGGGAAGTAGCAGCACCTGTAGAAGCAACTCCATTACTAGTAGCAGCAGAGTAAGACGCAGAGGGGTTTGAAGCAAAGGGGAAAGGGCACTTGGTTGGCTTCCTCTCATCACGATTTGGAGGGAGGCTTTTTTGTTCTCAAGCTGATTTCAAAATGGGGATTGACATCAAAAGTAGATCGAACGTGGATGCGTGCATTCTTTGGAATTCGATTCAAGCTCAGATTCAAGGGGGGCTTCTTTAATCTAGTGGTTTTGGCTTTCACTTTTCCAAAACGATCAGCCTTTTGATCCCGTTTTGTGACACTGGCCAATCACTTCATTCAACTGGATTGGGGAAGGGAACTCACACTTTTTTGGTCTGGCCTCAAGTTGTAGAATTCTTTGGTGTCGGATTCTAGCTCAAAGGAAAGGGGCTGGTTTCTTCAATCCATCGGGTTTGGCTGTTGCTTTTCCAAACAGTGAATGAGATCAAAAGCAGTTTCGTCAAGTCCCCCTCTTGGGGTAGAACTGTGAACAAACATCAATTGACAGCCTTCGTTCATTTCCAACAATTGATTGAGAGGAAAGGACTTCGAGTTCAGTCGAAGTCATGTGATGAAAACAAAGAAATCCGCTCGTGACCTGCTTCTTGTTGTTCCTAGAAAATAGTAGAAGTCATGTGACAAGAGTGCATTTCCCCCCTGGATAGAGGCAACGTTCAACCTCAAACCCTAGAATCATTTGTTCAATGTTTCAAGCCTACTTGCTCACCTTCGCTCGTCTCAGCCGATACTGATATAGATCACTGAAGCCTCCTTCCCGCTATTAAGCTATTAGTTAAGCGATACCACACATACAGGAACAGGAAGAACACCAGAAAAAAAGATCCTCGCCTTTGAAAACTTCCTTTTTTTCCCACTAAGTATCCGTAGAAAGCCAACCCAAACGAGTCAAGTCAGTTCCGCCAACGAGAAGTGAATTACCGATAAAAGGAAAAGAGGAATATTACCATAAAGAACCCGACCACCCAAACAATGGCCTTTCGTCCTCCCGACGCCGAGCCATTGATTTAGCACGTCTCTCCATGCGTCTTTAGGGCGCTGTGTCAGAAGTGGGAGATTGAAAGCTGTCGCTACAAGTAGGCAGCAGGGGCAGGCACCATCACTAAGTCGGTTTCCGGTGCATGTACATACCAACCATTGCGAAGATTACGCCGACGAAAGAAGGCCAACGAAGCAAACCACATCATTGAAACACTTTGCACAATCAGCCGTTAAGATAATGACATGAGACGAGACGAGGCAGGGCGCCGAAACCCGTCAGGAATAGGCTTAGTATTAGTCCAAATTTGATCTTTTGATTCACTGAGATTGGATTTGTGTTTAGTGTACCCATAGAACGGTACAATACGAAAATCTTTTTCAAAGAATTAGTTCTGGTTCACTTTCTTTCGGGTAATGAGTAAGAGAATGGAGCAAAAAAGCAAGGCCTAGGAACTCAATAAGCCAGTAACCCTTTGCTTACGATCCTATTGAGCTTATAAAGAAAGGCAGCTCCTGCGGATTTTCTCTTGTGCAAGATTTGCTTCGAGCAACCAATCGCGCCTGTTGGCCGGGCCAGGCTCGTATATTGGCCCGTACTTGTATGCCAGTGCTAGTCTAGCTCGTATGCTAGCTCGCTAGTAACTTCTATAACTAGCTACTGGCCTGTATACTGTACTAGCTTACTAGCTCATGTCTCATTCCGTGTATCCCACGCTTGCTTGGAACTTTCAAGCCTAAGTAAGGTAAGGGCCCGCTTATCTAGATCTCGAAACACGGGTTTTCGGCTCTGCTGCTAGTCACGTAGTCTCGTCTCTATGCTCTACTAACGATCGAGCGCTCAACACAGACCGGTCTCAACAGGCTTCCGGCATTACCTTAACGGTACGGCCCCGTCTCTACGGCCTCAAAACAGAGGCAATGAAGATCGTACACTCACTACACTGGCGCGAAGTGCACTTTTGCACAACCTCTTAGCACTGCACTACTGTAAGCAAAGACCTTAGGTTCCCTAGACCCAAGTAGACAAAAGCCCCGACTTCCTTGACACAGTATGGATTAAGCTCCATCGTTCTATAACCAAAGGTAGATTGAGTTCGCCATTAGACCCTTTCTAGCCTCCCTTAGATTCGATCATCGAGAAAGGGTCGCCTTTCCTATTTCAATAGGGATATTGATGTGAACCTATAGGTTACCTTTGATACTAATAGCCAACCATTCGGGCATGAGATGTGAGCCTTAAGAGTATAGCAGAAAGAGTTTAGACTATTACGAAGAAGCCTTCTAGTATATTTTCAGTTAGTTCTTTAGTTCCCTAGTCTTATTAAGTTTCATTCCATTCCGTCTCTTCATATAGGGAGGGGGCTAACCCTTGACTCTTGATCATCCGGCATTAAGGGCTATCAGGCACTCATCTCTTGCTTCTCCTGTTGCTTGCTTTGCTTCTTTTGCTAAGCTGTCTCTTTCTCCCCCAAGCAATTCGCCTACCTTAGACTAATCCTATTTGACATTTCGATCACAAAATGATGTCAACTTAAACTTGGAAACTCGTTCTAAAATCTTCAGAATTTCAGGATTCAAACCAGCTGCCAAGGTGCGTGTGTAAGTATAAAATACAAAAATATACTTAAAAACTAAAAATTTAAATTGCGAAAGTTATAGATAATCAACCTCTGGTCATTGCTTTTCTTCATGTTTATGAGTATTGCCAAAGCCTTCTAAGCTCTTTAAATCCTTTCAAGATAGTATTTAACAAAAATTTTGAGTTAGGGACCTTTGCAAAGTAAAACACCTCCTAATTTATAGAATTCTTCCCGTTAAATAATTCTCACACTTAATGAAGGTATTATGACTACTCAATGCTGCGGTTTCATATTTTAAATTTGAATTCAAGAGTTATAAAATATAATAGAAAGTTAAGGGTCATAATTTGGATGTTACAAACTATTTCTTAATGAATTTGATTGTTACAAATTGTCACATACAAGAAATTTTACATGAATCATGGTGATATATTATCAAAATTGATAACTTCTCTTCCATGTATTACAGATATATGATACTTCTTACTACAACTTTAATGTGTTAATCTTAATGAATAAACTCTATGTTTATTCTTGGTCCCACGTAATGACATTAAGTATTTAGCCATTAGAGAACATATTAAAGAAAATAAAGTGGTCATTGAGTACATCAGCATTAAATTGATGATTGCAAATCCTTTAACAAAAGGCATGCCACTATCAAAGTTTAAAGATTATGTAATACATATGAGACTTAGTTATAGTATATAAATTCATTATTTTTTATCAAACTCTCGTTATTTATTTTTTGATAAAATATGCACATTTATTTGAAAGAAAACTTAATTTGAAGCTGAACATGCTTTGTGGACCTACTCATAGCTCTATGACAAGGTAGCAACAAATGTAGATCCACCACCAGAAGCAAAGGTGGAGGGCACTACCAGCAGCATACCTACCATATCAAGTAAGATCCGTATACGAGGTTATAAGCATCGGAGCAAGCGCCAATAGCAGCTGATCGGGAAGCATATCCAATTGACTCTGGAGATGGAGAATCGATCGGTCTTGCAGTCGGGTCTTGATTCTGGGGTTTGACGTTCTGTTGGCTGCCGAATGAAGAGCGACTGCAGTGAAATGAAAACCGATCACGAAGGAAGCCATGAAAGCAAGCAAGATACGGTGAGAACATGCCATCGGAGGTGATGTAACGCAACGACTCACTTCGATCCGAAGGAAAGAGAGCTAGAAAGATGTACTTGAATGCTAAATGCTATGAGTCGAGAGAGAAAGAATTACTAGACAGAATGCCATTGACCAGATATAAGTACACGAGAGAATGACTATCACCAACCAAAAATAAGATACAATAAGGCACTCCTTTGCCCCTCGTCAAACAACCACAGCCCCAAGCTCGCCTACTAGCTGCTTAAAGTCTATCCATTGGCCATAACAGGATCCGTTTTATCTAAAAACCCTTGCTTACAGTTCGAGATACACTTCGGTAGCTCTTTGGTAGATAAAGAAACTGAATCCCAATTCTAAAATGACTCAAAACCGGGGATCTTTTCACTCAGTTTTTAATGGCACCCACAAAGAACGGGCACCTAGGCAGTCAAAAAAGATATAGGCTCTCCCACTAGAAGTACAATCTGATACGAGCTTGCCCACCAGTGCGCATTGGCTCACTAAGTCAATACTTAGCCGGGTCGAACCGAGGGACTGACCCGACCCTACTGAACGAGCCAAACCCAGTTGTTTTTAGGAAGCAACCTCTCCTGTGGTTTCACCCAATTGTAATGCTTTAACGGCCTTTGAAGCGCCTCTTAGAAGATGGGGGCCTACTTCCTTCTATCACAACGGACTTGACACCAATCCCGGCAGAAGGATTTGGTTACCACAAGTTGAGGCATGATCCTCCATTTCTCCGTTGTTATAAAAGAACAATTATCATTATCATATAATCATGCTCAAGCGAGGAGATGTTAGGAGCATCCGTCTGCGGGCGCAGGGAGGCCAATGGCAGGAAGCTTAACATTTTCTTTTCCGCTAGGGGTGGAACGAATCCACGAACCAAACAAGTGAACCATGTTGTTCGAAGCGATCCAAGTGAGACTGGGACAATGTACTATGCGAATCAATTATTCGTTCAGTCAAGTCCAATGCTAAGATGACTGAACTCTCCAAAGAATGACATAGGGCCTCAAAAGCCACATCAACCAACCCTGGCTAAGCACTCGGCAAGCCAAATGGAAAAAAACAAGTGCAAATGTTGCTTATATATGAAGCTATGCATAAAGTTCATACTCATCTGTTGATGGAAGAGGGCCTGGGTTGCCAACCTTTTCTTTAGTTGTGCCCAAAGGGAAAGGTAGGAAGGCTACGCAAGAGATTTTTCTTACTAATCTTTTTTTTTCTCTTTTACCTGGTCGAATGGTTTCGTCTGCTTGAGTCTTCGATAGTCAAGAGAGCGAAACAACAGCATTTCCCAAAATACCTAAGCTTTGAGACATATCTATCCCTATTACATGCCTTCGACTCGTTCAGTGCATAACTAACTCTTCTTTTCCTCTCCCGGTGGTCGAGAATATGTAATACCATATTACCATCTCCCTTAGGTCTCGAAGTCCACTGAGGAAAGCGCACCTTGCATGATTCAGAAGGTGTTCGGTCTACCGCACCTGCCAGCCATATATATTCTCGATTATTTTGATTGAAGGTATGAGCGAGATAGGAAGAACGGGGCCCAGGCCGGGAATAGCACTGCAGCGAGACGCTAAAAAGAATAAATAAGATCATGTTTTGTCTTTGTTTACTACACCGACAATAGGATCGTCTCGGCGGGTATGAAATGAATAGTAGCAACCAACGGTGTGAAAGCGTCCGTTAACTAATACGTATAGGTAGGTGTAATACGTTATAGCTCACTGCGCCGGAGCTGTAGCAAAAGGCTAATTGCTTATCAAATAAAGTGATTGAATTATCTTACTTGGGCGGCTGGGTAGAAAGGGGCAACTTACAACGTCTCTCTTAAGGGAGAAAATTTCCTATGTAAATGTTGCACATTCGAAGAATCCGAGTGCTTGCTAGTAGTTTAATTGGCACGTTTTAGACATTAGAACAAGAAATCTCGTGATTGATGGATGTTCTTTCTCTTGATAAAAATACTAAAACATGCTTACAAACTAAAAATTTAAGTTGCGAAAGCCATGGATAACCAACCTCTTGCCATTGCTTTTCTTTATGTTTGTGCGTGTTCCCAAAGTCTTCTAAGTTCTCTAAATCCTCTCAAGATGGTATTTAACAAGAATTTTGAGCTTAGGGACCTTTGCAAAGCAAAACACCTCCCAATTTATAGAATTCTTCCATTAAAGAATTTTTTCCATAAAGAATTCTCACACTTAATGGAGGTGTTATGGCTATTCAATGGTACAGTTTCATATTTTAAATTTGAATTCAAGAGTTACAAAACATAATGGAGAGTTAAGGGTCATAATTTGGATGTTACAAATTATTTCTTAATGAATTTAATTATTATAAATTCATAATTTGTAACTTACATTCTTCCACTTGGCCCGCAAACTTCAAATTCTCATCATACAAGAAATAACATACATGAATCATGGTGATATATTATCAAAATTGATAACTTCTCTTCCATGTATTACAGATATATGATACTTCCTATTATAACTTTAATATGTTAATCTTAATGAATAAACCTTATTTTTATTCTTGGTCCCACATAATGACCTTAACTTAATGAATAAATTTCATGTTTATTCTAGGTCTAATACAAATTTTGTTTTCTTTCAAATAAATGTGCACACTTTATTAGAAAATAAATAATAAGAGTTTCATTAATAACAATGTATTTACATACTAGAACTAAGTCCCATATGTATTACATGATCTTTAAACCTTGATGGTGGCATGCCTTTTGTTAAAAGATTTGCAATCATTAATTCAGTGCTGATGTGCTCAATGACCACTTTAATTTCTTTAATACATTCTTTAATGGCTTAGTACTTAATGTCGATGTGTTTACTTCGACTCCCACTTTTATTTTTCTTAGCCAAAAATACAGCAGTTGAATTGTCACAATATATCCTTAATGGCCTAGAAATTGAATCCAAAAGTCTAAGCCCATATGTGAAACTCTTTAACCAAACTCCATGAGAGGTGGCCTCAAAACACGAAACGAACTCGGCTTCCATAGTGGAAGTAGCAATCAATGATTGCTTAGCGCTTCTCTAAGATACAGCTCTGCTAGCTAACATAAAGATTTATCTAGATGTTGATTTTCTTGAATCATCACGGCTAGCGAAGTCAGAATATGAGTAGCCAACTACTTCCAAATTATCAGTTTGTCTATACATAAGCATGTAATCTTTGGTCCTTTGAAGGTACCTTAAAACTTTCTTTGCATCTTTCCAATGGTCCATTCCTGGGTTACTTTGATATCTTCCCAAAACTCTAACTATGAAAGTTATGTTAGGTCTTGTATAGACTTGAGCATACATAATGCTTCCAACAGCTGAAGCGTATGGAATGTTGTTCATTTGTTCCATTTTGAGATCATTTCTAGGACATTGGCTCAAATTGAACTTATCTCTCTTAACAATTGGTGTTATATTTAGAGAACAATCTTTCATCCGAAATCTTTCTAAAACTTTCTTGATATAGGTTTCCTGAGATAGACCTAAAATACTCCTATGTCTATCTCTATGTATCTTGATGCCAATGACATAAGATGCTTCACCCATATCTTTTATATAAAAATTTTTAGAAAGAAATTGTTTCACCTCATGTAGAAACCCTTTATTATTGGTTGCAAGTAATATATCATCCACATATAGAACAAGGAGACAAGTTTTACTCCTACTAACCTTTTAGTATATACATTGATCCATGATATTTTCTTCAAAACTAAATAAAGAAATAATTTTATGAAATTTTAAATACCACTGTCGAGAGGCTTGTTTCAATCCATATATAGATTTCTTAAGTTGACAAACCAAATGTTCACCATCACTGGAAGAAAATCCTTTAGGTTGTTTCATATGAACTTCTTCTTCCAAATCTCCATTAAGGAATGCTATTTTCACATCCATTTGATGTAACTTTAAATCAAAATGAGATACTAATGCCATAATCACACGAAAAGAATCTTTCTTTGACATAGGAGAAAATGTTTCTATGTAATCGATTCCTTCTTTCTGAGTAAATCTTTTGGTAACAAGTCTTGCCTTGTATCTTTCAATGTTGCCTAATTAATCCTTTTTAGTTTTAAATATCAAACTATGGATTTAAATCATTTAGGCAACTCAACAAGATTCTAGACTCCATTCGTTTACATAGAATTTATCTCATCTTTGACAACTCATGACTTGTGAAAATGTTTCCGAATCATTTATGACTCCAATATTATCGTCTGACTCTTGTAAATACACAATATAATCACTAGAAATAGGTGATTTTTTTACTCTAGTAGATCTTCTTAATGTTGTTTCAACATTTTTCTTAGAACTATGTTGCATAATTAGTTGTTCTACAACTTGATTTACTAAACTAAAACATCACTAGTTTGTGAAATTTAACTATCATTTGGTTAAATATCAACTATTGTTTGATCAATATCCGTTTGTACTGAAAGAATATTATTGATGACAATCACTTTAGTACTTGAAGTGGATGGTTTTGAATGATCATTCTCATAAATTATGTTTTAGGATTGATCCCTCCCACTGATCAAGTCATTCTCAAGAAACTTAGTATTTCTTGATTCCACAAACTTAATGTGATATGATGAACAATAAAATTTGTATCATTTAGACCTTTCTGAATATCCAACGAAATATCCACTTATGGTTCTAGGATCTAATTTCTTTTCTCCTGGATTGTAAACTTTTATTTCAAAAGGACAACCCCAAATACGTACATGTTGCAAACTCGGTTTCCATCCTTTCCATAATTCAAATGGTATTTTTGAAATAGCCTTAGTTGAAACTCGGTTTAATACGTACACAGCTGTCTTAAGAGCTTTTATCCATAAAGACTTAGAAAATTTTGGGTTGTTAAGCATACTTCGTACCATATCCAATAATGTTCATTTCTTCTTTTTGCTACACCATTCTAGTATGGAGAACCAAGCATACTTTATTGGGCAACAATCCTATGCTCTTGAAGAAATCTCGCAAATGGCCCAAGTGCTTGTCCATTCCCTGTGTATTTACTATAGTATTCACTACCTCTATCTGATCTCACGATTTTTATTTGCTTACCACATTGTTTCTCTACTTTAGTTTTCAATATTTTAAAACCATATAATGCTTAATTCATAGTATTCAACAAGTAGAGATACATAAATCGTAAATAATCATCAATAAAAGTGATAAAATATTTATAACTATATGAGTCTATATTGAAATTACAAATGTCTGTATGTATGATTTCTAATAAGTCTGAACTCCTCTTAGCACCTTTTTTTGACTTATTGGTCTGCTTACCCTTTATACAGTCCATACAAGTCTTAAAATCAGTAAAATCTAAAACACTGAGTACTTTATCATTTACTAACCATTTAATTCTTTCTATAGAGATATATCCTAATCTCTGATGCTACAATATAGAGGAATTTTCATTCATAGCATTTCTTTGTATACCAGCATGAGTATGCATTGTATTATAATAAGTATTATTTTGTAAATTAATAAGAAAAAGACTATCAAACAATGTACCATTTTTAACAAGATTAGATTTATAAAAAATTTTCGTAAAAGAATTCGAAAAGTTGAAGGAATATTCATAGGGTACAAGTTTAGAAATAGAAATTAAATTTTTTAGAAAAATTAAAAATATAAAAGGTCTTTTCCAGATTCATTACAAAATCACTGTTAAGAACTAAACTGCATGTTTCAATAGCCTCTACAGTTGAACTTATCTTATTTTCATAATAGATAAAACGCTCAACTCCCACTAGTTTCCTTAGGTTTTGCAAGCCCTACAAAACGTTCGTAATATGGATTGTAGAACCAGAGTCAATCTACCATATGTTATGATAAATTTTAGTCATATTAGATTCATAACTTAAAAAAGAAAAAGAAATACCTTTCTTCTCAAGCCATTGCTGAAACTTGATACAATCCTTCTTTATATGCCCCTTTTTTTCTTACAAAAGAAATATTTAGACTTTCCTTTTCTTCTTAATCTTTCCCTTTATTGCCAAATGTGCACTTTGAATGTTTACTCCCATTTCTGCAATTAACTTTCCCTCTTCTTGAATACACATGGTCATCAATTCATTAATAGACTATTTATTTTTATGTGTATTATAAAAAATTTTAAAGGGTCCATATGGTTGAGGAAGTGAATTCAAAATATAGTGCATGAGGAAAGGTTCAGACATCATGACATTCAAAGTTTTCAATTGAGTCAGCAATATCTCTTATCTTCATGATGTGCTCTCGTACACTAGTGATGGTGGTAAGTTTCATGAAAAAGAATTGCATAATAAGGGTACTGACTAGTGCTTTATCTGATGACTCAAATTGTTCATCAATAGCCTTCATCAAAGCATGGACATAATTATGCTAAGCGACTGAACCACGTACACTTGCAAAAATTTTAGTCTTTATGAACATTACACTAAGAGGATTAGATCGCTCCCAACGTTCATAAAACTTAATTTATACCGGAGTGCTAGCATCAGTAATAGGTGATGGTTCATCTTTTCGTATAGCATAATTTATATCCTATCACCCTAAATACAACAATATTTTCTCTTTTCATGTCTTATAATTATCTCATACTAGTTCAAGAACATCTAAATTGATATAAGATATATTTGTAGATTGTGATGCTACAAAAATACATACTTATGATGAATTTTATTGAGACTTAAATATTATCATATTTTATCAATATAAAATATGCATAAAATATGAATCACATGACATAAAATACCACCTATGGATTAAATATTTTATTCAAATAGATTCACATATCTTAATGATAAAACTATTATATTATATCTAATTTCTTAACTCCCGTGGGTAAATTAAGAAAAATAATATAATATTTTATCCTAATTAATCATATAAACATAATAAAAATTTCTGTGGAATAAAATTTATCACATCTAATATAATCAATTACGATTAATGTCTTAAATTATATATGATTCTATTACAATATAAAGTTTTATTTAACTTAGGGATGTTGTGGCTACTCCTTAATATATTAAACTTTTATGAATCACTAAGATATTTTAATGAATATATATGCCTTATAGAAATTTTATCCAAAATATTTCTATATTTATTGTACAGGTAATAGAGAGTAATATATTTAACTAACAATCACAATAGGTCAACTCCCAGAAAAGATTAGAGGGGTCACAAGCAATCCCACTTAAAACCCAACCTCAATTATTTCAAATATATAATTATAAGTAAATAAAATACTACAACTACTCCTAACAACAATACTTTAATATGGTATTTTTTTATTTACTTAAATTTTATGTATTTTTTTAATGTATTTGCATACCATTTACAGTCTCTAAAATATACGTATAAAAATATAAAATACATAAACTTAGCAAATTATATTATTATACACATAAAATACAAAATATATACTTAAAATAATTAAATTCAAATTATGCATATAACATATCATAAATAATATATATAAATTCAAATATTCAAATTATATAAGATAATTTAATTAAAAATAAATTAAAATTATTAATAAATTTGATTGTATTAAAATATTTATAAATATATTTTAAATACAAGTCACAAATTTAATAATGGACATTTTTAATTTTTTTAATGCAATTAATATTAACATTAAAAACACATAAAAATATTAAATGTGTCTAAATAACATATGAATGACCATGGCTCAGTGGTCAAGTGCTTCTATATATGGGTCTAGATTCGAATTTAACCATTTTTAATATATTTTTCAAGTATTAAAGAAATTCGTATGATATGTCATCCATATACATTAAAGGCAACTGACAAGTCACCCACTGGTAAGAGTCTTCCCATATGACATGTTATCCATATATATTAAAGACAACTTACAAGGCATCCACTGGTAAGGATCTTCTTCAACCTCCAACTGGGTCAACTTGACCTAAATTCAGACCCACGGATTCGAAAACTTATCTGACCAATTTTCAACCATTTTTTACACCGTTTTTAATATTTTTTTACGTCCAAAATGTTATAAATTTAATGTTAAAATAATTTATAATATATATTTTTAATAAAATTATAAAAACATAAATTGCATGAAAAATAAAAACTTAACAAATCCATAGCTATTTCATATTTTTTTTCATAAAACTCAGCAAGGCGAAAATTATATACATGCTTTAATACCAAATGTAAGTATAAAATACTAAAACATGCTTAAAAACTAAAAATTTAAATTGCGGAAGCTATGGATAATCAACCTCTCGCCATTGTTTTTTTTCACGTTTGTAAGCATTGTCAAAGCTTTCTAAACTCTCTAAATCCTCTCAAGATGGTATTTAATAAGAATTTCAAACTTAGGGACTTTTGCAAAACAAAACACCTCCCAATTTATAGAATTATTCCCATCAAAGAATTCTTACACTTAATGAAGGTATTATAACTAATCAATACTACAGTTTCATATTTTAAATTTGGATTCAAGAGTTACAAAATATAATGAAGAATTAAGGATCATAATTTAGATATTACAAATTATTTTTTAATGAAATTTGATTATTACAAATTTATAATTTATAACTTACTGCGTGTGCACGAGCTAGCACCACAACCTCAACCCATGCCTGTGGATGAAGCAGAAGAGCAAAGGTACGCAATGATACTAAATCGGGGCCTACACAGCTTATAAACTACTGGGCTTGCTTGGAAGGTAAGCTATTGAAGTGGGTAGGGATGAACCAAGATGAGCATTGAGACTTCGACTCGTACTCAGAAATGGGTTCATGCTCCAGTGAAAGAGAAGACCCTCCCTTATCAGGTCAAGTCCCCATCACTAACTTAAAGAAAGAAAAAGAAGTTGCAAGATTCGATGGAAGAAGAAGAAGAGACCATCATGCCCGTTAGAGGGAAAGAGACTTAAAGCAATATTATTTAGCATACTGAGGACAACCTAAGAAAGAGAATCTACTAAAGAAGACTAAAGAGCCATCTCCCAATGCCATCTAATGTCCTACCGGCTCGATCTTATGTCTCAAATCAAACTCTGACTTCCTGCCAATTGATGGCGGGCATGGCTAGCTCCACTAATAACCCGAGCAGGCCCGTCCATTCGTATCGATACCATGCCAATTGATTGAAAAATCAAAAATAAAAGAATTGATTCGCGACTAACGAGCACTCTGGCATTGGCAACTTGTCATAAAAGCCCCGAACTTAGCTAGCTATCATGGAAGGGGAAGGAAGTGCTTGCCGTAAGTTGATACCAAGCCTAATATCATTATTATTATACATAAAGGGGCTTATCAGCTTCAGTGGAAGTCTCAATTGAAAGTGTTTGGATTGGAACGGAGATGCGTACCATAGGCTAATCGACAGAAGCTATATAAATGAAAGAAAAAGGTAAGGGGGCAAGGACTGAGTAAAACCCACATAGCGCCCAACTTTTCTACAAAAGAATGCACATTGAGATACCTCTATAATGTCAAATATGAGTTGGGAGAGATCTTTCAAGGGCCCCTTCGTGATGGAAGAAGGGCAGCGTTTGACTCAATAAGATGAGGTTTGGTTTTTTTACCCGGGCTTCTAGGCCCCTTATCTCACCTGTCAGTGCAGATACTTGAGAAATATGCTAACCTTATAGGGTTATAACAAGATTGGACAGAACCCATTAAATCTATCTGGCTGTTAGGGAAGAGCGTAAGTCTACTAGTTTCTTGATATTGACCTGGAAAATGGAGATGGACCTGGATAATTGCACCTGTCTCTTTCTTCTCCTAAGATATTCTTGAGAGTCAATAAAGGATGCATTTCATGGGGTAGGTGTACCACTTTCAGAATCTGTAGCTTTCGGTTCTGTTCCGATGGTGTGAGAAGAGTCAAAGAAGCTAAGCGCGAACAGAAGCATCCATGGGTGAGAACTGGAACTGAGACTGATAGGACGAATACATGACCAGAGAATGAGCTGGGAGGCGTGACTACCGTGCTCTTATGCTGAAAAGTACTTCTTATCCGCTCTAAATGCGAGAATTGCAATGCAAGCGGCGAAACTACTCAATGGGGCGCTTCTGCTCCTCGAATCTTGTGTTCGGTTGCTAACCACCAACGCCACCTGGTAATCATGATTTTTTGAAACATGTCCACTGAAGGACGATTTCTCGGGCCTTGGCTTGGTGACCTCTTTTGAAATCCTATCGATCACATGCAGAGCGGAGCTGGTCGTACCGTATGGGGGAAGATGAGACCACAGAATAAGCTTGGTCCCCCTCTTCCACCGGAAGCGGCACATTAGAGGCGGGTGGTTGACTATCATGACAACCAGAGCTCGCTCTCCGCAGGGGCATCAAAGAAGATTTCAAAACACACGGCTGACGTACACCCTCATCTACCTGAGGCAGCGTCTCGGGAAGCACCACTGGAGTCACCGGTACCATCATGGTAGCAGCAGTAGCAGCTCGGCCTGATCCAGGAGGAGGCATCAAGGGACCCGAGGAATCACTGACCTCTCCTCACTCGGTCAGCCGCCATAGTTGCATCGAGTTGTGTCTGCAATAAGGCTATCGTCGTCTTCTGCCTATCTATCACGGATGAGAGGGTCTGATTCTGTGACTCTAGAAGATAGATCTCTCTGCTGCTCGCACTCGTATCGGCTCGACTCCTCAACTGGGTCTCGAACTCTCTGATACGATCCTGAAGTAAGGATTTAAGAAACCTCGCCGTGATGACTCCGAAATCTACAAGCCCATGGGTACTCTAAAAAGAGGTCTACAAGCATCTATCAGCCATCCATACAAGAAAAGAAGAGAATACTTAAAGAAGTGTCGCGCTCCCGGATAGGATAAGAGTATCCAGGTCTCTCTTCAGCTCAGCAACCTCGGCCTGGAGTGCTCTCTTTTGCTCGGCCGAAGTAGATGTGACAGTCGCTAGCTCCTTCTGCAACTGAGCCGCTCGTGCCGTCATGTCCTCCAGCTGCCTGCAACCAAGCATTAGAATTACATCCAGTTCAAGCAAGAAGAATGTATCAGATGAAAGAGAAGGTTTGGTTCGAAGGTATACCGTCTGTCCAGATCTCTCAGCCTGGGAGGACAGCTCCTGGACTCTCGCCTCAAGCTCAGCAATCCGTGAAGCAGCCTGACCTCCTCTGATCGCGTAGTTCGACCCTATCCTCATGTGTGGAGGAAGGATCGGTACCACACTCAACATAGTCCTTTCGGACGGTCAAATGCATCTCGAAGAAAAGAAGTCTCCCCCAGCATTGAAGTGCCTAATCTGATCTCTGAAAGTGTCCAGTAAGCTATATCTAGCAGCTCCCCCCGCCCGCAATGCATGGAAGGATCGGGGTGGCGGATCAGGAACCGGCTGACCAATCCCAAACTGCCGTAACACTCTCTCACCCAGGTACCACTCGACGTGGTCCAGGTATATAAAAAAGCTCCGCTCGGGCAAGGAAGTACGGATCAGATATAGCTACAGCTGGCCTAGCAGCGTAAGGCCTATCCAAAAAAGGCCTCCAGGTGATCTATATCCACATAGCATCAATCGGTCATCCACGCAAACGAAGAAGGAAATCTCGCAGAAGAACAAGCTTACCTGAGGAGTCAAGGTATCAAACTCCTGTCGGAAAAAGAGCCCCTGGTGGTGCATATCGTGGTCCCAGAAGCGGTACGACCACCTCATCCCTCTACCTCTAGGTAAGCCCCTAGGGGAATTCTCTGGTAAACATGGACGACAGATATCCACCTACTCGTATAGCCACATCTGCAAGTGAGAGTAAGATCATGATCAGTTCAAGGATATGGAAGCTAATCAGTGCACAGCATTATCAGCGATCAAAAGTACCAAAAGTACCTGGATGATGTAGTATAAAAGTCGTAGCCATAGATGGAGAAATTATGACCTACGCCACCTCACGAGCTAACCGCAAAGAAAGGTTTGTATACGACCGGCCCTTACTACTGTACTGTAACTGAAAGATTCTCTGATCTACTTGAAGTTTTTTCAAGAGGAATTTCCCCGCGTTGAGAGAGATTGATTGACCCGGGGTGATTGATGCTCCTGCATTAACGAGGATAGATGCCAAAAAGAGGATCGGTGAGCTGCCCCACTCTGGGAAGTGCTCGCCTCAACTAACGTCACTTATGGCAGTGTCCTCTTACACAAAGCACCTTTTTGCAAACATCTTGATCCTGGGTCGTCTCTCATGAAACCAACCCAACCTGTGCTCCACAATTTAGTCGGCCTAGAGTCTGTCACTGATCATCGAGCCATCTCTTCATACCGTACGAACCCAATTACTTCTGTAACACAAGTAGTCTTACGCACTTGCTAGTCGCCCCATAAGCTGCAACACTTCACTATACTAGCATAAAAACTCATGCAACCAACGAATGCTTCACTCTCAGACATGTATCTATGCCCAACATGGCTAATAGCACCTCATTGTCCAACGCCACTGCACTGCTGCCCCGACGCACACATCTAGGGCAAATGCCATGGTCCTTTGACTATTAGACTTCGTCTTCACCACCGACACAAGGTCTATTTGACATGCCACGCGCATTTCGCATTCCTTTGGTCCATGCCTCTACCAAAGGCGACAATCTAGCTCTTGGGTTCCCGATCCTTTTATTGATTTGGCATTGTCCTTCACCCTGTATGCGACTGAAGTGCTTACCGCTACCCTTTACACATCCTAGCCAAGAGTCCTTCTTGGTCCTTCCGAGAAAAGCGAATCCCTCATCTATTGGCATCCCGCCAGTCAACTTATCACGGAGCCGGGGTGCCTCTGCACCATCTCAAACCGTCTCGAGCTCATGTTTGTCTACCAGCTGCAAAGTCCCTCACTCACCTCAAGTCATTCTATACACTAGTCCCTTGAATGCAAGCATAACTGCTGCCGTGCCCACCTCCACGCACACATGCCAAAACCGAATTTCGTCTTGATCCTCTGTTCCAAGGTAGCACCGCACTTAAGTACTTTTACACATCTTTGTCTTCACCTCGAGTGGGAGTCGCATTACCTACTTGAATCGAACACAAGCTCAAATCCTTCATCAAATGATTTTTGAATGTGCTTCTGCACAAGACATGGCAGTCCTGCCAGACTGCATGGCCCCACTTCTACTCGTGGTACCACCTTTTTCATGTCCACGCTCAAAATGCACCTTCCAAGCAATTGAGCACCAAAGCCGCTCATAAGTCCAACTCGCTGCATCCTCCATGGCCAACTCGTCAGTCTGACACTGATGGAGCAAACATCTTTAAGAGTTCCTTTTAACGAGTCTCCCACACTCAGGTACACCTCTGATTGATTTCAAATTACTCTGATGCCACAGAGGAAAGCGGTCCATTATTGTAGCTCTAAGACTATGGTAGATTTTTCCAAACAAATAAGCCGGGTAAATCCGAGAACGAGAAAGCCTTCTAGCTCTGAAGAGTGACGAGAAGATCGCCACTTATGCATCTTTTTTTCTAAAAGTAAAAGAAAAAGAAGATGAGAACACGCCACTTAGATGAGGGAAAGCCCTTCCAAAAATCAGGTGTGATCTTATATACGATACCACAAAGGCCAACTGGGCAACGGCAACTCTGAAAAGCCGTATCACCTTATCGCCTACAGTAAGTGCGGCCTGGAGGTTTCCATGTAAGTTACAAATTTTGAATTTGTAACAATCAAATTCATTAAGAAATAATTTGTAACATCCAAATTATGGCCCTTAACTCTCCATTATGTTTTGTAACTCTTGAATTCAAATTTAAAATATGAAACTGCAGCATTGAGTAGCCATAATACCTCCATTAAGTGTGAGAATTCTTTGATGGGAAGAATTCTATAAATTGGGAGGTGTTTTGCTTTGCAAAGGTCCCTAAGCTCAAAATTCTTGTTAAACACCATCTTGAGAGGATTTAGAGAGCTTAGAAGGCTTTGGCAACACTAAAAAACGTGAAGAAAAGCAATGGCGAGAGGTTGGTTATCCATGGCTTCCGCAACTTAAATTTTCAGTTTTTAAAGCATGTTTTAGTATTTTATGCTTACATTTGGTATCAGAGCATGTTTATAATCTCTGCCTTGCTTACTTTGTTGAGTTGCATGAGAGAAAATATGAAATAGTGTTATGGGTTTGTTAAAATTTTTTATTTTTCATGCAACTTATATTTTTATATTTTTATTAAAAATATATGTTATAAATTATTTTAACATTGAATTTATAACATTTTGGACGTAAAAAACATTAAAAACGGTGTCAAAAATGGTTAGAAAATTGGTCGGATAAGTTTTCGGGTTCGTGGGTCTTAATTCGGGTCGGGTTGACCCGGCTGGAGGTTGAAGAAGACCCTTACAGTGGAGACTTTTGGTTGTCTTTAATAATGTGGATGACATGTCATACGGGTTTGTCTTTAATATGAAATAGACGACATGTCATACGGTTTTCTTTAGTATTTGAAAAATATATTAGAATGGACTGGATTCGAACCCAGGCCCATGCATAACAAGACTTAACCACTGGGCCATGACTAGATTTATGCTAATTAGACACATTTAATATTATTATGTGTTTTTTAATGTTAATATTAATTGCATACCCATTATTAAATTTGTGATTTGTATTTAAAATATATTTTGTATAAATATTTTAATACAATCAAATTTATTAATAATTTAATTTATTTTTAATTAAATTATCTTGTATAATTTAAATGTTTGAATTTATGCATATTATTTATGTCATGTTATATGCATAATTTGGATTTAATTATTTTAAGCATATATTTTGTGTTTTATGATGCAATAATATAATTTGCTGAGTTTATGTATTTTATATTTTTTATGCATACATTTTAGAGACGGTAAATAGTATAGTATGCAAATACATTAAAAAAAAATTACATAAAATTTAAGTAAATAGAAAAATGCCATATTGAAGTATTATTGTTTGGTATAGTTGTAGTATTTTATTTGCTTATAATTATATGTTTGGAAAATTCTGTCTAAGGAGGTTGGGTTTTAAGTGGGACCGCTTGTGACCCCTCCAATCTTTCCTGGGAATTGACCTACTGTGATTGTTAGCTAAATATATTACTCTCTATTACCTGTACAATAAATATAGAAATATTTTGGATAAAATTTCTATAAGGCATATATATTTATTGAAATGTCTTAGTGATCCATAAAAAGTTTAAAATATTAGGGAGTAGCCACAGCATCCCTAAGTTAGATAAAACTTTATATTGTATAAGGATCACATATAATTTAAGACATTAATTGTAATTGATCATACTAGATGTGATAAATTTTATCCCACAGAAATTTTTATTACGTTTATATGATTAATTAGGATAAAATATTATATTATTTTTCTTAATTTACCCACAGGAGTTAAGAAATTAGAGATAATATAATAGTTTTATCATTAAGATATGTGAATCTATTTGAATAAAATATTTAACCCACAGGTAGTATTTTATGTCATGCGATTCATATTTTATGCATATTTTATATTGATAAAATATGATAATGTTTAAGCCTCAATAAAATTCATCATAAGTATGTATTTTTGCAGCATCACAACCTACAAATATATCTGATATCAACTTAGATGTTCCTGAACTAGTAGGAGATAATTATAAGACATGGAAAGAGAAAATATTGTTGTATTTAGGGTGGCAGGATATAGATTATGCTATACGGAAAGATGAACCATCACCTATTACTGATGCTAGCACTCCAGCACAAATTAAGCTTTATGAACGTTGGGAGCGATCTAATCGTCTTAGTGTAATGTTCATAAAGACTAAAATTTCTGCTAGTATACGTGGTTCAGTCGCTCAGCATGATGATGTTCGTGCTTTGATGAAGGCTATTGATGAACAATTTGAGTCATCAGATAAAGCACTAGCCAGTACCCTTATTATGCAATTCTCTTCCATGAAACTTACCACCATCACTGGTGTGCGAGAGCACATCATGAAGATAAGAGATATTGCGGCTCAATTGAAAACTCTGGATGTGACAATGTCTGAACCTTTCCTTGTGCACTATATTTTGAATTCACTTCCTCAACCATATGGACCCTTTAAAATTTCTTATAACACACATAAAGATAAATGGTCTATTAATGAATTGATGACCATGTGTGTTCAAGAAGAGGGAAGGTTAATTGCAGAAATGGGAGTAAACATTCAAGGTGCACATTTGGCAACAAAGGGAAAGATTAAGAAGAAAGGGAAAAGCAAAATACCTGTCCAAGCTGAAATAAAGAAAGAATCCAAATGTTTCTTTTGTAAGAAAAAGGGGCATATAAAGAAGGATTGTATCAAGTTTCAGCAATGGCTTGTTAAGAAAGGTATTTCTTTTTCTTTTGTAAGTTATGAATCTAATATGACTGAAGTTTGTCATAACACATGGTGGATTGACTCTGGTTCTACAATCCATATTACGAACGTTTTGCAGGGTTTGCAAAACCTAAGGAAACCAGTGGGAGCTGAGCGTTTTATCTATTCTGGAAATAAGATAAGCTCAACTGTAGAGGCTATTGGGACATGCAGTTTAGTTCTCAATAGTGGTTTTGTAATGAATCTGGAAAAGACCTTTTATATTCCTAATTTTTCTAGAAACTTAATTTCTATTTCTAGACTTGTACCCTATGGATATTCCTTCAACTTTTCGGATTCTTTTATGAAAATTTTTTATAAATCAAATCTTGTTGGAAGTGGTACATTGTCTGATGGTCTTTTTCATATTAATTTACAAAATAATGCTTGTTATAATACAATGCATACTCATGCTGGTATAAAAAGAAATGTTATGAATGAAAATTCCTCTATGTTGTGGCATCGGAGATTAGGACATATCTCCATAGAAAGAATCAAATGGTTAGTAAATGATAAAGTACTTAGTGCTTTAGATTTTACTGATTTTGAGACTTGTGTGGACTGTATAAAGGGTAAGCAGACCAACAAGTCAAAGAAAGGTGCCAAGAGGAGTTCAGACTTATTAGAAATCATACATACAGACATTTGTAGTATCAATATAGACTCATATAGTTATAAGTATTTTATCACTTTTATTGATGATTATTCACGATTTATGTATCTCTACTTGTTGAATACTAAGGATGAAGCATTACATGCTTTTAAAATATTCAAAACTGAAGTAGAGAAACAATGTGGTAAGCAAATAAAAATCGTGAGATCAGATAGAGGTGGTGAATACTATGGTAAATACACAGAAAATGGACAAGCACTTGGGCCATTTGCGAGATTTCTTCAAGAGCATGGGATTATTGCCCAATATACTATGCCTGGTTCTCCATACCAAAATGGTGTAGCAGAAAGAAGAAATCGAACATTATTGGATATGGTACGGAGTATGCTTAATAACTCCAAACTTCCTAAGTCCTTGTGGACAGAAGCTCTTAAGACAGCTGTGTACATATTAAACCGGGTTCCAACTAAGGCTGTTTCAAAAACACCATTTGAGTTATGGAAAGGATGGAAACCGAGTTTGCAACATGTACGCATTTGGGGTTGTCCTTCTGAAATAAGAGTTTACAATCCACAAGAAAAGAAATTGGATCCTAGAACCATAAGTGGATATTTCGTTGGATATTCAAAAAGGTCTAAAGGATACAAATTTTATTGTCCATCATATCACATTAAGTTTGTGGAATCAAAGAAAATGCTAAGTTTCTTGAGAATGACTTGATTAGTGGGAGGGATCAATCCCAGAACATTGTTTCTGAGAATGATCATTCAGAACCGTCTACTTCAAGTACTAAAGTGATTGTCATCAATAATATTCCTTCGGTACAAATGGATGTTGATCAAACAATGATTGATATTCAACCAAATGATAATCAAATTTCACAAACTAGTGATGTCTTAGTAGATCAAGTTGTTGAACAACCAATTATGCAACATAATCCTCAGGAAAATGTTGAAACAACATTAAGAAGATCTACTAGGGTAAAAAGATCACCAATTTCTAGTGATTATATTGTGTATTTACAAGAGTCAGACTATAATATTGGAGCCGTAAATGATCCGGAAACGTTTTCACAGGCCATGAGTTGTCAGCAATCTAACTTATGGTATGATGCCATGAAAGATGAGATAAATTCTATGTCAACGAATGGAGTTTGGAATCTTGTTGAGTTGCCTAAAGGATTTAAATCCATAGGGTGTAAATGGATATTTAAAACCAAAAAGGATTCATTAGGCAACATTGAGAGATACAAGGCAAGACTTGTTGCCAAAGGATTTACTCAGAAAGAAGGAATCGATTACACAGAAACTTTTTCTCCTGTGTCAAAGAAAGATTCTTTTCGTGTGATTATGGCATTAGTAGCTCATTTTGATTTAGAGTTACATCAAATGGATGTGAAAACAGCATTCCTTAATGGAGATTTGGAAGAAGAGGTTTATATGAAACAACCTGAAGGATTTTCTTCCAGTGATGGTGAACATTTGGTTTGCAAACTTAAGAAATCTATATATGGATTGAAACAAGCCTCTCGACAGTGGTATTTAAAATTTCATGAAATTATTTCTTCATTTGGTTTTGAAGAAAATCTCATGGATCAATGTATATACCAGAAGGTTAGTGGGAGTAAAATTTGTTTCCTTGTTCTATATGTGGATGATATACTACTTGCAACCAATAATAAAGGGTTTCTACATGAGGTGAAACAATTTCTTTCTAAAAATTTTGATATGAAAGATATGGGTGAAGCATCTTATGTCATTGGCATCAAGATACATAGAGATAGACATAAGAGTATTTTAGGTCTATCTCAGGAAACCTATATCAAGAAAGTTTTAGAAAGATTTCGGATGAAAGATTGTTCTCCAAGTGTAGCACCAATTGTTAAGGGAGATAAGTTCAATTTGAACCAATGTCCTAGAAATGATCTCGAAATGGAACGAATGAACAACATTCCATACGCTTCAGCTGTTGGAAGCATTATGTATGCTCAAGTCTGTACAAGACCTGACATAGCTTTCGCAGTTGGAATGTTGGGAAGATATCAGAGTAACCCAGGAATGGACCACTGGAAAGCTGCAAAGAAAGTCTTAAGGTACCTTCAAGGGACCAAAGATTACATGCTTATGTATAGACGAACTGACAATCTGGAAGTAGTTGGCTACTCAGATTCTGACTTCGCTGGCTGTGATGATTCAAGAAAATCAACATCTGGATACATCTTTATGTTAGCTAGCGGAGCTGTATCTTGGAGAAGTGCTAAGCAATCATTGATTGCTACTTCCACTATGGAAGCCGAGTTCGTTTCGTGTTTTGAGGCCACCTCTCATGGAGTTTGGTTAAAGAGTTTCATATCTGGGCTTAGACTTTTGGATTCAATTTCTAGGCCATTAAGGATATATTGTGACAATTCAGCTGCTGTATTTTTGGCTAAGAATAATAAAAGTGGGAGTCGAAGTAAACACATCGACATTAAGTACTTAGCCATTAGAGAACGTATTAAGGAAAATAAAGTGGTCATTGAGCACATCAGCACTGAATTGATGATTGCAGATCCTTTAACAAAAGGCATGCCACCATCAAGGTTTAAGGATCATGTAATACATATGGGACTTGGTTCTAATATGTAAATTCATTGTTATTTATGAAACTCTACTTATTTGTTTTCTAATAAAGTGTGCACATTTATTTGAAAGAAAACAAAATTTGTATTAGACCTAGAATAAACATGAAGTTTATTCATTAAGTTAAGGTCATTATGTGGGACCAAGAATAAACATAGGGTTTATTCATTAAGATTAACACAAAAAGGTTGCAGTAAGAAGTATCATATATTTGTAATACATGGAAGAGAAGTTATCAATTTTGATAATATATCGCCATGATTCATGTATGTTATTTCTTGTATGTGAGAATTTGAAGTTTGCGGGCCAAGTGGGAGAATGTAAGTTACAAATTTTGAATTTGTAACAATCAAATTCATTAAGAAATGATTTGTAACATCCAAATTATGGCCCTTAACTCTCCATTATGTTTTGTAACTCTTGAATTCAAATTTAAAAAATGAAACTGCAGCATTGAGTAGCCATAATACCTCCATTAAGTGTGAGAATTCTTTGATGGGAAGAATTCTATAAATTGGGAGGTGTTTTGCTTTGCAAAGGTCCCTAAGCTCGAAATTCTTGTTAAACACCATCTTGAGAGGATTTAGAGAGCTTAGAAGGCTTTGGCAGCACTAAAAAACGTGAAGAAAAGCAATGGCGAGAGGTTGGTTATCCATGGCTTTCGCAACTTAAATTTTCTATTTTTAAAGCATGTTTTAGTATTTTATGCTTACATTCCAGCCTTTCCATCCTTTTCTATCATATCTTAGCTTTAAGTCTGGCTCTTCCTCTAATCCCGCTACTCTTTTCTGCCTCCAGATCTAGCCTGAGCCTCGGTACCTCTTCTCTGTCCTCCAATCCTCCCCTGTCCTCCCTCTGCTGTCATTCTCTTCCTGGGTCCGTCTCTTGCCTTCCCACTTCTCTTCACTAGCTGTGATCTCATCAGACTCGTATCCAGCTTCTTTTTCCTCGATCTCGATGCTCGGTCTAGAGAAGAGAAAGACTCGAATCCAGGGTCACTCGAAGGGAAAAAAACTAGTATCCTAGCTCCATTTCAAGCCCAAGCACTCCCTTTGCTTCTCGATCCCCAGCTTTCGCTGCTAAGCAACCATTTTCTCTCTCTTTGTCTCCCACTTCTTCTCCCATCATTGGGTATTGGGCGCCAAGAGGCAGGTACTGAACCCCAAGAGTGAAGGTGATTCCCCGAAACAACAAGTGTTCTTACATATCTAATGTCCATTGACGCACCTTCAAATTGGGTAGGATGAGGCCACCATAACCAAACCATGATTCCGATTCCTTTACACGGGAGGGAGAGGCAGTGAACGAATGAGAGATAGAAAGCCCGATAAGCTTCGAAGTTCTCCTGGCCAATCCAATGAGGGTTTTTTTTCATTGTTTGGAAGGTTACACCTTCTCTATCAAGGCACCTTCCACCTTCCTTTCCCTCATTACTGATGCCACTACAGAATCTTACTTTGCCACTACTGGGGACTCAAATCAAGTTACAAGAAGAGTTGACTTGAATAAAGTGAAGGGGTTTGAAGACCATGGTCTCAACATGAAGGGATTGACCTTTTTTCTAAAGGTTATTAATCCAGAAAAGTTCAAGATGCCTGACATAGACAATACGATGGAACCGACTGTCCTAAGACTCATCCGCAGCTCTTTTTCTGAAATATAGTTTTATGGGGCTCATTTAGAAGCAGACGGCCAAATTCATTCCTAGAACTCTTAGTGGGGTCGTTGTGCGATGGTTTGCACAGATTGAAAAATATACCCTTAAATCTTGGGATGACATCACCAATGCTTTTGTTAAACAATATAATTCCCAAATTGAAGTATTCAAGAGAAGGCTGTAGATGATTTGCTAGTGACCAAGTTTTGAAATATTCTTTACGTATAAAGTAACCTAGGAAACTCTTAGAATCTTGAAAAAGAAAAAAAGGAAAACAAATAGCATACCTTAGCCCCTCTCCCAATGATCACTGCCTTATGCAGGTAGATGAGGAAGAAACCTAGAACCTGACTTGCTTCTGTCACTTACAGAATTGACTGAGCTTACTTCTTTATGATTCAAATAAGGGACTTTATGCCTACTCACTTATTGTCTTGACTTGCACTTTCACTTCCTCTTTTAGTTCACTAGCGAAAAGGAATTGCATTTGAACTATGAACTGATTCAATCCCATCGCCACAGGACTTGTTCCAAATTGTGGCCGAATCAGTCTTAGTCAGTATCTGTTGAGCCAGAGACCATCCACCTGTGAGGTTTCCTGATTCATGCCCTCTAGGATGTTGAGTCTTCTTAGCAAATGCATTAGCTTCCATCAACGCTCCAAGAATGCAATCATCAAAGCTGGTGAAGATCATGCCCATCATCATAAAGGGTCCCCCCTTCTTCCACATGTTCCATGCACCCCTGGAAAGGAAAAATTTAAGAGTGAGACATATGCTAAAGGTGCAAATAGTGAGAAAGTGGGCATAGCCGACTTTTCATGCACTTTAGAGGATGATGGCATGCACCAGCACGACAAAGCTTCCATCATCAAGTCATCAACCTCGGATGGGGTCCTAATGCCTGGTACTTTGAACCATAAACTAATGCACCCATTCCTTTTTGGAAAGTTTTCAAAAATAACTTTATTTTTATCCCTCTTTACATTTATGATCAACCATAATTTATTCTTATCAAACTAACCACTTTTGACGATTTTGCCCTCAAACCCTAAAACACAAGCCTTAAAAACACATGTCATTCAATTTCTTCTCATTTCCTTTACATTTCGTTGGTGGTCAATTGCTAGTTTTCTCTTCGACAGTACAAAGATTACAACAACAAGAAGAAAAAAAAGTTAGTCTGACTTACATTGGATAGAATTTTTGTCATCTCTGTGTGTTTACAAGTAATTTCCCAAAGTTTGGCATGAATTTTCGCAATTAAAGCACTAAATTAAACTTGCTATGGTTGTTCATTTCTTCGTTGTTGATAAAATGTTGACATAATGGTAGAGAAGTAGCCGTGTAGATAGGGCAAATTGTAGAAAATAGGTCCATTTTGGTGTTGTGGGTGAGAAAATGCAAAAAACGGAGGAGGAAGATGAAGGGTGCAAAGCGGTCTCTGGGCGCATGTATCACATGTGCCCAGAGGAAAGACGAGCGATCTGGGCGCGTGGCGTACACGCGCCCAGGGCGATAGACGCCCACCCGCCCGGGGTAAGTATTGTGTCTGAGCGCGTGTGATTCACGCGCCCAGACAGTTTTTTGGGCCCCTGAGTCCGCGGGAACCCAGGGCCCTTTTTGCCCTGGGTTCGTGCGCGGGCCCTGGGCCCTTTTTGCCCTGGGTTCCTGCAAACCTAAGGCAGTCGTTCCTCTAGGCGCATGTGCTACACGCGCCCAAAGGTTTTTTAAATTTTATCATTTATTTTTTATTTTGATGTTTTATTATTTGTTTTGATATTTTATTATTTCTTTATATATTTTATTATTTATTTTTATACTTTATTATTTGTTTATATATTTTATTATTTGATTTGATATTTTATTATTTATTTTTATATTTTATTATTTGTTTTCATATTTTATTAATTATTTTGAGATTTTATTATTTGTATATATATTTTATTATTTGTTTTTAACTAATTACTATTTATTGAATCTGTGTAGTTAGAAATGGCAACTTAACCTCGCTTTAAGATTCCGGTATATGAGCATTTTTACGCAGAGACATGTTGTTTGGCGAGATTTGCAGTGCTAGACCAAATACGAGGTAAATTAAGTGAGACGCAATTAGGTATGTTTAGGCAAACTTGTTTAGGCCATTTGTTAGACATAGGTAGTTTACATCATTCACCTATCTTAATTCATTACATGATGTTGTATGAGATAGATGTAGGTGGTGACCCAAACGAGATGTGGTTTTTAGTTGGTAGCCAGATGGTCCAGTTTTCACGGGTTGAGTTTGGGTTGATAATCGGACTTAGATGTGGGCATTTTCCTACTTTACATTTGGAGGATAGTTCTCGTCTTAGGGATATGATATTTGGGGATAGAGACGTGATCACCCTAGACGATTAGATTTAGTATTTGATGTCTTAGATTTTTCTTCTCTTTCAGATGTAGATGTAGTTAGATTATCCCTCTTTTATTTGGTTGAGAGGTTTTTATTTGGTAGGGACAGTAGATCACATGTCGATTTTTAGGTATTAGATATTTTAGAGGATTTAGAGAAGTTTAATAGATACCCATGGGGATCTGCCGTCCATCTCTACATCATGCAGTCTTTGGGCCGATCTGTTGCCATCCAGCACGGCAAATACAGGAACACTGCTGCATGGTTGGCAGCTAGTGGCCGGCAATTTAAGGGTAAGTATAACATCAACGGGATGACAATTGCATTTCAGTTATTGATAACAAATTAAGTGTAATTGTTTTTGGTGTATTTTGTTTTGTAATGTTATAATTTATGCCATGCAGATGTGGATTTACGAGAGTGTTCCTAGCCTATAGAATAGGTTTGCTTCAATCGTACGCAATAACGTCCCGCGCATCATTCGTTGGAAGAACATGAAATGGAGTTTAATGGTTGCGATGTTGCAATGGTATTTGTTCGCATTGGAGACGCTTCAGGTAGTTCCTGTCCCTACAGCCTGACGGTGTAGAGATGGAACTATCTCACGTGGTTGAATTGACGGAGATTATTCAACCCCGAGGTGCGTACGGGAGTAGCATCCTAACGACATCGAGTTATGTTCAGGTATGTTTTATAGTTGTGTTGACATATTAATAATAAGTGTTCTATATTTGTCTAACACATCTAGTTTCTAGCTTACAACGTCAATCTCCTATAAGGTCGCATCATTCGCCAGCCGACTCACATCATTCAGCAGTTGCCTCACATCATTCGCTACTTGCCTCGCATTGCCAATTGCCGATTATGTCACATCACTCCGCGAGTTTTCCTTAGCATCATTCACCGACACCGACAATATCTGGGGAGGTCACCATCACCGGTCATGTCGCATGGACGTTCGCAGTCTCCATTGCACTATTCACTCGTCAGACTAGCGTACAATCACGAGGAGATTATGTCCTACTGCCTGCACTTATTTATGGAGATCATTGGGTTGCAATGTTGGTGGACTTGGTGAGGTATTGCATCAGTGTGTACAATTTCTCTCCCAGAGGACATTCAAGTAACGAGATCCGTGATGCGATGAAGCCCATTTGTATGCTACTTTCGGTGGCTTTACGCAGACTAGGATTTTGGGATGAGCGACCAAACTGTAGAAGCACGAACATGCCATTCCAGAGCTGTAGGCCACAAGGTACACCGACTCAACATGTAAATAGCGGAGATTGTGGGATTTTCGTTTGTAAATTTATAGAATATCTTATATTAGGGAGGCCGTGGGATTTCACAGCAGATCACGACCAATTTTTTAAGATTAAAATTGCGTTAGACCTTTTTGTTGGTCAAATACATTGATATAGTACTTCATCATTATTTATCTAAATAAACTTTTGATTTGAACTTTATATTGTTATTTGTGGATCTCTGTTGTGAAGTTGTTGTGGTGTTTGGTTTGTGTTGGGTTGTTGTTGTGGTTGTGTCATTTGTGTTGGTTTGTAGTGATGTTGGGTGTTGTTGCGAAGTTGTTATGGTGTTTTGTTGATGTAAAAACATTGTTGTTTGTGTTGATGTTTTGATCGTGGTGGGTGGTGATGTTGTGTGTTGGTTTTGTTGTTTGTGTTGATGTATTGAGCATGGTGGTGGTGCTAGTGATGTTGTGTTGGTGTTGTTTGTGTTGGGTTGTTGATGTTTTTGGAGGTGATGTTGGTCATATCGAATGCCAATCGTGTCTTTACACAACATAATATGTGCTTCATCGACACTAAATTAAACAATCATCATACAACAAAATATGGTGTATATATATATATATATAATATATATATATATATATATATATATATATAATTGCACAACTCATAATCACAAACTAAATTAAACAATCATCATAAAAAATCGTGGTAAAAATTTTTTATATAAGTGCACAAGTCATAGTAACAAACTAAATTAAAGATTTAAGTTTCCTTTAAGTTCAAAGGGTTTCTACAAGTTGTGTGATTGTGACCACTCTGTTACACCGAGAACACCTCCGAACGACCATTTCTTCACCAGAAGATGGAATGCGTGTATTCCGAGTCGACCGGATGGGAGACGACCTATAGGTGGTTTAACTATGGTGGCCCGAATATCGCTGGGGACTTGCCAAAAGATGGGATCACCAACAGAATGAATCTCGGCTGCATACGCAGCTAATAGTGTACCATTGTGATAATATTTTGAGCAAAATTCTCCATACCTATCCCCTGACGAATCTAATTACTGCCATCGCGTGAGCACACGGTAGTTGTTGTAGGTTGAAGCGCTTGCACTGGCATGTCTTCGCGTTAAGATCAACTATTGCAACTTTGTCACGACCTCTAACTTCGAACTCATAGTGTGAAACTGGATAAACGGACAGAGTTAGCGACAATGATTCCTCCATTTTAACTTTTTCTGATGCTGCATCAATTAATGTGTTCTCGTCGTGTTTAGCAGCTTCTTTTCTCCTTTCATAAAACCACCGCTGTAACATTGAACGTATCCAATCAGCTAAGGCCATGATGGGCAGAGTCCGTTTCATCCTTCAACAATGCATTTAGACTTTCGGCAATGTTTGTGATCATTATGTCGTATTGTCGAATGGGAAAATGACACCTTGCCCAACAATGAAATCCTACATCATTTTTTAAATAGTTGACAGCATCAATGTGAACTAACCTCAGCTTGTCCATATACTTTTCAAATTCACTAAACACAAATGCCTTAGCAGCTTGGTAGAAACCCATGAGAAAAGCATCTTTTTTTCGGTCTTTGAATTTGAACTTTGTTTTCAGATTCCCTTCAATATGATATGCACAAAACCCGTGGTATGCATTAGGGAAGATTGTTCTTACACCTTTAATAATACTGTCGTGGCGATCAGTGACAAATACAAGATCTTCAATAGGGCCAAGCGCTTTCCGTAGTTTCGTTAAAAACCATTCCCACGAAACATCGTTTTTTGAGTCCTCAACTCCGTGGCCGAAATAATTTATTATCAATAAAAAATGAGAGATCTAGTATTTCGACCAAATGAAAATACTCTTGGTATAAATGTTATATACTATATAGAAAAAAAACATGAAGAAACTAAAGCTTGTGACTGTGAAGAAGGTTTTATCTTCTACAGAATGGCCATACATCTTTCTCTGTGGGAACCACTTGAAGAAATATATGGTTTCAACAAAATGATGGAAATGAGATATGTCTACAGGATCATTGTGACCAAAGCAGAACAGGTCAGAAGATTCATAGAACCATATTCCTGGAGGTTAGCACATGTGTTATATACCCTCTTTGAAAAAGACAAATGTCCTTCTGGGTATATCAATTTGGGAGTCAAATTTATCCCCGCCTCCTACAGCAATAGTTATCATGAAGAAGCCAGGTCCGAGATTCTAATTGAATGTTGTCCTTTTTCAAGACCGGCAATGACCAAGATCCTAGCAGATTACATACCACAATGTTCAACTTCTACGAATGAATGCCTATCTAGAGCAAGGATTTTTCTACAATCAATACAACTCAACAAAACATGGGCTTACTCATCTTCCTTTGTTTTTGATGAAAGGAACCTTAAGGTGTTTTGTTCCCAAACAAAAGTTTATGTTCCTTTTCTCAGCCATATCATTGAGGATACCATAAGAGTGCACCACTATCAAGATATCCATGTTGGCATGAATTTTAGCATGACAGGCGACTACTGGAATTCTCAAGAAAATTATGGGAACATAGAAGATGACATTAATGATTTAATTAACCTGGATGAATGAAAAAGACAAGCTACCAGAGATTCCTTCACCAACTTGCCAACAGAGATTTCATAATTGGTTTACTTTTTTGTAATCATAGTTACTTTTTATCATGGTTTAATCTAACCATGAGTTAAGTTACTTTTTTAACTATAGTTAGGTTTCTTTTTAGGTAACCATAGTTCTATCTAACCATGAGTTAATTTACTTTTTGTAACTAGAGTTACTTTTTCAAAAGTAACCATGGTTATACTTAACCATAGTTCACTTTTAAGTTGTATATATTCTCTTCATTTCATTAATGAAAGACAGATCGAAAATTCAGATCAAAAAACTCTTTGAAAAAATTCTCTCATCCCTCCAAGTCTTCAAAGGTAAAGCTTAAATAACATATTTTAATAAAGTCGAGAGTCCCTCCCTTATTGATCTTATTCCTCATCCCCAACGCCGTTGATCCTATTCCGGTTGTTGGTTTCTTCTAAAAAACTCTGGTAAATTTAATTTTTCCGCAAAATTAATCTGTCCAGTAGTTGTTAGTATGTTAGGATAGGAACACTATTCATCAAAAATCGTACTAGATTGTTAGATTCAGAGCAGTGAAATGAATTAAAAAACATATTTTTAATTTCTTGTACATACCTAACCCCTCTTCTCTTATACTACAGAAAAGCTTCCAATAATCCTACTTATAAGGGTTATTCTGCGCTCTTCTAATTCCCGTACCTCGCCCTAAAATGGTATTAGAGCAAAACTAAAATTAAGTAAAGTTAGTAAAGCCTTTAGGATTAAGCAAATCTTTCTGAAAACTTGATCTGAGTCCCTCCCTTATTGATCTTATTCCTCATCCCCAACGCCATTGATCCTATTCCGGTTGTTGGTTTCTTCTAAAAAACTCTGGTAAATTTAATTTTTCTGCAAAATTAATCTGTACAGTAGTTATTAGTACGGTAGGATAGGAACACTATTCATCAAAAATAGTACTAGGGTTGTTAGATTCAGAGGAGTGAAATGAATTAAAATAAAAAATATATATTTTTAATTTCTTGTACATACCTAACCCCTCTTCTCTTCTACTCCAGAAAAGCTTCCAATAATCCTACTTGTAAGGGTTATTTTGCGGCTCTTCTGATTCCCGTACCTCGCCCTAAAATTGGTATCAGAGCAAAACTAAAACTAAGTAAAGTTAGTAAAGCCTTTATGATTAAGTAAATCTTTCTGAAAACTTGATCTAGGTTGAAAAACTCCTATAGAGGTAAACTGAAGTACTAGGCAGAAGCTGGTGCTGATAAGTCCTAGGTGTAGGTGAAAACTTGCGGAGTCTATTAACCTAAAATCATGACCAGTAAGGAAGAAGAGGTACTTCATAGGCTTGACTATCTAAACTTAGAAACAGGAGTATACGAAAGGAAGAGGACTGTAGATAAATTAAACATAGTTTGTTTTTGTAAAGAAAATTTTAAGCATAAATTTCACTCTAAAGATCTACAACTGAATACTATTTCTGATGTTTGTTATCATATTTTACACAACCAGATAGCCATAAGTCAATCACATGATATAATATTTAAATCATATTTAAATATATTACAAAAATAAAGAACAAAAATAGATAGTTTAATAGATAATATTAGACTAATACAAAATAGTTTAGAAATTAGTAAGGTATCTAAAAAAGTGATAATTTTAAATTAAAAATTAAAAACATTAACAGGATGAGTCTAGAATTATAAGATGAATTTGATATAATTAGTATAGATAGTAATGATAGTGACTTACTAAACATATGTGGAAATCAAGATAATTTTGATACCAATTGAAAATATTAAAATTATGAGTTGGATAATAGAAAAATAGTTATTATTAAATTGTAAAGAATGTAGACATAGTTGGGATAATATATATAGAGAAAAATGCTTTTATTGTAATATGATAATTGTAAAAAATTGCAAAAAATGAAAAAATTGTAAATTAGTATGTTGCCCCATGGATATAGCAAGATTTGGTGAAATAGTAAAATATGGAGATGAAATTAAAAAAGAAGAAATCAAAATAAATAAAAAAGAAAATGAAGATATAGGATTTTTTTTAAATTAGAAACTAATTATTTAAAAGAAAAAAATAAATAAATTAGAAAAATATTTATCTAAAATAAAATTAGAAAAAGAATTAGAAATAAGTAGATTAGAACAAAGGAATGTAGGAACCTCAGAATTAGACAGTGATGAAGAATCTATAGAACAGAATTTACCTACAATAGGAAGAGGTTAAAATGTCGATAAATACAGATTTTAATCTACATAGGGAAATAGTTAATAGTTTAACTAGAATAACTTTAGATAATAGAATAAATGTAGCGGCATTTAGAAATATGTTGGTAATTGAAATAGAAAGGTTTGAAAGACAATTAGAATAAATAGCACAAAATAATATGTTCAGAAATAGGATTGAAGTAAGATTAACATTATTAAAATTAATAGAAAATTGGTTAAAACATAGTCTTGTAGCATCTAGATTATAAATGGAGGAAAAATAAAAATTAAAAGAATTATACAATAAATATCCAGGATATGACTGGAAGGTTAATTTCTTAGAAATACTAGAATTAGATGATTGCAATTTATTCCTAGATATGGTATATGGAGATAATTATCCTAGAATAAAAAATAAAGAAATAATAGAAGAAGATATAGATTTATTAGAAATACTTAGAAAAGGAACAAATATACAAGATTATGTACTACCTTTAGAAGAAGTAGATATTCCCAAATATGATGATTATATAGAAGATAGAATATTAGCAAGTACATCTTCAGGTGTAGTAGATAGTCTAGGAAATTTACCCTAACTAGAAATATAACCAAATAGGACTTTTCCAGGAGCAGATAATCCAAATACTAGAATCTGTACACCAGAAATAAAAAGTAAGGGATATAGTAGAAAATTTCCTTATGAACAAGTAACATTACCATCGGCTTTAGCAAATAGTGGAAGTATGTTAGTATTAAGTAATTATCATCCCTAATTATGGGAAGAAGCAATAGTTAAATGGGAATCAAGTACAATATTACATTTAAGCACTTTTAATTTTATAGATAATCAAGAAAAAGTAAATTATGTAGAAAATTTGTTAGAAGAAGTAGCAAAATTATACTTTCAATCTTGGAAAAAGGATTATAATAATGCATACAGAGTATTAGTAGCCAATGCAGATGTAACAAAAAATATAACTAGTTAAATAAGACAAATGATTTTAGGATATGATCAATACAGAGGAAATACCGAAATGCATAATAGGGCTTTACAAGATTTAGAAAGATTACACATAGATAATATGACCCAAATAAAAGACTTTAGTAATGAATATCTTAATTTAGCAAGTAAAACAAGAAGAGCTTTTTCTGATGATCAATTAAGTAGTAAATACTTTCTAAAATTACCTCCTCCTTTTAATACAATATTAACAGAAGAATGGAGTAAGAAACATGGTACATCATTTCAAATAGGAATAGCACCTAGAATAATATTTACATTTGAATATTTAAAAAATCAATGTATAGTAAATAAAGTAGCCAAGCAAGTTAAGAGTTATAATTATTATAAAAATGTGTATATACCAGGGATATATAAGCAAGATAGGAAAAAGTATTACTTTAGAAAAGCTACTAATTATAGAAAAGGAATACCAAGGAAGAATTATGTTAATAAATTTAAAAATAAAAAACCACCAATTAAAAAATGTAAATGTTTCATATGTGGACAAATAGGACATTATGCTAGAGAGTGTAGAAATAAAAGAGGAGATTTAGAGAGAATGACAGTATATAAAGAATTAGAATTAGAAAATGAATTTGATATAATTAGTATAAATGGTAGTGAAAATAGTAATGATAGTGACGTATTAAGTATATGTAACAATATTGAAGAAATAGAAAATCAAGAAAATTTTGAAGGACAAATAAAATTATTAACCCTCTAAGAGGAATCATCATGTAGACATGTAATTTACATGTAGTAATCTGTATAGTAGAAATGTAATTTCCATGTAGCAATATAAGTTTCATGGTAGATATATAATTTGCATGTAGTAATGTAAATTTTCATATAAAAAAGTAATTTGCATAATTGCATGATGGCATTGTACAAAATTCATTTTTGTTGTGGGTACCAACGTAAGTTAAGAGCCCACTAAACCCATCAACATATTCTTTCATTCTATTAATTCTTTCATGTATATGTAGACAAAGTAAACATAGTAGAAAGTCTTTAGAGCTAACCAATGTTATTCTTTTGGCAGTAATGGCAGGAACTTCACAACAACCCAATTCCTTTTTCTTTGGACCCTACACACTAAAGACGTTCCCCTCTGGAACGAATCTCTCTTTCAAAGCCAAAGCCCAATTAAAACCAGAACAAAAGTGTCTGGTGGATAACTTGTGGAATTCTAATCCAAGGTCCAAACCTGACACTATTCATGCCTTGTGTTGTTATCTTGACTTGAAAAATCAAGAGGAACATTTAAGGTCCATGCTTTTGGCTCCTACAACTGTTCTCACTCCTCAAACACCCTTTATGCTTCAAAAAGAAGTAAATATGTTAAAAGCAGAAGTGAGTAGAAAAAATGAAAAAATAAAAGAGCTTGAACAAAAAATAGCAAAAATGCAAAATGAGTTCAATAAAAAAAGAGAGAGTGAAGAAGAAATGAAAAAGGAAATAAAAATATGGCAACAGGAGAACACAGAAAGATTTGCCAAGAAAAAACTTTTAGAACCCATCTTTAACACCCCTGCAGAAAGAAAAATACTTGGATTTGTTCTTGAAGAAAAAATGACAGAAATGATAAATGCCCAATATTTTCTTAAAAATGTAGCACTAAATGGGCCATATCCACTAGGAATGGGCTTAGCAGGTTTATACTACAAATTCCAAGATCATGATATGCCCAAAATATGTGTTTGCAGCAAGGGGTTGGTTCTCTTCAAAGTAACAGCACATTTAGAAGATTGGAATGATTCTTTCCTTCCTTTCCCCTTGAAAAAGCTATTTGAAATAGGGTTTATTTCAAGAATAGTGGTAACCAAACCTATACAAATAAAGAAATTTATAGAACCACTATCTTGGAGATTAGCCCACATCCTGCATTCTTATTATGAGCATCAGAAAGTTGGTGATGGATTCATAGACATCCAAATATTTTCAGTCTTAGCCAGCTACTCTACAAGATATCCAGAAGAGACCAAGATGGAGCTATTAATAGATGTGTTCCCTTTCTCTGAGCCCACTTGTCTAAGGGTTAAAAACCAATGGAAGAATTGGATCGAAGAAGCAGAGCCATCCACAATGATGAACATTATTAACTTCAAGAATTTGCTTCTTTTTGTCCAAAGAGCCCGAACCTAGACCCATGACTATTCCATGCACATGGAAGATAGTACAATGAAGGTGTTCACTAAATATAGAAGTTTCAGCTTGTACACACCTTTTTTGGGTCAGATTCATGAAGATCCAAGCATAGAAAATCATTTTCATTCCATCAGAGCCCATTTAGAGATCAAGAGCTTTGGAGATTTTCAAATAATGTCTGATCTAGATGTTGTGTCTTCTGATGATGACTTAATAGACTTGGATGATTAAAGACAAGGGGAAAATGCCAGATCACTAGCCTTCAAAATTGCCAGCTCACCAACCTGCCAACAGAGATTTCATAATTGGTTTACTTTTTTGTAATCATAGTTACTTTTTATCATGGTTTAATCTAACCATGAGTTAAGTTACTTTTTTAACTATAGTTAGGTTTCTTTTTAGGTAACCATGGTTCTATCTAACCATGAGTTAATTTACTTTTTATAACTAGAGTTACTTTTTCAAAAGTAACCATGGTTATACTTAACCATAGTTCACTTTTAAGTTTTATATATTCTCTTCATTTCATTAATGAAAGACAGATCGAAAATTCAAATAAAAAAACTCTCTCAAAAAATTCTTTCATCCTTCTAAGTCTTCAAAGGTAAAGTTTAAATAACATATTTCAATAAGGTCGAGAGTCCTTCCCTTATTGATCTTATTCCTTATCCCCAACGCCATTGATCCTATTCCGGTTGTTGGTTTCTTCTAAAAAAACTCTGGTAAATTTAATTTTTCCGCAAAATTAATCTGTACAATAGTTGTTAGTATGGTAGGTTAGGAATACTATTCATCAAAAATAGTACTAGGTTGTTAGATTCAGAGAAGTGAAATGAATTAAAAAATCTACACAGGGAATTAAAATAATTTTCTTTATTTTTTATTCTAGGATAATTATCTCCATATACCATATCTAGAAATAAACTGCAATCATCTAATTCTGGTATTTTTAAGAAATTAACCTTCCAGTCATATCCTGGATATTTACTATATAATTCTTCTAATTTTTGTTTTTCCTCCATTTATAATCTAGATGCTACAAGACTATATTTTAACCAATTTTTTATTGATTTTAATAATGTTAATCTTACTTCAATCCTATTTCTGAATATATTATTTTGTGCTATTTGTTCTAATTGTCTTTCAATCTTTCTATTTCAATTACCAACATATTTCTAAATGCCGCTACATTTATTCTATTATCTAAAGTTATTCTAGTTAAACTATTAACTATTTCCCTGTGTAGATTAAAATCTGTATTTATTGACATTTTAACCTCTTCTTATTGTAGGTAAATTCCGTTCTATAGATTCTTCATCATTGTCTAATTCTAAGGTTCCTACATTCCTTTGTTCTATAAAATTATCAAACCTTATACTTTGATTACCATTTAAATTTACACATATTGAACTACTTTCTGGTACTAACACTGTTTTTCTTGTATTTAATTCTACAAATTTTTCTAAATTCCAACCTAATCCTGCTAATCTAGTAGGATCTATTATTTCTGGTTTAATCATTCTAATTCTTCTAGTTGATAATCCATTTATTATAGTATCTGTGTTTACTCTATGCCTATTTCCTGATTTATTACTAGCTCTACCCAAGTATCCTATAGTAATGTTTAAATTTTCTCCTTCGTAATCTTCATAACCTTTTGTTTGTATTGCTATTTTTAATTTTTCCAAATCATTTATACATTTTAATATATTAGGTGTATAATAAAATAACCCTGTATTACTATTCATATCTACTTCTATTGTTCCTAATATTGCCTTAGACATATTTTTTATCCAACTAGTGTCTAATAATACTATTAATACCTTAGTTCCTACTCCAATTCTTGTTAAACCTTTTACTCCTATTACTATTAATCCTGAATGTACTAACCTTTTTCCTTTTAATTTTAACCTTTTTATAGTTTCCTTATTTACTATGTCTATAGTTTTTGTTTGACTATCTACTATACTTAATTGCTGTTCTAAAGATACTTTTATTAATGACGCTCTAAATTCCATTACTCCTACATTATATAATGTTCTAGGATTTAATAGTCTTAGTTGATTTTGATTATATAATTCTAAATTTTTTTTTAAATCTATTATTTCTTCTAACCTTACATTATTATTACCTTCTCTATCTTGTCTTCTTAATATTCTGTCTAATAAAGTATATGGTCTTTCTGTACTAATACTACTTCTACTTCTTTCTTCATTTCTGGTGATATTACCCTGTCTATCTATACTAGTAGTCGTGTTACTTCTTCTAAGATACATTTTTACTCCCACTTTTTCCAAACTAACATTTTACCTTTTGATTTTCCTACTACTGGTTTTGGTTCTAAAGATAAATTTGCTAATTGATCATTAATATTTTCTAGAGTTTTTATGAATAAAGGATCTTGAGTTTTATTGGCTATTTTGTCTAAGTTGTATTCTAAAGCTAATAATTTTTTATTAATTCCTAATAATAAAGAAATTATTGTATTATTTTGTCTAATTATAGTCTTATATGGTATTTCTGCTATAGATCCTAAACTGTTTTGATCATTACTAAATCATATCAATGGGTTTGCTATTTCATTTTTAGTAACTTCTAAACTATTCAAATAAAAAGGATCTTTTTCTAGACTCATCCTGTTAATGTCTTTAATTTTTCATTTAAAATTATCACTTTTTTATTTATTTCTTCTAGATTTAATTCTAACTTATCTAATTTTCTAAGTACTCTATCTTCTACTTTTTTAGATACCTTACTAGTTTCTACTATTTATAAACTATTTTGTATTAGTCTAATATTATCTATTAAACTATCTATTTTTGTTCTTTGTTTTTGTAATATATTTAAATATGATTTAAATATTATATCATGTGATTGACTTATGGCTATCTGGTTGTGTAAAATATGATAACAAACATCAGAAATAGTATTCAGTTGTAGATCTTCAAAGTGAAATTTATGCTTAAAATTTTCTTTATAAAAACAAACTATGTTTAATTTATCTGCAGTCCTCTTCCTTTGGTATACTCCTGTTTCTAAGTTTAGATAGTCAAGCCTATGAAGTACCTCTTCTTCCTTACTGGTCATGATTTTAGGTTAATAGACTCCGCAAGTTTTCACCTACACCTAGGACTTATTAGCACCTCAGCTTCTGCCTAGTACTTCAGTTTACCTCTATAGGAGTTTTTCAACCTAGATCAAGTTTTCAGAAAGATTTGCTTAATCATAAAGGCTTTACTAACTTTACTTAGTTTTAGTTTTGCTTTGATACTAATTTTAGGGCGAGGTACGGGAATCAGAAGAGCCACAGAATAACCCTTATAAGTAGGATTATTGGTAGCTTTTCTGGAGTAGAAGAGAAGAAGGGTTAGGTATGTACAAGAAATTAAAAATATATTTTAGTATGGTAGGATAGGAACACTATTCATCAGAAACAGTACTAAGTTGTTAGATTCAGAGGAGTGAAATGAATTAAAAAATATATATTTTTAATTTCTTGTACATACCTAACCCCTCTTCTCTTCTAGTCAAGAAAAGCTTCCAATAATGCTACTTATAAGGGTTATTCTGCGGCTCTTCTGATTCCTGTACCTGCCGTACAAAAATCACTCAAACAAACTCCAAGTGCCATGAAGAAGTACAGGAAGTGATGTGCCTTAAGGATCTTTAATGGTGAATCAAGATCTAATGGGTATATTTTTTTAGGGTTTTATGGATGGAAAAAGGTGCTGGTATATAGTATAGTTGTTGGGTGGATGAAAATTCGTAATTGGAGTAAGTTACTGGGTCTGTAGGGGTGTTTTAAGAAAGCGGAAGGGTTATGTACGAATTTTGAAGTAGGAATGTGATAGGGATAGCCTATGAAAAGTTTAATAGGAGAAAACTAGTTAATCAAGTTTGATAAGATCAAATCGCCACAAACAAGATTACTAGGTTGATTCGCCACACTCTAAGATAGAAAGAAGGAAAAGTGATAAGAATCGATAGATAATTCGCCACTAAACAAGGAATTTGTTTAGATAAGAATTTGGATGCAACGAAGCAAAATTCCGCTTATTTCTCAAAACTGTTTAATTACAAGCACTAATGCCGTATTTATAGTAATGACAACCTTTCCATGTCTAACTTATACTAAAACGCCTAATTCATCTATGATAAGGATTCCTAAGTAAATAAGGACTACTAAGTCATCTAGATTTCTATGAAGATAAGCCTAATATATCGGGTTCCTAATCCTATGTAAAACCCTACTTGATCTCAAACTCCTTGCCTAGTGATATTTTCTGCTGCTGCTGGAATTCTTCTTGGCATCGATATCCTTTGTTAATGAGGATTAATCTTTCTTGGATGGCAGTAACTTCATTTCCATGATTGAGCACATCATCCTCCCCTTGTTGAATTGGATTTGCCCTCAAATCCTTTTCCTCGATGTCTTTGAAATCATCTTCTAAGTAAGGAGAAAGGTCCTTGACATTGAATGTAGTAGAAATATTATAATCTCCTGGCAATTCAATCTTATAAGCATTATCATTCACCTTGTCAACAACTCTAAAAGGACCATCAGCCCTTGGCATTAGTTTTGATTTTCTTTGTGTTGGAAACCTTTCCTTGCGTAGGTGAATCCAAACTAAATCTCCTGGTGCAAACTGAATTCTTGTTCTCCTTTGCGTTCGAGGCAAACCAAGAATAAAATCCATGCTTAAATCTTCCCACGGTTGGTCTGATACAGGCAATGACATGTATAACCCTTGTGACATCTCCTTATTCTTAGCTTTCTTACATATCACACATCTTTCTATGACTCTTTTAATATCTTTGATCATGGTTGGCCAATAAAAGTGTTCCTTAAGTGCTTCTTTGACTACCAGAATAAAGATTGACTCTTTATCAAACAAGGCTTGCTTTACCACTCCTTTGTTGACAAACAAACTTTCTTTCTTTTTCTTCTCAAATTCAATTTTATCCTTTTGAATCTGTTGTGGATTAAGAGGCGCTAACACAATCTTTCTGCCATCCTTAATAAAGGAATATGTATTCTTATAACCATCATGAAAAGCTCTCCTATCATACTGCCAAGGTCTTCCCAGTAAAAGATGACTTGCATCCATAGGGACGACATCACACAACACTTCATCTTTGTATCTACCAATTGAAAAAGGCACCAAAACTTGCTGAGTAACCTTCACATCACCATTATTATTTAGCCACTGTAATCTATAAGGTTGTGGATGTTTTAGAGTAGTTAAATTTAGTTTTTCTATTAAGGTAGTGGAAGCCACATTTGTACAACTACCTCCATCAATTATAACTCCACACACCTTATTCTGAATTGCACACCTTGTATGGAAGATATTCTCACGCTGCTCATCTTCCGTTTTTGCTTGTGTAGTCATGGTGCGGCGAACTACAAGCATTTCTCCAATTTCAGCATGTTCTTCTTCTTCCTCGCCATCTTCCACTCCCTTTTTCTTCTATAACCTCGTCTTCACTCTCTAATTCTCCTTGGGAGTCCGTAAGCACCATTACTCTCCTATTTGGACATTCAGAAGCGATATGCCCATGTCCAAGGCATTTAAAGCATTTAATGTCTCGGCTCCGTTTTAGAGGAATGGTTTCTGCCACCTTCTCTTTTCCTTTATCAATAGCTACTACCGACTTGCTAGGATCACTTTTTTCTACTGACTTTGCTATCTCCTTTGAAAGGGAAGTCGAATAAGTAGATGATGAATTAATATTTTTGGTAGAACCTGATCTATACACTCCCCTTATTAGTTGTCTCTCCACCTTGATAGCAAGTTTAATCACATCTTGCAAAGAAACATATGGTTGCAATTCTGCCCTACTTGCAATTTCATACTTTAACCCGCCAAGGAACCTTGCAATCGTTAGTTCTTCTGGTTCTTGCAAGTTACATCTCATCATAAGCATCTCATACTCTTTGACATAATCTTCCACACACATGCCCCCTTGCCTTAAACTTTGAAGCTTAAAGTACAGTTCTTGTTTGTAATATTCTGGCAAAAATCTTCTCTCCATTAATCTCTTCATGACTCTCCAACTTGCCACCTCACCTAAACCTTCTCTTCTTCGCCTAGTTTTCTCGTTTTCCCACCATAAATTGGCATAATCATTGAATTCAAGAGCTGCCAACTTGCACTTTCTTGGTTCAGAATAATCATAGTACTCAAATACTTTTTCTACTTTTTGCACCCATTCTAAGTACTCCTCGGGTGAACTTGTTCCTCGAAATGCCGGAATCTTTAGCTTAACATCAATTCCATTATTCCTTATATTTCTTCTCTGCCATCGTCTCTCCCCAGCTTCATCATCTATTTCTGGCTCATCAAGCTCATCCTCTTCATAATACTCAGGCCCTTTAGTTGCTCGCTGCCCTTGTCGTTCATGTCTTCTGGGTTGTGGTTGAATGGTATTCCTTTCTACGGCTTGAATTAAACGGTCAATTTGCTCCCTCATCTCTGCTTGCTGGTGTTCAAGTGCTAGGATCTTAGCTTGATCCAAACTCAATCCTCTTGGAACATGAGGAGTTTCTTCTTCTCCAGACATAATTCGTCCTGAAATTTTCAAGTGAATGAATTTCTTGATTCAAAGAGGCTCTGATACCAAACTGATGTGCCTCAAGGATCTTCAATGGTGAATCAAGATCTAATGGGTATATTTTTTTAGGGTTTTATGGATGGAAAAAGGTGCTGGTATATAGTATAGTTGTTGGGTGGATGAAAATTCGTAATTGGAGTAAGTTACTGGGTCTGTAGGGGTGTTTTAAGAAAGCGGAAGGGTTATGTACGAATTTTGAAGTAGGAATGTGATAGGGATAGCCTATGAAAAGTTTAATAGGAGAAAACTAGTTAATCAAGTTTGATAAGATCAAATCGCCACAAACAAGATTACTAGGTTGATTCGCCACACTCTAAGATAGAAAGAAGGAAGAGTGATAAGAATCGATAGATAATTCGCCACTAAACAAGGAATTTGTTTAGATAAGAATTTGGATGCAACGAAGCAAAATTCCGCTTATTTCTCAAAACTGTTTAATTACAAGCACTAATGCTGTATTTATAGTAATGACAGCCTTTCCATGTCTAACTTATACTAAAACGCCTAATTCATCTATGATAAGGATTCCTAAGTAAATAAGGACTACTAAGTCATCTAGATTTCTATGAAGATAAGCCTAATATATCGGGTTCCTAATCCTATGTAAAACCCTACTTGATCTCAAACTCCTTGCCTAGTGATATTTTCTGCTGCTGCTGGAATTCTTCTTGGCATGGATATCCTTTGTTAATGAGGATTAATCTTTCTTGGATGGCAGTAACTTCATTTTCATGATTGAGCACATCAGGAAGTTTGCATCATCATCAGTTTTTATATGCGTTATCGTACCTGGATTCCTTTCTTGGAGTACGTAACAAAATTGTGGCAACAAGTTGAATGATTCAGCTGGGTTCCCGCATGCTAATTTAAGTGCTTCTTCTCTTGCTAGCCACACCTTGCGATAAGATACCCGGACTCCAAACTCTCGATGTATGTTATCACGAATGTTGTTTGGAGTATAAATCCTGCTAGGGTCCTGGAATTTGTCCATAACAAATTCACCAATAAATTGACTAGTGGCTTGGCGGTGGCTTGAATTTAGTTGGTCGTTTCTACAAGTATGCATGGTTTCAAACTGCTTAACACACTAATATCCACCTTCCCTATTCGTATTTATTGCTCGCATTCGCCATTTGCATTCGTCAACAACATGTCTAACCTCAAATCAATCTATCGTTGACTTTGTAACTTGAAGCTGAAAATTATTTCTTAATGTCAATACACCCAATACATCTCATAACTCCTTCTTTGAATTGAAAAGTTGTCTAACATCTATCGTATTATGTGTAGACACGGACATTGCATCCTCGCTTGAAAAAAATGATGGTGGAATAAGCGGCACACGATGACCACTATGTGGAAGACTTGAAGGACCAGCCATGTCACCACCAATCCTCAGTAGATGTGCCACTTTCACGAGCTTGCTAACTCAAGTTCGCACCTGGGTAAGTATCGCCATCTTCGCAATCATTCCTCCACGTATGAGGTGGCATTTCGTTAGCCATGTCAACACCTTCACCTTGCACAAATGCCGGAGCCTGAAAGAAATCGTGTGCATGCTCTTCATTTATTAGGCAAAACGCATATTCTCCATGGCTAACTGAAGCTCCACGCTGTATTGGTGAAGGGATCTATAGGATTTGTATAATATTGACCATAGTCGAACTGGTTACTATCCCAAGAAGATACAATTGGTTGTGTAGAAACCTCTGCATCAAAAGCTAGCACGTTACTTTTAGGAACCCTAGGCTCACTGGGAACAACTTTACTCTGCAGAGAGATAAAGTATAGAAAGATCTTTACACCATTTCAGCCTAATACTATGCATAAAAGCGGATACAGTATAATCGTCATCGATATCAACATATATCCAAGATCCCGTCTCTGCATCTTTGAAACCAGTTTTCAGTTGAATGTTAAATTCTGTTGGATTAATTATAGTACACTTATATACTACGGTCAATAATTCGTGGTACTTAATATCTTTTCGAACAGATATAAGACGGACCCTTTCCACCGCGGTATTTTTCTGAACCGTCAGATAACATAACCCATGATCCTCCATGCCGAACACCAACAAGTGTGATTTCAGCCATATACCTGAAAATTAATAGGCAAATTAGTAATTAATATTATATTTATAACCTTTATAATTATTATAATTATAAATTGAATGAATAGATTTTTTAATATAATTATAATTATAACCCTAGGTCTGCGCGGACCCAAGGCGGAAATTAAGCCTCATGCGCCACTATTCGGCCGCCCGCCGAATTCACCCAGCATCTTTCCTCCTCCGTCTTCTGCATTTTCTCACCCAAACACACCGAAATAGCCCTATTTACTATATTTTACACTATCTACACTCTTACTTCTCTATCTCTACTATTGTGTCAACATTTTCAAAAACAACAAGGAAGAAATGAACTACTACATCAAAAACTTATTTTTGTATATTTACAAAAATATTTCTGTTTATTTATAAAAATATTTCTATAACTTTTAAACACACAAATAAAGCAAAATTCTATGCAATATATTTGTATTAACCTGTTGTTCTATTATTTATGTTGTGGAAGGCGAAACTTGCACTTGATTGGCAAAGCAATGGTGACGAGATGAGAAGAAGATGAATGACGAAATGGAAAGAAAATAGAAAGATGTTTATTTTTATCTTTTGGTTATTCTGATGGCAGAAATAAAATTGTGTTTTAAAGTTTGGGGGTAAAATCGTCCAAAGTGGTTAGTTTGGTAAGAATAAATTAAAATTAGTCATAAATATAAACATGAATAAAAATAAGACTATTTTCAAAAATTTTTTTCCTTTTTCGGTAAGAAGTTTCAGTCCCGGCCATTTCTATTTTTTTAATGATAAGGAAGCGCTTGATCTGGGCCTTATAAGGGCATCGAGATCAAGGAGATAAAGTGGGCCTCTTTCCTCCTCCCTTTTCTGCTCACTCGTGGGGTCCGTACCTCCACAAAAGGGGAAGGAGTCTATTAAACATCCCAGCCATTGCCCGGAATTTCGCCCGCATCCGATCCCCAATTCTTGTTGACCCCAGATGATCGTGTTGGGTGAATTGTGACCTTGTACGATCGTATTGGGTGAGCAACAAGCCGTTTCATCACACTTTGGCCAAGTATCCTACAAAGAGACTCCTAAGAGCCAGAAGTATTCAAGGAATGGCCAGAGGAATGGGCGCGTTATGACATTGTAAGATGTCTCGCGCAAATGAATTAGTTGGTACTAGAAATGTTAGAAAAAGTAAACGAAAAGAGTACTAAAAAGTGAAAAGGACAGAAACACTTCCCAACCAGAAAGCAGAGTTCTCATTGATGGTATACTTAGTGTAAGCTAGCTCTAAGATAATATCTTTGGAATAAAATCCAGCTAGAAAAGGAAATCCAATTAGAGATAAGCTGACCATGAGCATCATGGCATAGGTAAAAGGGAAGGGAGAGGCTAGCCCTCCCATCTTCTGCATATCTTACTCATCCGGCATGGCATGAATCACCGAACCTACACTTAGGAATAGTAATGCTTTGAAAAATGCACGATTCATTAAGTGAAAGACACTAACCGAATAGTTAGAGATGCCCCACTTAAAAATCATATAACCTAATTGACTACAAGTTGAATAAGTTGAATAAGCTATAACCCTCTTTAGATGGTTTTGTAATATTCTAGTGGTTGCCGCAAGGAATGACGTCATAGCTCCTGCAAAAGTAATAACAATCAAAGTCGTATGTGAATATTCAAATAAAGGGGAGCACCTTGCTATCATGAAAACGCCAGCTATTATCATAGTAGCTGCATGAATCAAAGCGGATACTAGAGTGGGACCCTCCATAGCATTGGGTAACCAAGTATGCAATCCTATTTATGCAGATTTCCCAACAACACCAATAAAAAGTAAAATACAAATAAGAGTTCTGGTATTCAATCTCATATTGCAAAAAATCCAAGAATTTTTGGGGACACTAGCACGAGCAAAAATGGTGAAAAAGTCTACCATTTGAAAGAGAGTAAAACAACCCAAAATCCCAAGAGCTAATCCAAAATCACCTACTCGATTGACGAGCATAGCTTTGATAGCTGCTTTATCTGCCTGAAGTCGTGTAAACCAAAAAGGAATTAACAAATATGAAGCAAGACTTACTCTCTCCCATCCCAGGAATAATTGAAGAAAGTTATCTCCAGTCACCAACATTAGCATAAAAAAAGTAAAAATGGATAAATAACACATAAATCGAGGGCTATGCAGATCCTTAAACATATATGAAATGGAATAAAGATGAACCAAACTACTTATGAATGTAACCACAATTAACATCACTTCGGTCAGGCTATCGACAAACAGAGTCAAAAGTGAATTATGAATCGGACCAATTTGCGAATCAAGCGAGCTGCCCTTTCATTCAATGATGTGGTGGTGAACATCTCATTCTAATTCAGCGCTCTCCGAACCGTGAGGGAAGCTTTCCTATCACACAGCTCGCCAATTTGATCTTTCGCTGGAACCGTATGTCCAAATAGGCCTGGAAAAATAACTACGATCTCGCTTTCCTTTGCCACTCAAGTGTACGGCGTCCGCGGTGCTTAGGCCCCTTCTTCCCTTCCCTAATGAAAGAGTCCACCACCTGCCTTAGTAGTCCCAAATAGGGCATGCAGGCTTGCCTCTTTTTTTTAGTAGGTTTTTCACTACTGAAGCGAAGAAAAGGCTGGATCAAAAGAAGGGGGTTACTATGAGCCCTCTGCCCCACGCATCTAACCAGCTCGCGTGGTTCATCGGTTCGACCCACTAGACCCTTAATGATTCAGTTGATACACAGGTGCGCTTGAAGCGGGGGGTGTGCTGTCCTGTCCCTATTGGGTGGGCCCTCCCCCATAAGGCCCTACTGTCTGGGCATAAGTACCCTCTTGCTACTCACATGCTAGGTGCCGTCTTAGCCTTCCCTGACTAGGATCGCTCTGACACCTGTAGCATTCGTGATTGGCCTACTTAACTATGTATCGATCAAAAGGCAAGGGGTCACAACCCCACAACCAAGGGAGTGGTTATGCCCAGTATGTTGGTGCCCCGGGGTGGGTATCACCGTGGAGCAACGGCCGCGTCTGGATCTGATCTATCTACTCGGTAATTCATTCGGTGATGTCACGGTCGCCAAAGAAGCCCCAAGAAGCATCAAACATTTCCCACGAGATCATGGAGAAATTCTTAGATAGCAAGCACTAGCTTCTGGTGCGACTTCATAAAAAGCAATCAAAGATAAGATTGAAGAGAATGAAATGCACGTAGTGGTCATTATAGCGGTTCCTTCTGATCCTAGAAAATGTCCGAAAAAACCTGTTACGGAACTAATGAGCAGGGACAAAAATACAATAAGTAGATACATAATTTGGACTGTGATCAGACAACTAAAAATCAATGACGGAGCTGCAGAGTGATAGATTGATCTACGTCGCGTTCTCGTGCTTGACCGAGGGAATTTTGCACAAGGTGAATTGTAAGCCCCAACGACTTCGGAATGAGCATTTTCGGGGACTAGCCCGCTTTCCATTAATCAAGATGGTGGTCCTCTTTATGTGGAATCGTTTTAGATCAGACCCAAGCCCGCCTCCCCTTACCGAAGAAAGAGACTGTTAAAATATGTTTTAACTTTGAATACAGGGCATAAATTTTAGACCCATAAATGTTTCTTAAAAAGAAATATATAAGACATTGAATGCTACAAGAAGAATTATTCTTCGTAAGTTCAATTTGCTCTCAAAGAATAAAGAGGTTTAGAAATGTGAATTTTCTGCTAATTAATCAACTTCTTCTTTTTTAATGTTTATAGGCATATTTATATGATGCCTTAATACAAATAAAATAAACTCTAATAAAATAATTTATCTAATACAGATTAAATCTTTACTTGTTTGAATTTAATACAGATTAGCTCTTTACTTGTTTGAGTTAACTTAATAAACTAATTAAATTAAAATAGACTTAAATTAAGCTCAATAGTAATATTTTCAGCCTATTGTAACTAAAACAAACCTAATCTAGTTTATTTATAGGCTTTATGCATAGTTAGTTAATGAAATCTCTTTAATATGCTTGTATCATATTTATGTAGCTTTGATTATATTTCAAACTTAATGCCTTAATGAAATCTCTGTGCAAGATTTGTTTTCTCAAATATTTTCAAGATTTGTTTTCTCAAATATTTTCAATAAGCACATTTAAAGCTCCCTTTATTTTCTTTACTTTTGCTCCTATAATTGAATCTTCATGAATGTGTAAAAGATCTTTAGATATGTTAGAACACATGTCACCATTTCTAATGCTTGCGTTTTCATAAGATGTGCTTACTTTATGAAATGAAACCTTGGATCAAAAGATGGATCATATCAAAAAGGCCATCACTGGGGCAAACGATGCAATAGCTTCGGTTAGACAAAGCCCAAAATGGCATAACCAAATTATTTTGTGCTACGGAATGGATCAAAGAACTGAACGTGTCCCAATACCGACTGCAGCTCCTGCTGAAGCAACTGTAGCAGCTCTGACACCCATTGATTTTGTACCTTCTAACATCTCGGGTTGAGAATTCTCGTCACGCTTTTTCATTCACGATGTTTTGTTATGGATTTATCGTCGATTCTTCCCCTCGTTCCTTTTTTTTTGATCTTGGCATCTTACTTGGTATGATACTCTATGTAGGCTTGCTTTGCATAGGCTACAAAAGCTGCGGTGCGGTACATGGAACACCAACTCAATCTCAATAAGAATCAGTACAGGTAACTCAATCAATTCACGAAAGTGGAGCACTTCTCCACCCTCTGCTAGCAGCTTTCTTCTCTTATGATTGTTTTTGTTACCTCACAAACAATGGTTATTTCAAAAACACTCTGTACTATAACACCAACAAAGACCAAAAGTGTTTTCTCTGTGCTTGGAATTTGTACTTCAAGCGGCTATAAGTAGGAGCTTGAAGCTGCAGCAAGATAGAAATCAGGAAGAGCCGACGGAGCATGCCTCGCTGAACATTTAAAGGACAGCCGGATTCATAATTGATAGCGGTCACTCGAATTGGTAACGATTGCCCAACCTATAAGGAGAGAAGAGATGCCACGTACTATTACCATCATTGGTTAGAGTGTACCTGATTGATTCATAATACCAGCAGTTGTCCCCGCCATTGGGTAATGGTCGCCCGAATAGACTTGGTTTCCTGAGGGATTAGATAATTCAAGTGCTCATTGCCAGAGTAGCCATTTCGGTTGTACCAGATCAAAGTCTCCTCCACTGGATATGGTTAGTGGCGCTTAAAAGATCAAAATATGTTTGATAACATCTATATCCAAATGTTTACCCCTTGCGGGGCCTAGCAGGGAGCTCCACTGACCTTAACCTACATAAAAATCAAATTCTACAGACGAAGATCTATTAGTTCTTCCTCGCTCTCTCGACATAACTGATGCAATTAAGATCATATAGTCAGCTCAGCTGAGCTGCTAAAGTCATTATTAGGAATCTTGGGAAATGGCGATAAACGACCAAACCTTAAATCCAAAAATTCCATCTTATCTTCGAAAAGGCCTCTTCTTCATAGAAATAAGCCTGACTAGGTCATCTTATCAACGGGTGAATGCCTCTACCAACAAAAAGGATCGAAACGATTCAAACAAGAATGTAGTGCTCATAGGCAAATCATAGACATCAACTTGCACTCAATAACTCAACTCTGGTAGAACTCTTATAACTCCAAATGAAAGGGAATTCATTAGGCGCATATTCAAAGATAGAATGGGCGAGAAGCAATCCTAACTATGAATAGGAAAAAGAAAGACTTTTTCCATTGAAGATAAGCGCTGAGATTTGCGTTTACCTGATAAGCTTATGCTATCCGCCCATATGCGCTTTAAGACATCATCTTTGTTTACCTACCTACTACTGGGATATACATATTATAAATATTATATCCACTAAATTTATAATATGTAAGATTTTTAATATGTTACTTTATATTAAATATATATACTACTATATATTAACTATATATATAGCAATAAACAATATAATATTATGTTATTATATTTAAATAATATACAAATAATATATATTTTTGATAAACAGAATAATAACAATATAGTCTATAGTCTTCGATGAAAGAAAGAGAGCAAACAATAAAATAATTGAAACAATTAATATTCATGATGAAGGCATTGTTGTATTAGATCCAAAGGTCTTGACCTAGCTGCAAGGATGGGACTCTATAATATTGAAAGAAAGTATAACCTAAAAAGAAAAGAACATAGGAATTACTAGTCTTAGAATCGAGTTAGACCGAAATAAAGGTTTGATTTCTTCGAGCGAGCGATACTTTTTTTCTTCTCATTCGAAATTTTATGTGCAATTAATGATGAACCTACTACTAAATCGAATAAGTCAAGTCAAAGTGTGTGTTGGTTGTTGTTCGATACAATTATTTTGAGTGTTTTTTTTAACTTTAAAAAAGAAGAGTTCCCATATCTCGATAATAGGGTTTGTTGATTCAGAATCATGCTCTGTAGCGATTTAAACCTATGACATTGGATTTTGCAGACGCACGTTCTACCAAACTGAACTAAGAACGCTTTCTTATCACAGTAGATACGACTGTAAAGAAAAGGATTCTTTTTGTACCCCTAATACATCTTGCATGCATATGGTATAGCCAATATTTAAATATTGTGTATAAATAAATTCACAACATCTATTGATATACATAAATAGGATATATAAATAACTACTATATATTTATAATTAGAGTTATAAATATAATAATATGTTTATCAATAAAGTTTTCGTGAACAGTGTATACAGGGGCATCAATAGTAAGCATATTTTCTACTACACTCGTTGCAATATAGGCATCCCTTTGATGGATGAAGTTTACGAAGGTAGAGATTTCAGTCTTCCTACGATCTCTCTTAGAAGTAGAAACTCTGAGAGTAACTCGATGCCTGTTCTTATGAAGTCTATCATAAACCCATATATTTATGGGCTCCATTATCATATAATCCTGTATCGTGGTAAAGTAAGGGATTCCCATAGAAAACAGGGCGATCGCTAGCAGACACGATCCAACCTATATGGCAGATCAACCGGATCAGGCAATCCATGCCCTGATATTTAGTCCTCCAAAACTTAAAGCAGACGGTTGCCACATTGAAGCATTCCTTATAAGGAGGCTATTTGCCGGTAGTTTAAAGAAACATTTTCTTGGTCTTGCCATTCCCTAAAGATATACTAAAGAATAGACTGAACTTTACCTATTATCTAACCAAGTTATCTAATCGAGATCTAACCAAGTGTAGAGTGTGGTAAAGAGGGCGGTGGGTAGGCTTGGAAGGAAAGTAAAAGTCTGAGTGGGGGGCTTATATAACCTACCATGGTTAGGGCTGGAGTTGTCACCACCAGGCAAGAATAGGAGGTCCTAAACTCACTCACAACCACTTCTTTAGTTGATATTGTTGGTTAGGCCCCGTAGGCCTCAATCTAAAGAGAAAGAGGAAAGACAATGCCCATCATTCGGGGATGTCAGTCAGGCCATTCCAGGAGACAGCAAGTGGACTGGGACCGAAGCTCGTTATGCCGCTTTTTTGTTTTGAATGCACAGGAAAGTAGAAAGGGAAAGTCGTTTAACCGTCTGGGTTATGTTTCGGGTAGAGCTTGACTTTTCTCCGATGGCTTGGTTCGACAATCGGAGTGTACGACTATCTCTCAGTTTCTGATCCATGCTTAGATGAAGAAACGTGTGTCCATAAAGAATGATCAAGTAGGGAGAGGTGCACTTGATATAAGCTAAAACAGGAAGGCAATTCCAATTTGAAGTCAAGAACAAGAAAAGCTCATAAGAAGGTTAGACTAAAAGAAACTTTCCCATCCAGCATATATTAGTAATGCTCTATTCCCAATGCTGACAAGAATACGCGTTGCAACTACTAGAGTAGATTCCTGAGACCGCTGTCATTGCTGCTGATCTAGCTTCGTATTCTTGCCACTCCAGGGCATGAGATAAGAACAATTCAGAGGACTCCCAATTCCAAAAAGTAGCTATCAGTTAAACCAACCCTTTTTCATTAAAAGAGGCAAGCGGATTGTATTTATTTATTAATTTCAAACAAATGTATCCCAACTCGCTGAGGGTGAAACAGTCGACCTTTCTATAGATTTTTGAGAGGTCTATGCTAGCTCATTTTCGAGAGGAAGAGTTTGCTTTTCGGTTCATGCTGTGGTATCAGAATGCCTCCCATTACGAGAAGTTGGATTAGAAACTTATTACATGCCAGCGCTACTGCTGTAGTGGGAGGCAAGGTCAATGGTAAGTGGACAAGAACCAGTAGATAATTCCACAACATCCAAATTAGTAATGGAAAGACCTGGGCTGCTAGTGAGTGCAATGGGGAAGGTTTTCTCTATTCATAGTAGGTACGATAGTTCAATCACTAGGAAAGTTTCTCGTTTAAGAAAGGTGTCATAAGTTGCCCCTTTCTACCCATCCACCCAAGTAAGATAGTTCAATCACTTTATTTGATAAGCAATAAGCCTTTTGCTACAGCTCCGAAACTGCCAGCTATAACATGTTACACCTACCTATACCTGTTAGTTAACAGACGCTTTCACACCTTGGTTGCTACTATTCATTTCATAGTCGACGAGACGATCCTATTGCCGGTGTAGTAAACGAAGACAAAGCACGATCTTAATTATTTCTTTTAGACTTCCTTCAACCTTCGACGTGCGGGTAGGGGAGTTCCCACTGTAGTGCTATTCTCGGCCTGGGCCTTGTCCTTCCTATCTCGTTCGTACCTTCAATCAAAATAATCGAGGAATAGATATGGCTGGCAAGTGCGGTAGACCGAACACCTTCTGAATCAGCATGGAGGTGACATGAAGCTCCTTGTCCATTGAGTGAAAGT
>BNST01002354.1:0-15493 GCA_019650275.1 Xylocarpus granatum | reverse complement strand
TTGCGAACGGCAAGACTAGCGAGGAGAAGTTACAAGCAGCACTTGATTACGCATGTGGCGAGGGAGGAGCTGACTGCCGTCCGATTCAAGAGGGTGCCACGTGCTACGAACCAAACACTCTAGAAGCTCATGCTTCATACGCTTTCAACAGTTATTATCAGAAGCAGGCTCGCAAGGCCGGATCCTGCGATTTTGGCGGTGCGGCCTACTTGGTCACGCAGGCCCCTAGTGAGTATTCAATCCTTTCTCCCAAGTCAATACCTATAAAATTAAGATGAAAATGACTTAATTAAAGGTAGAAAACGACGATTAAGAGATAAATAAGCAAAAAAAGGTTGGCAATGAAACCGAGTCATCACCGAAGGCCAGCCAGAAACTCGTTGAAAATTGTAGCAAGTTGTATTTAAATTTTCCAATATCATACGCTAACAGTGGACCCCACATTTTGTGTTTGGTGTGACATCCGTCAACTTTTTCACCACTTTCAAATTTGATAATACAACGTATGGTTTTGAAAATGTATCATGATGATGATCATGTTATCATTAAAAAATAGCTAATTTAAATTAGTGTCACTCTCTTTATTAACGAGTTATTTTAATTAAATATTAATTTCTCGTTTTACATATTATTATTATTATTATTATTATTTTAATTTATTTAATTTTTCAGAATATGGAGAGTGCCAGTTCCCGACAGGTTACTGAGCGAGACAAGATGGTGACAAACAAACGTCGACAGTTGAGGTGGGTCGGTGAGGTTGTTGAAAATAAATATGGTTGGTTCAGCTACATTATTACATGGGATTCATTCTTATCCAACTTGGGGGTTACCCTATTAAGCCTAGCCTGTACATTCTACATGGATTGCTAGTGAAATGGGCTGAACCTAAAACCGAAGATCTCAGATACAAAAGCCCATCAAGCCCACGTTCGGTAAAATTTTTACTTAGTTTACAGTTAAAGGCACGGCCATACCCCGCAGGATTGCTTTGTACTGAAACAGCTTGTAATTGTTACCAATAAAAAATATTCTCATTTTTAGACCCCATATATATATAATAAGTATTATAATATTTTTAATAATTAAATAAAATTAAATATTAAATTACCGTTGTTTTACTTAATTTTTTTTTCTCAAAAAGCTATTTATTTTTCAATTAAAGTAACGGTATAAACACCATAGAAAATAAATGTATCGCAATATTTTAAAATTTATGATCATAAATTATAATATAAAAAAATTAAAAATTAATAAATAAATATTAAATAAAATAATTTTATCAAATATGTGATATTGATATTGTGATATTATTTATTGAATAGAATAAAAAAAATATGTTTATTAGTAATAAATGTGAAAAAAATTAATATGATAAAAAATATTTATTAATAATTTTTTTGTAATTAAATAATTTTATTATATAAATAATATTATACTAATAAATTTAATAATCCCACTACAACACAATAAACTTTCTCAAAAAAAGAAACTTTACCCTTGTGAAAAGTGAAGAAAGAAGGACGGTTAACACTCGTACTGCAATATTTTAATGTATACATACGTCCAGGGGATGCCATCTCAAACACCAGTATTTATTTGCCAGAGATTCTCAAGTGCCAAGGTGGAAGATAGTGAATAGGGTATGGTTTGAGCCGAGAAAGCATGAAAAATCTCGAAGGCGGCAGGCAGGGTGATTTTCACCCGGCCTTTTCATGGAAGCGTGAAAGCGATGATGAGCGTGGCAAAAGAAAAGGCAAATTCCAGATGGAACTGGCATTTGCTTCTTTTCCCACGCTGATCATCTCTTTTCATGTCTTCAAGCAACCGCGTTTAGGAGTTACCAGAGAAATCCTGCTGCCTTGGAAATACGTGAAGAAAATTTTTCCCGCCATCGTATCGTCAACAGTATTCTGAATTAAAGGTAGCACAAAGATAACATCTCATAAGTCTGTTTAACTCATTGTTTCTTGTTTGTTATATTTTCATAGCTCTTCTACAGCACGCGAAAGATTTTTTAAAAACAAAAGATGAAGGAAAAATGGAGGTCAGAGACAGAGACCTGGTAGTTTTAAATTGCGTCTCACTGGACCCAAATGCCCGATAAGATTTTCAAATGGGCATGCAAACATCCCCTTGCTTTGATTGGAAAACAAGTATGGTTTTATCCAAATTCTCCATCAAGCAAATTAGGCCTATCTATCATGTCCAGCGAGTCAAATGGGCCTATTTGTCATTTATTTTACAGTTAAAGAAAAGCAAGAGGAAAGAATGGGAAAGGAGCGAGTAATTCGAATTTCAGAAGTAAAAAATAATAATAAAAAATTTATAACTTAAAATATTAAATTTTAATTTTATATAAATTTAATTATACAAATATTTATTCTTATTATGATGTTATTTTATTTGTTAAAAATTAAAATATTTATTTTAAAATTTTTAATTTTTTATAATAAATTATTAAATATATTATAGCTAATATCAAAAATTTTTAAAAAAATAGATTAATTATATCTGAATATAAAATTATTAGCTAAACATATTTAATAAATTAATTATTAAAAATTTAGTTAGAATTAAAATTTAAAATTAATTTAATTTTTAAATTAGCAAATATATAACTTATTTTGTATTCTAATATAAAAAATATTTTTATTTAATAAAATTTAATTAAAACAATTATTTCATTTATTCAATTTAGTAACTTAGACATAAGAATCATATATATATATATTTTTTTTTCTTGAAAACAAAAGCAACCCTACAACCAACTCAAGCACACACTGTTCATCCAAAGTAACCCATACAGCCGCACACCGTGGGATTGCTTTGCACCGGACAACTTGTATTTTTTTTTACAGGTTATTCACAAAATCATTTTCCACGGCCCGCCAACCAGCCCTCCCGCAGCAGCAGCGGCAGCATTCAGCGTCATTGGAAAATGGAAAACGTACGCGCGCTGCGTTATACGGAGTAAGCGAAGCTAGCGTGTTATTCTGGCAAGGGCAGCCTAAGAGTTGTTGTTGGGCACCGCGTTACTGCGACCACGGCATTCTGCGGACCAATGCGTATTCTTCAAGAAACTTCGATTTCAAAATGTTAACGCTCTGAAACGAACAACGTTATTTTTATTATTATTATTGTATTATTTATTTGAAAGGAAAGGAAAAGAAAAGAAAGGGAAAGGTGTCTAAGACCGAACCGGTCAAAAATTTAGACTTCAATATTGGGAAAATAAGAGACCAATGGCATTGGCGATGGTAATCGTGTCCTTTGCAAATGAAGTGACGCCGTGGTAAAAGTCAGCACAGCTGTCGGTTAGCGTGATCACGAGTCACGAGATGGGTCAGATAGACCCGCCCAACAGATCCTGCAATTTGTCTACCCGCGGCCTGCCCGGTAAGAGGCCATACAGTAAACAAAAAGACAGCAACTTTGGTTGCGGGGATGACAGGTGTCCTTGTTGCGTGGGCCCATTTTTTACGACTTAACAGCGGATTGGTTTGGGCGGCTTGGTGGGGGCCTCGGATAGGATCGTTCTCAGGGGTACGTGGATTTGGTTTCTTCACAAAACCCGAGATTTTTACTCCATCATAATTATGACTGTGCAGGATTTGGAGGAAGATAATTGTGGGATTAGGAAGGTGATTAATTATAATCTAATTTAATTACTTTTGACAATGTTATTATTTAAAAAGCAAGATCCCACTTAACTTACCTTGGGACCTAATCATCTGCATCCAGTTCACATGTGCCATGATTATAATTTATGATGTTTTGTCCATTTCATACACAAACCCCTTTTTTAATTTCTTTATTTTTAAGATAAAAGTTCAGTTTAATTACACATAATCCACCATTACAGATAATCACTCTTTGACCAAAAACAAGGAAGTTCTTTCAAAGAAAAGAAAAGAAAAATGAAATAATGCGGTCTCCCAAATATGCCATGCCATGCCATGCCATGCCATGGGCAACAAAAGTGTGAATTATGAGTCATGATGGATGGTGGTTATACCAAGAGGTTGGCTTGCCACTTTAGAAAACTTAGCCATGCCCACACAAAGATACAAAATAAAATTAATTCCATTCAATTTTAATAACCCAAAAGTAGAAAAGAAAAGGGATTAGGAACGCTTTAATGTATGTATGTATGTATGTTTTCTATGGGATTTGGGATTAGGGAGCTAATGAAATGATTAGACAAATGGGTGTTATTATTAAACTCCTTTTTATGATTTATAATTGAGAGCATATTCGCATAATTAATTGTCTACACTCTCAAATTTACAGAGTGTCTTGTTGATTCTACATTTTCAAACTGGAAACCAAGGGTGAAGTATAATACGACAAAAGGCTAAATATTTAATTGACATGAATTGTATGTCATTTAAATTATAAATCACATTGAGTCGATAGTTAATTTTTATTAAATATATTTATTTAATTTTAATTTATTTTAATATTATAAAATAATAAAAATTAAACAAAATTCAAAACAACAAAATTGATTCAATTCCTACCCGAATTTTGAATTTCAATTTTAATTATTAGCAGGAAGTGTTTTTGCTTTACAAAGATCATAAGAAATGGTGAAATATAATTAATTACTTTTTTATTTTTAAGTATTTATAAAATAATTTTATTTTATTATAACGAATTTTTAATATAAAAAAAGACACAAATTCTTTTTTTATTTTTATGTTATATACTTGTAATAATGAAAAATTAATTTGAATTTAATCGTGATATTTAAAATTATAATAAATAAATAAAATCTTTTAAAAAAATATATATGAATATTCCAGCAATTTAAAGGAGGATATGATCTGGTCTGCCATAAAAGGGGATAAAAAATTCCTGAAGCCAAAGAAAATGTAAAAGCAATGCCAATGGCTGGGATATTTAAGTCATTTCGCTTAACTTGAAGAGTCAACAATCAAAATTGGAAAATAAAAATAAAAGAAAAGCAAAGGCTACAACGTAAGTCCGGTCCGGGTCGGGTTTTATCCGGGGGGGCCAGAGAAATCGAGAAAATTAGAAATATGAAAAGACATTTCAGCAAAGAGCGACCAAAGAAAGAAAAGAAATAAAGAAATCAAAATCATTTTAAATTAAAAATAATAATAATTTTTTAAAAAAAAATCATTTTTGTGTAGAAGAGAAGGTGATGTCTGCTTTTGGCATCCAGTTCCCACCCCACCCACCTATCCTTCCCCTCCTCTTCTTCTTCTTCTTCTCCTCCTCCTCCTCCTCCTCCTCTTTATCTCAATCGCGTCTGAATCACCCTTGTATCCTTCTTCATTAACAAAACAACCCATTCTTTGGATTGTTAAGTTAAGAATTCTTTTTTACATTTTCAACATATGAGGAGAGCGAGAGGAGCCGCAACGGCAGCAGCAACTAAACAACTCGTACAACCCAACGGAAATGGAGGAGGATCGGCCTACAAAGAGCCCAGGTACAGAGGCGTCCGCAAGAGACCATGGGGGCGTTTCGCTGCCGAGATCAGGGACCCTAGGAAAAAGGCGCGTGTCTGGCTCGGCACCTTCGACTCCGCAGAAGACGCAGCGCGTGCTTATGACAAGGCCGCGCGTACCCTACGCGGCCCAAAAGCCAAAACCAATTTCCCCGTCCATAACACCAATATTTCCACTTATTATCCTAACACCAACAATAATAATAACAACGATCCCTTCTTCGATCAGAGATTATACGGCACGGTGTTCCAAGATTTTCAAGACCAGCATATTGTAAATCCGCAGAGACCTACCACCAGCAACATGAGCAGTACCGTCGAGTCTTTTAGTGGGCCTAGGCCGCCCTCTTTGCAGCAAAAATCGGCGATTCTGACGGCGTCCTGTTCGCGGAGGTATCCACGGACGCCGCCGGTGGTGCCGGAGGATTGTCACAGCGATTGTGACTCGTCATCTTCCGTCGTGGATGACGACGGAGATATTGCGCTATCCTCGTGCAGGAAGCAGCCGTTGCCGATTGATCTAAACTTTCCACCGTTGGATGATGTCGATTTCAACGGTGACGATGATCTCCAGTGCACCGCTTTATGTCTCTGATAAATGGTGGATCTTTGTTTTATCCTTATTAATTTTATTTTTCCTTTTTTCCCCTGTATTATTATGCGGAAGGAAAAAGAAAACAAAACAGAAGATTAAGATGAAATGATCTTAATTCTACGAGAATGATGGCATGATGTTCTTAAAAAATCCAAACAAAATCTAATATATGATGACGACGACGACGAGGAGATGATCTTGTTGTTGTTAGAATATGAATGTGATGGGTTAGGGTTTGTGTTGTTATTACCAGATCTGGATTACAATATGACATGTTTATCAACGTCTCCTTTATGTCTGAAAATTATCCGATAGCATATCATTTGTTTATGCCATGGACAAATTGCTCATTTGCTTATGACTTGATTATTGCTGCTTATACTGTGTTCATGCTTCGTTTGGTAATTTGGGTTTCCTCTTTTTATTTTATTTTGTGTGGTGTTGTTCACTTTGCTGAAGATGTTTTGTTTATGGGTTTGTTATTTACTCTTAAAAATTTGATTTCAATTTCTGCAGTAGAAGAGTAGTTTCCATTATAGTGTAGTGTGAGAGGATTCAGTTTCGATTAGTATGTTAAAAAATAAAAAAGTAAAGGTTTCAAATCTCAAGCAAATTTATGGGTCTGCTTATAAGTTCTCAATGTCCATGGCAATGGAAGCAGTTTACTTTTGGTTCAGTTTGCAGAAGAAGAAATCAGAAACGTATGGCTGTAGAAGGGAAAATAGCAAACGGATTAAGAGAAGTGTTTTTGTAAATCATGTGGAACATAATGGTGAAATTGAAGGTCGTATAAGCGGTTATTAACATTGATTGATAATGAGTTTGTGGTACCAACTCACAACTGTAGCCGATTGTTTTTGCACAGTAGGTGGGTGAAGCTCACTGCATTATGCAATTTGCCCAATTTCCTGCTAATTTGAATGGTTGTTTTCATTGCTTCCATTTTTTATCCTCTTACAAACTGGCGACAATGGCGCGGTTTAGGACCGGACCATAAATGAACTTACTGAATACAGTGCTGTTGAAGAAGTTCGAACTCATATGTTTCAGAATTCAGTTGAAATATCGGCCTCAAAACCCCTTGATATTGCACTGTCTGTTGTTTTTCATATTAACTTGCAAAAGTCAGCGAAGAGAGCCGTTGTGTGGAATCCTGTAAACAAAAGGAATTTAATTGATTGGTATAAATTCTTTTTGGGCTTGAGATGGACTGGGCTTCTATACGTCCACATTTGCACAGAAATTGGAAGCTAACAAATTCCAACACATAACCGCACTTCGTCTCCAGTTCGGAGCCCAGACGGCAGTAGATTCCCCTGCATATGCAACCGACCAATCTCACCAACGCACTCGCCTTCACCCGACACACATACAAACCAACCCCCGTTGACCATCCAATTCAAACGCCTCATTCCTTTGGCTTAGCTGCCAAACTTGTTAACTGCGCAACAGATTTTGACAACTACCCGCTCATTCTTTGTCCGAACGAAATAAAATACTCAGAAAATTAAAATAAATAACCTTAATTATGAACAAATCATGATTTGATGATGTCGTCGATAACATCCCATGTGGCGGATTCACGCTGGTCTCCGCCGTGAATGGCGTACTTGCTATGCACGTTGCATGTTCTCGGGTCCCACGTCCCGCTGTAAACACTATAATAATTTTTATTCTACGATTTAATTGCATTTCTAAAGGGACTGATACCATCTACGTACATAATTAATTATATATATACGATTAAGACGTTAAAAAACATAATTGTCTCTGCTTATAATTTTGCTTGTTAAATAATGCTACTGACTGAATGGGAAAAGATGTCGAGACGAGACAAATACACGGTGTTGGTATATCTTGATCTTGGCTCGCTGATCAGAGGACCAAAGTTTCACTTCAAAATCAGACGGTGATTATTGGATCCATACAATTTGAATTCAGATTTGGTCATTTTCGGTGCTAATGGTTACATAGAAAAGTTACAACTTCCAGTTTAATAAATTCATGGGATACTTGTATTTGCCACTCAGTGGGCCCACTTCATAACGACTTTATTCCGAACAAGTAACCCATGTAATAAAGCCACGTGTTCAACTTTTTCATTCTTACATCGAACCAAAAATCTAAGTCTATTTAGTTTTCCCCGGCTGCCGTTGCAGACCAGACAAATTTTCTCCACAAATATTGCTCTTGCAGCACGAAACGATCTCCCGTCTTACATTTTCCGACATGGGAGACGCCACAGAAGGGCTGCTGAACCGCCGTAACAAGTTCAGTCGAAGCGTATCGCATGCACAGGACGAGTTACACAGCTTCCGATCGTATCTGAAATGGATGTGTGTCGATCAATCTAGTTGTTGGACTGCTTGTCTTTCGTGGTCTGTGTTCATTCTTTTCACAATAGTTGTGCCGGCAGTATCGCATTTCGTTTTGGCTTGCGATACCTGCGACGGCAACCACACACGGCCCTACGACGGCGTGGTCCAGCTGTCGTTGAGCGGCGTTGCTACGCTTTCGTTTGTATGTTTATCTGGGTTTGTGAAGAAGTATGGGCTGAGACGGTTCTTGTTTTTTGACAAGCTTTGCGATGAAAGCGAGACTGTCAGAAGCAAATACATGGAGCAACTCAATGTATGTATATAATTCATCTCTTTTTGCTTGTATGGGATGAAATTTCTTGCTACATATGTCTGGTTTTTCTCTTGGTGTTTTCAGAAGTGGTTTTGCAATTGTTTGATTGAAATGTTGTGATCTTGTAACTTCATATGTGATCTTTGGTTAGGATGGCAAGTTTATTCTTCATCATCTCTGGATAATCAGACACGTGTTTCTGTTTTTCTTTTTCATTTTCACTGAAAGGAAAGAACAGAGGATTTCTAGGTTAATTTTGATTTGTTTTAAGTCTTTAAATGTTTATTGTAAGAACAGAGTAACCTTCATAAATGATTTTGCCAAAAGCTTTCCTTTTTTCCTGTAGAATTTGTATGTTTGAGGATCCCAATATCCCAAAGTTAGACTCACAATCAAGCTTTAGTTTGACTTTGATCGGCTGTATTATAATAAGACAAATTGCGAGGAAAGAAAATACAACTGTTGTACGCAATGTCACTCACCTCTTAGCCACATAAACAAATGGTAATAATCAATAAAGGGGCCCTTCTGGTGGGCACACAAAACATAATTGTTGAATATGTTCCTGAACAGGTAATGACAATCAACAGTTTTGTTGCCGAAACCCTTGCCTAGCATTGTAGTAGTTGAATATGTACAATTATCCAGAATGTGGATTATTATTTCTTGCATGAGCTCAACTGATAGCTTAGTGGGAATGTCTCAGTCACGAGTTAAGACTAGAAGAATGTTAAGTGAGAAACCAGAAGCACTAGAACAATGTAAAGGCCAGAATCTAGTCGTTCATGAATTGTTTAATATTATAATAGTCAAATTGGCAATGGTAGGCATTTTAGGTTAATGGGGCTTATACTTTACACTGTTGCAGACGATTGAGGTTTATGATATTTCCTTTTCTTATTTGATGGGAATTTTTCTTTCTCTGGTCTAATAAGTTCTGTGTATGTTAATGTTTATGTGAATTCTCTGTAATTCGTGTAGAGATCATTGAAGATCCTCTCCATTTTTGTCCTCCCGTGCTTCTTGGTGGAGAGTGCATACAAGATATGGTGGTATGCGTCTGGTGCCTCACAGATTCCCTTTCTGGGCAATGTTTACTTGAGTGACACCATAGCCTGCATAATGGAGCTGTGCTCCTGGCTCTATCGTACGACTGTCATTTTCCTTGTTTGTGTCCTCTTCCGTTTGATCTGCCACCTCCAGATCCTAAGGCTCCTGGACTTTGCTCAAGTTTTCCATACTGAATCTGATGTGGAGCCCATATTATCTGAGCACCTGAGAATCAGGAGGCATTTGAGGATCATTAGCCATCGATGTCGTGCATTCATATTATTGTTCCTTATCTTGGTCACTGGAAGCCAATTGGTCTCATTGCTTATGACAACAACACCTCGTGCTGTTGTGAATATTTACATAGCTGGAGAACTTGCGGTATGTATTCTTCTCCATTTTGTCAAACATATATGGTGGAGTAGTTGAAACATTTGAATTACACAGAACTATTAAAAATCATGGTGTGGATCAAAGAGCGTGTTGATTTCTTTGTCAGTTTTCTTGCCGTGACTATAGGACAGAGGGCAGTGACAAAGATGACATGATTTACATGAAAAACAGCACTAATATACGAGTGCGTGCATTTATTTTTTATGCAGCTGTGCTCCATTACTCTTGTCACTGGGCTGCTCATATTATTGCGTAGTGCAACAAAAATCACACACAAGGCACAAGCTGTCACATGTCTTGCTTCTAAGTGGCATGTTTGTGCAACACTAAATTCATTTGAGGCAAACGATGATGAGACTCCAAGGGTTCCAAGCACCAGTGGCCAAGTCTTTCCTGTAACAGATGTCCATGGGGAATCAGACCACGATGACGCTGCTGATGAAGAAGATGACTTGGACAACTCAAATCTTATCCCAGCATATGCATATAGCACCATATCATTCCAGAAGAGACAAGCTCTAGGTAAGCTACACTCCCTACTGAATAATTGATGGATTAACATTGAAGTCATAATTATAAAATTAGTTTCATACAACCTCTAATTTGCTTGTTTAGCCATATAGAATAAAGCTTTGGGTACCATTTAGAAGTTGAAACAACATTTTGTTATTGGAATCTGTTTCTTATCATAATCTTGATTCTGTGAAAATGATACATCAAGTGCATACTACTAAAGGAATTATATGATTGATTTATGCACACATGTTTACTTAGTTTGACGATTATCTTCTGCAATGGCAGTGGCCTACTTTGAAAATAACAGAGCCGGGATCACAGTTTATGGATTCATGTTAGACCGTAGCACGATTCACACCATTTTTGGTATTGAGTTATCACTTGTACTGTGGTTACTTGGAAAAACAATTGGTCTTTCCTGAGGAATTCTTTTTCTAAGTAAAATTTATGAAATATATATCTATTTGTAGAGAGAGAGAGAGAGAGTTAGGAAGAGACTGTGGGGTTATGTAAATTTGAGGTTTCAAATCCATTCAATTTTTCAATTTTTTTTTGCCAATTCTATGATCAATCTTCTTCTTTCTTTTCAGTCTTTCTTTGTGCCATACCCACCAGACTCTTGTATTTTTAATGTTGTCATTGTCATTGGTGTTGTTTGATGAAACCTCTTGTTGTTCAAAACCTCCATTGTTATCGATGTTGTCTTGTTGTGGGTGAATTTGCTGCTTCAGTGATGCTGCTGCTATTTGCCCTCAGCGGCCTGAAATCATTGTTGGCTTTCTGTTTACTGGAAGTCATGACTCAGTACACAAATAATATTGTCATTGAAATAAAATTTATATTCATAGAATTTTTGATTAAAAATAATTTATTATTTAATTGTCAAATAAGTTATATAATATAATTATGTAATTACTTTAATTAAAAAAATGATGAGTAAGCATACTCATTAACCCTATTTTGGCGCGAACTAACGTTTAACATGCCGTACGCCGTCGTTTAAACCTTGACTTCCAGAAGTACCATTTAATCACCGTCGACTGACGCAACGACGGCGTCTTCGTTTGTCTCGGGTTTTCGCTTTCGCGTTTCGTCAGCACAAAGGAATTAATGCCGGCAAAGAAAAGTGTACGGTGTTGGTGGCTGTTTACTGATTTTTATTTCGATATATTTATTTATAGCAGGAGATTTTTGAAGAAATTCGAGTTGTGAAAGCAACTGAAAGCAATAGAAACAGAATAAACATAGAGCAGGAAACATATTTTCCTGATCTCTACAGGAATGGAAATGGGTACGGGTCCAGTCGGATCCTGCTCTAAAGAGCGGCAAAAGATCTACCAGGAATGGTTCAGTTACGCTGATTCAGGTACATTTTTTCATTTCTTTCTTTTATGGGGAAGTAGTATAATTTGATTTATATTGTATTTTTTTTTCCAATTTCATGCTTGAACTTGAATGTATTTATTTTTGTTTTGAAAAGTGAATTATTTTATCGAAATTTCGGCTCAAAAATTGGTTGTTAATTCTCTGCTTGATCCCTGAAAAGTAAGAAAACGAAATAACAAAGTGGAAATTTGATGAATTCCAATTTAGTTTGGAAAGTTAAAAGCTTGAAGGAGCAGCATAATTTGTTCATTTTTGTTACAAAATTTAATAGAGTCATGTTGCAAAATTTGTAGATAGTGATGGGCGAATTACGGGTAAAGATGCAATAAAGTTTTTCTCTTTGTCAAATTTATCCCGACAAGATCTCAAGCAGGTATAGTTTATATGTGTGTGTGTGTGTGTGTGTGAACAATTTGGTGAAGCTCTAATTAATTTTCATGGGGTATTTTTGCTTTACATGTTCATTTTTTTAGTTTTCTAAGATTATTTATTCATTGCTGTATATCTCTGTGTTTGTCTTACTGCTTTATAATTCTAATGTGGGGAATTTTTTTGCGGTTATGTATTGGGCTTAAATATGAAGATAAAAAAATAGCCCCTTTTGCAGAATAATTGTTGTCCAATCAACCAGAAAAGATGAAATGGTTTCATATATATTGGGGTAGAGTGCCCTGAGACTCAGACATTTTATCCAAGTACAAAGAACCTTATAGTGAGAGAATACTAACCCTCAAGACCAAATACTTTGCTTTAAAGTTCAAACAAGAAGAATCATGCACTGATTAATTGTGCACAATCAGTGAGATAAATAAATCCTTATTTGTTTGTGAACAGTTTCTATTTTTAATTACTGGGGGAGAGGGGACAGATTCCCTTGTATATTTCTTGAATAGGCCCTTTATTTGTGTGATCTTTAAATAAACTTCTGTTTACCAACAATTAAAAGCTTTCTTTTTTATATCTCCTTGAACCATTATTCGAGTTATGTGGTTACACTACAAATCTTTTTAGAAATGCTTTCGACTCTTTATTTGGAATTATCATTAGAATTCTTGCTCGCTAATTTACTGTTTCATGCATTTCCATGCCATGTTCTACTAATGTTAACCTCGTATTTTCTCCGCAAAGGTTTGGGCAATTGCAGATGCCAAGCGACAAGGTTATCTTGGTTTCAAAGAGTTTATTGCTGCTATGCAGGTTATAATTACTACATATTCTTGCATTGTGAATTTGAGTTGTTTGTTAATTTTTAAGAATCGGATGAGCTCATGCTTTTAATTGGTAGCTGGTTTCTCTGGCACAAGATGGACATGACATAACCCACAATCTCTTGAATAGCAATGGTAAACTGTTTGAGAATTTTTCTTTTTCATTATTGTATGCTCGGGTGTGTCATTTCAAGTTGATAATTTGCAAAGAACTTTAATTTAATCTAAGCTAAAGTATTCCCATTTATTGCAGTTGACTTTGAGAATCTGAAACCTCCTGCAATGGAAGGTTTGGATGCATTACTTGCAGTAAGTATCCTATTCTCTTAATTCCTACTTCTCAATTTACTTTTATGCAAGTTCATACTGTTTCACTTAATTTGTTCAGAATAAAAAACGTTCATCAAAGCCAACTGATCCTGATGCAAATGGTAAGAAGTTCTTCATTATTAGGATGGTAGCCGTTGCTACTACTGGTATTCTGCTGTATATATCTACTAATGGTGTGAAACAGGGATTTCCCAGCCTTTGCCTTCAGCTAATTGGTTTTCTTCAAAATCTTCAAAAAAGGTTTGAGGTTTAACTTCTAGGTATAAAGCTTATGTTCTAGTATATAATTCCTGTACTTCTAAAGGGCATAGCTTTTATACTTTGAATCTATTTAGTGTGACTAGCTTCTTTTTACACACACCCACCCACCAACCCACACACACACACACACACACAAATAATGATTAAAATGTTGGAAGAAATTAAAAGTTCATTGATAAGTGCCAGATAAAATTTCTGGCTGTGCCACTGATTTAACTTCATGCATTTTTTCTGGTTTATCCACAGCTGTCTCTGTCATCTGTTACATCAATAGTTGATGGTTTGAAGAGATTGTACATTCAGAAGCTGAGGCCATTAGAAGTTACCTACTGTTTTAACGATTTTGTGTCCCCCTTATTGGTGCGTGGGAAATAACCTTAACTTGGGAAATATTCCAGTTATGATTATGTTGTGTTTCTATTTTTACTGCACATGCACAAAATTCTATTGGGTGGTCATCTTTCAACCACATATATCAGCAACAAACAATAGGTTTATGCATTTTTGTTGTTTTGTTTACTATAGACAAACTGTGATTTTGACGCCAAACCAATGGTTATGTTGTTGGGTCAGTATTCTACTGGAAAAACAACATTCATAAAACATTTACTTAGAAGTAGTTATCCAGGTAAGGTATACACTCTTTTGTTTATATTCACTTTAGTAAAAATGGTATGGCTTGGTTTTATCAATTTGCTTCTTCATATTTACAGGAGCTCATATTGGACCTGAGCCTACTACTGACAGATTTGTTGTTGTTATGGTACTTATCAATCCATATTTTTGATGTTTCAGTGCCAGTCATCATATAATATATAAGCTGTTTTCAGTTCCATGTTAAAGACAATATAAAATTTACATCTTCTTAGTCTCAAACATCATTATACAATCTAATTGTTCAATTTTTAGCTCATTTTTTCATATTATGCTCTATGTTTATGATCAGTGCAGGGATCTTTCTTTCTTTTTTTATTTTTCATTTTTACCTCTATTTAAGATCTCCTTGCTCTTTTTTTTGAATCACTATAAGTGTTACTCTAAATCTATCAATGCCAAAGTGGCAAACGATAAAGGCAAATGGGAAATTAAAAAAGACATGTTAAACTATTTTTTTTTGTTTTTGCCAGACATGGCATTGAGCAGTCAACTGTAAATATATTTTCCATTTATGAGGTGGTTGTGCTTAACACAGTCTGGAGCTGATGATAGAAGTATACCGGGGAACACTGTAGCTGTCCAAGCAGACATGCCATTTAGTGGTCTCACATCTTTTGGAGCTGCATTTTTGTCAAAGTTTGAGTGTTCCCAAATGCCACATTCTGTGAGTAATGATCCTAAAAGTTAGAATCAAACTCTCTATTGAATTCTCCGATCAAACTCTCTATTGAATTCTTCTCTAACACTCAAAATTGCGTTCTTTTGTATTTGAAGCTCTTGGAGGACATAACTTTTGTGGACACTCCTGGAGTTTTATCAGCAGAGAAGCAACGGACACAACAATCCTATGATTTTACTGGTGTAACATCCTGGTTTGCTGCAAAATGTGATCTCATTTTGCTTTTGTTTGATCCGCACAAAGTTGATGTTAGTGATGAGTTCAATTGTGTAATTACCTCTTTACGTGGTCATGAGGAGAAGATTCGT
>BNST01002351.1:0-208573 GCA_019650275.1 Xylocarpus granatum | reverse complement strand
CCAATTTCACAAAATAAAAATCTCTGTCAAACTATTTCTTTCACTCCCCCAGAACAAATAAAACGCACTTCAACATCGTAAAACATCTTTCACTAGTTTCCTGGCGTCGTCCACGGCAACCAGAACAGAAGATCAAACAAAAATGCATAAACGCAAACGTCTATCTTACACCAAATATAAAAGCACATACTTCAATTAACACACAGCGACTAGCAAAAGATAAAAATAAATTACAGAAACAGAAACAAAGTTAGCACCTCAGCAATAACCTACGTAAGGCTTGACAATTCTGCTAAACCGGGATCTCTCTCCCGTACTGCCACCGGTAATGCACCTCCTCTCTGCAAAAATCTACCTTTCTCATCACAAAATTAAGAGTACAATCTAACCCTAATTGTCACCTCAAAAACCGAGAACGGAGAGGAAGACTGCATGCTGAGTAATCCGGAGAGAGAAAACGGTTACAGTTAATACATGCAACTTTAGAGAGGGAGGGAGAGAAAGAGAGCGAGAATTATATTCGGTTTCATACAGAGAAAGTGACTGTGAAGTGTCCAATTTGGTGCGGAATCACAAGCGTGTGTGTGTGTGGTGTGTGTCGGTAAAATATTTAAAAATAAAAATAAATAAAGGTAAATATTTTTACGTACTCGCGCTGGCTTACCGTGCTGTAGCCGTACAGTTTCTATCCATGTTAGTTTTTACAGCTTTTGTTTGCCGGCTGGTGCTTGCTTATTTTTGTTTTTAAAATACATAGTGTTACGCGATGGCAAAAAAGAATACTAAGAAAAAGAGAGTATATTGAATGTTGTACTCTCGAATTATAGATTTAATTTTTTTTATTTAAAAAAATTAATAATTTATTTTTAAATAAAAAAAATATAAATATATAAATTATATTTTTTTTAGTTAAAAAAATGTTATATATAATATAATTAATAATTAATAATTTAAATATAATTTAATATTTTTAATTTTATATCACAAAAATATAAAATTAATAAAATATTTTTATATTTAAAAATTCAAATTATTTTAAAAATATTTAGTAACTTATTTTTATAAAAAGACCAAAAATTTATTTATTTTCTTGACAAAATTTTTAATTTTACAAATCTATTATCATAGTAGTTTTATTTTTTAAAATATTTTTTATTTTAAAAAATACATTATAAATAAATTTTTATCAAATTAATATTTATTTATATTTTTTATAATTTCATGAATTAAAAATTTATAATAATTATATATGATTCGTGAATCGGGGACTTTATACAGAAAATTATTGTTCTCGGAAACAAAAAGTGAATGAATGCGTACAATTTTGTTGAAATAGCTTTAGTCACCCACCCATTGACACAGTTGCATTGACCCCATTGCCCCGGCATGAAGGCAAGAGCTTGACTCCCTCTACAGCCGAGGGTAATTTTCTTGGAAAAAGAGAGTAATTTTATTTTTTAATGAAATAATAATTATAGGGATAAAATGGTAAAATAACTACACAATCAGTTTACCTTTCACCGTACATACATTGTTGCATTGCTGCGTATCGTCGAGGTCAGAATTGGTTTTTTCTCCTTAATTTTTATTATATTTTAAAATTTTATTATATATTTAATATTTATTTTAAATATTAAAATATTTTATTTTAATTTATAAAAAAAATTTAAACATCTTGCACACATTTGCATTTGAAATAATAGTTCATAAGGATAAAATGGTAAATTAATACGTGAGTGAGTTGGCTTTCCGTAATGCATCATTTGTAACTGACACTGACACGTACTTTATTTTTAACATAATAGAAAGTGTTATGTAACACTCATCAATCAATGAAAAAATTAAATAAATAAAATAAATTATTTTTTATTTTATAAATTTAATTTTAATTTTTATTAATAATATAATTATTTTTTTATTAATTAAATATTAAAAATCATGTATCACATCTTTTAATTATTTATTTTTATTATTCTCAAAATTTAAAATAAGAATTATCAATAATTAATTATAAATATTATTGATGCATTTTATTTGCTAATTTACTTATCATACCCGACACGATAGTAAGAAAATATATATTATTTTAGTTGTGAATATATATTTATATTTTATAAAATATATTAATTTAAAAATTAAAATAATAAATATTTTTTTGAATTAAGTATTTGAAGACAGAGATTCTAGTCTCTAAATGTTTGGACTTGTTAATCACCATGCTTGTTAATTAAGGACAATGGCACAACTTGTAAATTGAGTAGTAACCAAGATCATATAACAAGTTATTGGAATGTATAGGTATTAAGGGGTATAGTGTATGGTACGTATTAGGAATACATCAAGTTTAAATAGTGGTATTAATTTTACTCTTTAAAAATAAAAAAATTTATAAAAATAGTAACATTAAATAATATTCTAAGTTTTTACATTTTGACGGAAGAAGATTAAATTAATAAAAAATTATAAACAGACTATTATGTGTAATTTTATACTTTTAATTATTGAACAGATACTTAAATTATTGTGCTTTTATATTTTTTATATTATCATCTTTTTTTTTATAGATATAATTTAAAATATTAAAAATAATTATATATATATATATATATGGGATCTAATGTGCGCCGTCTAAATATTAATGCATCATTTATCACGTAAACACACATTTTGTTATATATTATCAAAAATTAGTAATTATTTTTATAAATATCACGTAAGTTTTTGTGTTGAGAATCATGGGTTCTTTATCAAAATCAGTTAAGACTTTTTGTTTATTTACTTTGATAAATAAATAATTAAGAAATTTTTTTTTACAATCATTTAAAATTTTTTATTCGCTCACTTTCATCAATAATGGATACATTCTTTTTCTATACTATTTAAGAACTTCTCTTTATTAGGTTTAGTTGAGAATGGGCCGATTTTTTTTCCTAGACCATCTATCACTTTCCCTTTATTTGACGACAAGTAACAAATGCGATATAATATGTAAAGAAAAACAAATTAACCAAACATACCAAATGCTCTTATTACTTTTAATAAAATTTTACATTCCAATAATATCTTCAATCATAATTGTAAATTATTGTCATTCTCAAGTTGTACCCTTACACATTATACCAACTTAATTTAATAATTAAAATAATTACATAAAAAAGGGTTTCTTTTTATTTAAATGTTGATATTAATTTACAATTATGAATTTTTATAATTTGAGTAAAATTTTAGTACTAATATTATCAAGTTCATATATTTACCTACTATTAGATTATATTACTTAAAATAATACTGCTATTTTAAGTCAATATTTAAATTCAAAGAACTTAAATATAATATTTAAATAAAAAATTATGTTAAAAGATTATGACCCACGATTTAAATCTGACCATTCATATACCACGAGACTACAAAAGTTGCTACACTAGTTTTGTCTCAGAAATTAACAAATTGATAAGATTTTAAACGATAGTCTATATAGAACAGTTTTTGAAGCCGGTCAGTCAAAAACGGTGTCGTATTTCTCGAATCCGTTATTAAACTTACAGGGCTTCTAACACGCACTTAAAAGTAAAATGGGCAAATTTTGTGGTATCACATTCATTCATTAAAATAAATAAATTTATTTTTTCACTTAATAAATTTTAATCTTCATTTAAAAAAAATATATTTTAATTTAATTTATAATTAAATTTTATTTATGCTAAATTTGTGTCGTGCTCGTGCTACACTTCTATTTACAACATACCGATAACATATTTTTGACAAGAGAAATAGGTGAAACTCAAAGAGAATTTATAAAAATTGGTACTTTAGGGCACATCCGACTAATTTTAAATATAAAATATTAATAAGTATAAAATAATATAAAATTTATTTTTAAAATATAAATATTTAGATATAAATCATCATTTAATCCCGTATTACTCACCTATCTCACCTTTCATTTCGAATGGACCCAAACTTTTAAAAATAATGAAAAATGACAAAATATTTAAATTTTTTGCTTATTCATACTTGCACGTTTAGTTAGTTTGGATACCAATGATTATTTGTTAAGCAACGTACAATTATTCTTAAATTTATACCTAATTTTAAGCTAAATTTGAAAAAAAACAAATTTAATCGGTAGCCTGCGTCGGGTATTTTCAGAGCGACCACCGTTCTCGGTTTGGTAGGAACACCTTAGAAAGAAAATTTCATACAGCGAAGGTTCGAAGACACATTTGTAGCCGGTCGATCGTGAACAAGGTGTGCATGGATGATGTAGCCGTAACGTTGTTCAGCCGCCGTTGATGACGCATCTATTTAGCTGTTAAGATTAGGGTAATTCGCCGTCCGCCAACTGTTTTCGCTAATGAAAAATTGACCCAAAATGTTCTTTATAACATGGAAGCTGCCATTTCAATCTTGAAGTTCATATTTCTACCAGGAATTACATGAACCTTGCTGGAGCGAAGGAATAGAAGGTCAGAAAGAGGATGCAATCTCTGCAGGCAGCTTGAGCCAGGGATCTGAGGATTTCTCATTGGACAGTTCAGCAGCCAAGTAAATCACTGCAGTTCAGCTTAATTACTATTGAGGATATGTTGCTTAGGGATCGTGCAGGATTCAGGCTGATGAATGGAATTGAAGAAGCTGAAACTGGTTAGTTTTACTAAGTGTTGAAAGAAGAAAGAAGAGGAAAAATTCTGCCTTAATCTTTTGTATCCTTAGCATTTAAGAATATCCATCAATGACGTATAAGCTTAAGAAACAATAAAAGATTTACATTTTATTTTAATTATTTTTAAAATTTTTTATTAAATAAAATTTATTCAAAAATATAAAATTTTAAAAGAAAATACAAGCTCATTTCTATTTAAGTTCTTGCTTTTCCAGTAAGAATCCACGCCTTATCGCCGACAGACGGCAGGTTTCATTGCGATTCAGACGAGAATCCAAGCGCAAATCACGTGGATTAGGAATCGGTGGCCGTGCATGAAATAGGGCACCTGCTCGGGCTTGATCATAGCATGGATCCAAGTGCCATCACGAATGCGGAAATTCCTGACGGATTTGTGAAGAGGGAACCGGCTCAGGATGATATAGACGGCATTCGTGTACTGTACTCCAACTGATGCTTGAATCTCTTATCTAGAACAAAAATGCGTTGATGCAGTGCAGAGCAGCAGTTATGTTCTTCTATCACATTAAAACTTCACTAAATAAGTGGGTTACTGCCGGATATGAAGCTGCACCCCGCAATATCTGATGATAGGATAACTTGTCAAGTAAGGTGGAATCTTCTCTACCATTGCCGACACCATGTAATAATACATGCCCAGGTGAAAATTGTGCAACCCTTTCTGTTTACATTACAATCCGAACAGATAAGCCACACCACGCTTGCATACCAGCCGCAGGTCAAGCGAATGGAATCAGAATTCGTCTTCTGGAAGAAGAAATTTAAATTCGTTGCTTACCAACATGAGTCTCAATGTTAATTAACATACTCTTGGCAGCTTAACACGTGTAACCCTAATAGCTCACTTGACTTGTGCTCTGCAGCTCTGGAAAACTAACAGTTATAGGAATATAGCTGAATCTTTAACGCAATTGGAGCAAGCCAGATGTCCACAAGGTTCAGAACAAAATACATCACAGAAACATTCACTTTGCCCATGATTTGGCAGTCATTTGTGCATGGAATCAGATAAATGGTAGAACAAAACCAACTACGGTCTTATCAGTTATACAGTTCTTGGTGAGAAATAACCGAGGTATCCTTAATTCTTCAGATAACATGAAAATAAATGCACAACAATAATTACTCCACGTCTATCAACTCCACTGATGTTACAATCTAGAAACTGAGGAAGGGGCATTGCTTTCGTGTATGTTCTGGTACCAGTTTCGTCAATAGCTCCATTCTAGCTCCATTCAGCTCTACAAAAAGGCAGAATCATTTTGAGAAAGGCAACTTGTAATTTGTTTACACTTGACAAAAAAAAGACAAGTGAGAACAACGAACCTTGAGGTTTAAAGTTGAAAAGGGGAGGCAAGGAACGCCCATTAGGGAGTCGAGCATTAGGATCACGAAGTTCATCAAAAAATGGATGAACAAGAGCTTCCAACTGGAAAATACGACCAAAACTTGTTATAATTTTACTACAAAGGTGAAACTATAGTCACAATGCATTTAGACACTTTTAATTTGATGTGAGATGACCCATAAGAAATACTTACAGCAGTACACCTTAGATTTGGAGAATATTGGAGAAGTCTTGAGACGAGGTCTACTGCTTCAGGAGGCATACGCTTGTGGAATATCTGTCAGATAGAATCTTTCAAGTTAAGTTTGCAAAATCCCATAATAGCATGACAAATGAAGAAAATGTAAGAATATAAACTAGTGTGCTCACTTTGTGCCAAGGATGAGCCTTGATTTGTGGAAATTTGAACTCTGTATAGTTTGGATTCATGCATTTGATTTCCTCGCGAGTTGGTGTGCCAAGCACCTAAAACCCAAAAGAAAATAAACTCAGTACAGTTTCAGAGGCAACAGTACAAATTTTCAAACTTACAGACAGATATTCTTTCTCATTCAAATAAAGTTAAAATGATCTACTACCTTAATAATCTCAACGAGCTGATCAACTCCACTCTCACCTGGGAAGAGAGGCTACCAAATTGAAGTTGCACAAAATGGAAAAAGAACACCATGCTCAGTGCACTCACTATTACATAACGAGTAAAGAAAAATATTTTCTGACTTGCAACAAACCTGTCCAAGAAGCAATTCAGCAAGTACACAGCCAACAGACCATATGTCAATAGCAGTCGTATACTCAGTTGCCCCAAATATGAGTTCCGGAGCTCGATAATAACGAGAACAAATATATGATATGTTTGGCTCGCCTTTGACCTGTTAAAAAAGATGGAAAAAGAATAATATGAGCATTATTTCACTGGAGGACTATGATGATAAAGGAGATTGAAAAATGAGAAACCAAAAAATAAAAAGACCCTACGCAGTGCAGAGGAAGAGGAAGGTAAAACAGAATCAGAGCAAAAGTTTATTATTTTATTCAGAGAAATATTTTCCAATCAGTTGTGCTGGTTTCTTCTGTAATGGTTTGTGCCATTTTGTTTATGACTGATTTAGTTTGTGTAAAGTGGTTGATAGTACTAACTGTATATTATTGAATAGTAAATAGTCCCATTTTGATTGTACAAGCTCAGTTACTGCAAAATGATTGTCTGAGTGGCAACAAGTTCTCTTTCCACCCCGATAATCTCTTTCTCAGCTGTCTTTCCTTTCTCAGTACAAAATTATATCTCTTTATTTCTATTATTTTTTGTTTATATCTCTATTACTAATATATTCTCCCTTTTTCTATTGCTACTAAGTTTTATAGTAGCTAAAACTTAGTTTTAAAAATCCTAATCTGACTGAATAAACAATCACAAATCTAATTGACAGAAAAACTAACTTGTACTGGTAATTATACAAATTAAAAGTAGTACTACCCTGAATGTAATATATCATAATTTCATAAATCTTGCCATCTAAGTTTTGATTAAGGATTAGGGAGTGGGGTTGAAAGAAAAAGTAAAACAGCAAGTGCAACAGGTACAACAACCATCTAAGATCCAACCCATTCATGAAGCAGAATATATACCTAGAGGAATATGCATTATCCCCCAAGCAAACAATTATCAATCTTGCAAACGATGATTATAACATTTGACACACACCAGTCAAGATGTAATAATAAGAGACCATACCAGAACTTTTGCGCTTCCAAAATCACATAGCTTGACCTGATGGGTATGGGGATTCACCTGCAACAATAGATTCTATTGGCAAATAGCAACAGAGAATAAAATAGGATGAAATCTAAGTTTGAGATACAAACAAGAAGATTCTGCGGTTTGATGTCCCTGTGGCATACTCCTATACCCACATGAATATATGCCAAAGCCCTGCAAATCTGCCAATCAAGAGGAATTAATATAACAAGCCAATTTAAAGACAAAACTAATATTACTCAAGAAAAGACAGTGCAAATGAGATGATTATAAATATGGAACTCACCCACAAAGGCGTAAACTGATAATTGTAAATACCATCTTCATTGATAAAATTTTTCAAGCTTGTAACAAGAGTTTTATTAAGTAAAGTCCAAACAACAAAATGAAATGACAGCATAAGTAACCTGATACGTGTAGAGCTTGACATATAACAGAGGCATTCGCTGATTTGCCCTACTGTAGTGCTTTGCTACACGATAAACAGTCTCAGGTACATACTCAAGCACCAAATTGAGATAGAGCTCATCCTTGTCAGTAGTAGAAAAGAAGCAGTGTTTGAGTGAGACTACATTTGGGTGATCGAGAAGGCGCATTGTTTGTAACTCACGGTTCTTATATCTTTTATCCTGTAAAACCTTCTTGATTGCAACAGTTTCTCCAGTTTCTAGACACTTAGCCTGGGAAATTAGGACAAATAAGGCTACAAAATTGTGCCATATAAGATTGGAGAATTTAAAGCTTAAACAGAGGCATCAAGACATCTGCCTCTGACATTAAAGGTTCAGAAGTAGTAATCAAAACATCACCTGAAATACAATTCCAAAAGAGCCCTGTCCAACAATGCGTTCTGCCATGTAACTTATGGTCTGAGGGAAAGGTACAAGAGATTAAAGTCAAGAATTACATCATGCTCAATGAGAGGTTTAAAAGCTATAGAAAAATTATATTTATTATCAATGCTGTCGACATGTAGATTTCCTGCATAACTTCTACCTACTTAGCAATTGATGCGAGATCAACAAATAGGAGGAAGCATACTCAAGCTTAACGACTGATCAGTAGATGCCATTTTTCAATACCCATATAAATAAACACACACGCGCGCACGCGCACACACGCACACAACCATGCTTCATTTTTTCACTTCTTGCTGGCATTCATAGAGAATACTTAACCAAGATCATCAATATTGAATATATCTCACACTCAATTTCACGAAACAAACTAAAGAGTCATTAACAGTTCATACTGCTACAAAACAAAAAATTGATGATATTGGTTTTTAACCCTAAAAATTGAATATAATTAAATGATTACACAACATCTACCTGCTTAGGTTGGCCATTTCTACCACCAATAGTTGTTACAATAATATGGCCTGTTTCAGTTCCATTACCATCGACCACGGTTGCTTCCATTTCCTATCACGGAACAGTGGTATAGAGAGGATAAACAAAAATTCACTAAAAAAGCTCCATAAATTATCTTTAAATTTTTGCATAAAGGCACCTTTTCAACTTTCTCATCCTTAATCTTCATCTCATTGATTTCTTCAGGGAGCTTATCAACAAGCATTGCATCACCACTAGGTTTTGCAAGAACCGATGCAGGTTCCATACCAGCAGATGCCATATTTGATTAATGAAATAAAATTACTATGTCTGCACCCACTAAGAGAGTATAAGTAAGAAGCAGCTTTAAAAAAAAATCAATTCAAAAAGGTAAATGCAAACATCATAGCACAAAATCATGGCAGGGTGGACAAACTTAAGTATCACAGTATCAATAATCACTGACAGCTAAACAGCTCGTGGTTGAATTTAGGAACGAGAGCTCAAGATCCCATCAGTGACGGCAAGACAACTTAAACGGAGGTTCAATTCCCATCATGCTCGCATTTTTTTGTAACATCAACTGTTCTAGTTAGCATATTAACATGTAAAACTAGACTTTGTACAGTCCCGTACCTAACAATGTGGGCTAAAAACACAAGTAGTTTATGGTACAGTCGAAGGGTACACGCTTCAGTTCCTCATAATTTTTTTTCCTCAAGTTAGCATATATTTTCAAACAATTATCAATTTAGGAATCCCTAACTATCAGCATACTTTTCAATTACTATATTGGTATTACTCAATTTTTAGGAAACCCGGGATGACTGTCGTCATGTGTTAACTTCAATACAAGCTACATTCTCACCTTTAAATCCAACCTGCCTGCCGTCCGACAGAGATATAATACATATTAGTGAAGCCTATATTCAGTGGTAAATCATTAAAGCAGAAAATGGTGTTCAAGGAAAAAGTAATAATCCACAACCCAGCAAAAATCAAGTCTTATTTTCATTTTTTCTTTTGAGTAAATATGCTACCTGCACCAGTCAACTGGTACCTTATTTCCTTTCCCTTAGTTTGAACATCAAGTAGAAAGTCACAAACCTACGTGAAAAAATATCCCCGGCTGGGCCAGCTCAGCCGAGCATGAAACTTAAACAAAAACAGGGGGGAAAAACATAAAATGCCCAGCTGAGCTGTGCTCAGTATCTCATCTCCTCAAAGCCCAAAACTTTGTTCTCTTTCTTTTCTCGGCAACCAAACAGAAAGTTAAAAGAAATGCAGAAAACAGGCTTAACTATGAAGTTGCAAATCCTTCGATCCACCAAAGCTCGAGGCAGTCAAGAGAGAGAAGAAACGAAGAGAAACTCTACCAGCTTACTTGCCAAAATAAAAGAAAAATAAAAGTAAATAAACAGAAGGGGTCTTCGCAGTATCAGACAGGTTACTTGCAGACTTGGACTAACGAGACACTCTTTACTCTCTTCGGATGCTCTCTGTCATGTTTTATGATCGAGCAGAGCGGACCCCACACTGTTTATATGCAATCCAGTTAAACGTTAGTTTTGACGTCCGCGCTCAGTAGTTCGTTTTGTCACGTGGTGGTGAGTGGTTGGGTAGTTTTCGGACTTACGTCACGATGTTGGAAAGACTATACCACATGGTTTGCATACTTGAAGGATTTGAACCGTTAGATTGTTTCAAATCGTAATCATATGGTAAATGGACGTTGATGATGGAAATCAAGCAAACTTCATCGGCATTCTTAGGTTTTCTGTCATCTGTTGCCATTCAAACTTTACACGCCAGGTAGGCACGGTAACGACGGATGGGTGGTTAGTTATGGAACGCTGTCGTTTAAGTCTGCTTCCGTTTTAGGGAACTAGGTTTTTTTCCAACTAGGGAATCGGCAGACCCTTGGGAGAGGTTGTAAAAGACTTTTAGACCCTTCACCAAATATTCGTAACACAAATTAAATTGATATTGAGAAATTACAATTTTATTTTTCATGTATATTTTTTCGGAAAAAATATTTGATAATGCTGAATTTTTTTCACGTTTAATATTTGATACTATTAAAATTTTTATAATAATATATATTATAATATTACGTTTTATTGGAAATTCTTAATATTTATTTTATAAAATACACGATTAATTGAATATTGCTCGATGAAAAATGTAATTGTGTTATACTCAATGATACGAGATTTTACTCGACAAAATATCGATAATATTAAATTTATTTGAAAACACAAATTTGTTTAATAAAGTAAAATTTGTTATTAGAGAGTGTAAAAGAGTCTTTTCAACAAATAATTCCTTTTTGGATAGGCCGAAGACACAACCGAGAGTTGGGCATATGGAGTGATAGGGCTTGTCTTAAGCCCAAAAATGTGAACTCAAGCCCATTATTGTGATCATCATCGACTTTACTTGTTACCCCACTTCACAATGTGAATCATAATGGGCCGAAGTGGGTGTGAGTGAGACTCAACGAGTTTCAAATTAAATGACGAGAAGAACAAGACGCCTTCCAGATTTCCACGGTGACCAATTATTTAAATAATCCATTTACCAAACGTGCAAGCAACAGCTCTCTGTGGTGTTCTTGCCAGTAGTCCGTGACCTAATAATAGTAAATCCGTGACCATTTCCGAACACTTCTGTAATTAATAATCTCTGAATGCATCCAAACTCAATTAGCAATTGTGATTTTTATAATTACTTTTTTTAATCGGGATTAAGACATTTACTCAAAAACTTATATTGATCAACTATAATAATTTATCAGCAATTATATTTTAAAAAGATTTTTTTAAAAAATAAAAAATATTTATTACATAATTGAAAGGATAATTATCTTAAATTATATTAGAATCCTCTCTTAATCACATCGTATTCATTCTTAATTATATCGTGTTTATTAAACTAATTATATTTGTCATCCATACATCGGATACATATCCAATTATATTTATAATTTCTTTGAATTTCAGTAAGCACAAAAGATTCCCATATCAACAATTTGACAATACAAGTAGAAAACAAAATCAAACCCGCTTCAGATTAGTTTTCAAACATAAGCACAACGGGGTATGTGATGATAAGCTTAAGTTGCATGTCAAAATTCAAGTTCACATGTCCAATAGGAGACTCAACCTTGGAGAAGGCAAGAAGAACAAGAAACATTGAATCGGTTGCCAGACCACAGACCCTGGTCTAATTATCTTCTGTTTTCTAAAATGTTATTTCCATGGCACACGATCCCGCAATTAATGTGACTTTGATTTCAAACTTTGGGTATTCTACCACCTACGTATTTGAACTCACAGATCACTGAATGAATGCTCGATTTGATAGCAGCGAATTTGGAAAATTTCTGGGACGGTTGAACTAGAAAGGCTGGTGCATGCATGCTGGCTGCAGGTGCAGTATGATTTGAATGTGGATAAGGAAAAGCCGATATCCCTGAAGACAAGGCATGATATCTGGACAACTGATTTAACGGTTTTCTATAATTACAGTCACACGGAACTGTCATTCTCACCAATGGAGAATTTGTTAGCCTCAAATCTAAGTTAGGCTACGGCTAGCTCCATAATTTTATAATTAATCACATTCTGTCATAAGGTTGCCATGTCCATAGCCGCTTTTAACGGGTTTCTGAATAAACTTTGATGGTTTTATCCCAGCCATTGTGAATGACTTGAGGAATTAGTGGGCATTGATTAAGGATAGATTAAACACTTATTCAGCATCTGATTGTTGATTATGAATGCATGACGTGGGATGACACTTGTCTTGAATTTTTTTCAGACTTTTGATCTTCCACAAGCTGTACGCATCCTTTGTTCTAACCATACACCATCTTCAATTTCAGGATTTCAGGGTGAACGATGCTCGTTTTAGGCGAATATCACGGGTGTTGCCAATCATGTTCAGGGATGACACTTGTCTGGTTATCTTTCTACCTTTCACGGACGTGCTCTTGCATGCCCATTAATATAAATGTGATATGAATTTATTTGCTGAGTTCCTGTATGCATCGACGTTGTGACAAGAACTTTAAGTGGAATAGAATATAATGATGCATGCTTAAATTAAATATAATCCGGCGGGTCAAGTAAGTTTACTTTCTTAACTCTTTGGGGTCAATAAACGTGGGTAAGCCCTGTAAGTAACGCGGCTGATTATCATGAAATTAAGGGAATTTGACAAAGCACTGTATCCAAATGGAAACAAAACTGTTTTCAGTTTTCAATTTATTCAACGGATTCAACAGTAGAGTGTGAGCTGGGCAGCTGCTAATTCGCCTATATATATATATCAACTCACTTATCTCCTCCATTGCTCATCTCTAAGTTATTACTAAACTCCCTTGAATTCTCTTCTTCAACTTCAACTTCTCTCTTCGCACAAATGAAAATGTGTTCTCTTAATCTTAAAAGCTTTGCATTAATCATTCTTGTAGCTTTGCTTCTTTTGTCTTCAAGCTTTGAAACCTGTAGTGCTAGAGAAAGCAAGCAGTACTTGAAACAAAGCAAACATAGGCAGCCATCTTCCATGTTCAAGAAGAAAGAAAATTGTGATTTCCATGGACGCAAGTTATCAAGGTTTGTGGGTTATGCTTATTCCAGATCCCTTGGAGGAACTACGACTACTTTTAATGTGTTGGACTATGGCGCTAAGGGGGACGGAAAAACTGATGACACGAAGGTAATAACCCTACTAAGCCTTTTATAATTTGCTTATTTTGCAGACTTTCGGGCTTAGCATACATTTTTTTATCCTCAGGAAGCTACGTAAAATACATGATATCCTTCACTAAATTTAGCATTTTGTAGGCTTTTCCATCATTTCGTATGATATCTGTGAACAGCGTTGCATATATTTAGATATTGACAGAGTCGATCGGAGCTAGAACAAGAGCCGGCCGGCCGACGATGTTCACGTCCGACTTGTAATATTTGAGGTTTAAAAGAAGAGAGAACGAGATGAACGTTGTTTCGTTTACCAGATTAATAATCATAATTTAATATTAAAACACGTTTGCATGGAGGCGTGACTGACCTAGCTTGCTAGCAGTCTGTATCATAATACTCCATTGAAGAACCCTATGCTTCTGCATGTGAACGTGCACAGCAGTCAATGACAACAAGAACTCTTAAGAATATACTTTCTGGACCCCAATTGGAATTCGCTTGACGTATTATATCTTGCATATCACTCATTGAGATACGTTACAATAACATTATTATAATAATAGGAGAGTAAGAAATTAGGTTAATGTGATCATTTTTGTGTATTATATGCAAGGCAGGCATTCGAAGCAGCGTGGGCAGCAGCTTGCAAAGTAGAGAGATCAACAATGATGGTTCCATCCGGCTCTGTATTTTTCGTTGGAACCATTTCCTTCTCAGGCCCTGATTGTCAACCAAATATCATATTTCAGGTAAATTAATTAGTTTGCTTCATGCTAATGACATTCGTTCAGCCACACAATAATAATCAGTTGAGAACTAAATCTAATGCCCTGGACGATCATAAACAGTTGGATGGGAAGATCATAGCTCCAACTAGCTCGGATGCCTGGGGATCAGGTCTTTTACAATGGCTCGAATTCTCAAAGCTTCAAGGAATTACAGTAACAGGTAAAGGAATAATCGATGGACTAGGCTCCGTCTGGTGGAATGACTCGCCCTATTACAATGAAGAAGATGATTCAACCAACGACTCGGTATATGCCAAGATGAAATCAAATCTGTCTAAATACGTTTAAAACTAATCACCGGTTTTAACGCAGACGTATCATTTCTTGCAGGTAAGCAATGAGCTGAGGGGAAATATGCCGAGCACCAAGCCGACGGTGATTATCTTTTCCCAAACCTTGCATTTCAGAATTTGGTAAATAGTGTTTAACCCGAGATTTTATTACTAATCTCCTTCCGACATGCAGGCGCTGAGGTTCTATGGAAGCAGCGGTGTGACGGTCACCGGCATAACCATTCAAAACAGCCAGCAAACCCACCTGAAATTTGACGATTGCAAAAGTGTTCAGGTTTTGGACCTCACGATTTCATCTCCTGGGGACAGCCCCAATACTGATGGAATACACTTGCAGAACTCCCAAGATGTGACCATTTCTGGCAGTAGTCTTGCTTGTGGTAATTCTAAATCCACAATGTTGTGGATGATTTGTACCATAAAACCTCCGAAGAAATTAGCATAGAAGGCAGTAATCATAGGCATGCAAGTAACATGAATCATTTCTGCATTCTACAGGTGATGATTGTGTGTCAATACAAACTGGATGTTCAAATGTTTATATACACGATGTAAACTGTGGCCCTGGACATGGAATAAGCATTGGAAGTCTCGGAAAGGATGGCACCAAATCCTGTGTTTCTAACATTACAGTCCGAGATGTCACGATGCATGACACGATGACTGGTGTTAGAATAAAGACATGGCAGGTATAAATCGAACACCCATCTTCATCACAAAAAAAATTATATCTTTCATTTTCTGCCAGGCCCACGTCATATTGAATCTTGGTTTCCTATTACAGGGAGGCTCAGGCTCAGTGCAACAAGTCATGTTCTCAAACATTCAAGTCAATGATGTCAAAACCCCAATTGTTATCGACCAATACTATTGTGACAAGAGCAAATGCAGTAATGAATCTTCAGCTGTGCAGGTATCAGATATAAACTATATAGACATACGAGGAACCTATACACAAGAGCCTGTGCACTTTGCTTGCAGCGACAGCTTGCCCTGTACTGGTTTATCTCTAACCACAATAGAGCTAAATCCAACGGCATCTGCAGAGCAACCATTCTGTTGGGAGGCATTTGGAGAGCTGAAAACTGCTACTGTTCCTCCGATTAGCTGTTTGCAAACAGGCAAGCCAGCAAAGGAAAAAGTTCACACTAACAGTGGCTATTGCTAGGATAAGCCTAGCTTATTATCTTATAGTAGCTACCATCTGTTGCAAGTTCCAGCATGGAGTATACTCAACATCATGCCCAACCTCACCAACCTGTGCGATGAAAACAATCACTACATCTATCAAAATGTAAATGTTAGTTTAGGTCACAGTAGACAGTACTTACCAATTTACATTTTATGTAAAACCAGAAGCATCAAAAGAAGCCCATTCTACACTTGTGATTTGCCAAAACCAACAGCAGCTTTCCTCCTTTTGTGTGCTTCTATCCTTTCAGGCCTTGGAAGTCCAGTCTTATCCTCATATTTCTTTTCTAGGGCCTGCAAACATTGAATCAGTATTAAGCAACTCATTTTATATCATCACAATATTTTTCAGAGAATGCCCTCAAATATTCCCGGACTATGGCTCTGGGGACTTTGAGATCCGTAAAATGTTTTTCTATCTACCATTACAAAGCCAGGATAGAGTGACAGACATTTCTTCACTTCAATATAACAAATAGAGGAATGGAAGACTGAAAACCTCAACAGATTAAGGATTTTGCATTAGTCAAGAAGAATTATTAACTTGGTTCTACAGAAATAATTACCACCAAATTCAATGGTATGTTGGATCATGCGTTAGTGTTAGGCTACACATTCATACTGCAAATATGTGAGACACTTTTATGGCAAGGAAGCCAATGGATAAGAGAAATGAGCTCAAACAGAATGCGAATGACCAGCAACAATTCATGGTTAGTTAAGAGCTCAGAAGAGTTAAGAGCTCAGAAGATGTGCCAAGCAGAGTCTGAGCATTAGCAGATTGGCTTTTTTCGGCTTCATCTGGTGCTCTAAACTCATTCAGATGAACTATTGGATAACCTATTAAGCTTTTTACCAGTCTTAATACTGTGACTTGGCAAATTATTGAGCCACTTGTGAACTCACATGAAACAGAGATGAATTCTTTCAAACAGCTAATGCATTTGTCATTATTCCTGAAGTAGGAAAATATTAAAAAGTAAAAGAATGAGAATTTTTCTTATCTAATAAAAAAACATGAAACTGTACACATGCTTTCACTAACCTCTAACTGTTCTCGAATACTGTCAAGAACTTCATCAGACATTCTATCGAAGAACAGAATCCCCTGCAGGTTCTCAACCATTTCAGCAAAAAGAACTTCTGATGACTGAAACTCAAACTTACAAAAATATCAGACATTAAAAAGCTCATAGACAATTAAATGACCATCTAGTGGAAGCTTCCTCAGCAGCCCACATGTTTTACAGTCATCATTCAGCAAAGGTTTTCCATGTAGGAAATTGATGCAGTAGATTGTAAATGTGCCAACCTTCACAAAACAGTCATATTTGTTTGTAATGCTAGATATGGTATTAGTAATAACATAGATAAATTTTCAAAGAAAATCAGAAATGGTAAAATATGGGTATGCTTATGAAGATAATGGACATCATTTAACCAACACAAGATAGCAAGGAAATATAAAGCTTTGTACCCTTAGATTACCCAGATACATATTGAAAGAGAATAGAAAAATCACAATATAAAATTAATGTGTCCTCATCCAGTTTACTATATATTTTTTTGCATAATTCCATAAACCATATACATACTAATCAATATCATATTAATCAGGGTCCTAAACGAGCCACACAATTCTTACATCAATAATATATGAAGGGCCAATTCTTTTGCTCTTGAACAGCAGTTATGTAAATTTTTGTAGAGGAAACAACCTGCAAATGATCAAACTCATGCTGGAACACCCGTGCAGGAAGAGCTGATAAGCTGACTGTGAACCTTGCACCGTCAATGTCCCGTGCATCAATCTTTACAGATTCTGGTCTCTGCAAGTAGAAAAATGAAAAACAATCTAAATTGTGAATAATACACAAAACAGAACAAGCCCCAGAAACCTAAAATCAGAATTGCAACAAGAGGGTTGTGGTCATTTGGACTAAAACCAATCGTCTTGGCAATTGAATTTGTGTAAGTAATGGTCATTTACTTAAAATCAAAACAATACATCTGTAACCTTTGCAAACTTTTCTTCTAGATGGTGCAACAAGCACTCAAGCAAGACCAACAACCACAGGAAAATAGAAACTAAAGTTATGCAGAGATGGATACAGCTCAACGTTTGCTAAAATATGATTCTACCAGCAAGAAAAAAGGAAATAAACCAAAAAAAATAAAGAAGAAGAAGAAGAGAAGGGAGGAGTGCAAACAGCAAATTGCACAGGGAATTCAAGGTAACCATATTTTGCAGAGTAATCAAATAAACAACCATTTGAAAATAGATAGTAACAGGATAAACATAGATTTGTAATACCTCTACATCAGCGTAGATTCCAGGAAAGGACAGGCAGGCTTCATTAAAAGGGACTATTTTCTTTGAATACTTGTTAACTCTTGGATTAACGAGAACAATTTCCTCCCCTTCACCGCACTCGCCAACTGGATTAAACACCATGAGTTGAACATTGATTCCTACTTGAGGTGCTGAGAGTCCAATACCATCAGTTCTGTCAAAAAGGAAGCCAACAACAAGTGTTCACTCTCCTACAGATAGCAAGGATTATTTATAAGCATCCAACAGCAGAAAGAGCAAAGGTCTAAAAACAAACCCAGTATACGGGCAAACACTAAACCAGAGGGCAAGAAGCCGCCCCCAAATAGTTGATTTAACTTGGGTAATGTTCTGAGTTTAAATAAGGTGGCAATGCAAGAATGAATGTTCAACTCTTCCAAAACACGGCAGCAATTTCCAACTAAGAGAAAGAAATGTACCCAAGTAAGCTAAAAAAATTCAAAATTTTGGAGCAGTGTACAGGATTCTACAGTTCTTCTATCTTACGATTGCGAGGAGTCGATGTCTACACAATTTTTTTTAAAAAAAAACTCACTTGTACATAACGTTGAACATCTCATCAACTAACTTCTTCAAGTTCTCGTCAAATGTATCAATTTTCTTGTTTCTCGCTCTCAATATCGGGTCCGGATACTCCACAATTTTCAGTGGCGGTTCAAAATAAAGATCAGCCGCTATAAAAAGAACAAAAAGTATGTATCAGTACAATCTCAAATTAAAATAAAAAAGAATGAGAAGAAAAGAGAATTTCGTTATTATCACGAAATGATATATGTGTAAAACTCTGAGGTCTGCTTACGAGAAGCTACTTTGTCTTCTTTGAAGAAGAAGGCGTCACGGCGTTTGGCCTGGCAGAGAACCGGAGAGTTGGTCCTGTTCATGGAGGAAAAGAACCGAAAGGTGGGGAAGAAGCAGCTAAGCTGGAGGAAAGTAGTTGACAGAGCTTTTTGGCGATAGTGAACGGGAAGGAAACAACATGAGCGAAGCCAAGTAGAACAAGCCATGGCCAATTTTGTCTGAGAATCGAAGAAGAAAGGCGCAAATATCAAATATGTGCTTGTGGTCATTTTATAATTATAATAAAAATATTTTCTCAGTGGATAACCGCAAATTAATTTAGGAAAATCAAAAATATTACTAAACCCCCTAATGTTTTACTTAATAGTGTTAAGTTTCATAAATTTGACATCTAATTGTTGTAATACTAATAAATGCTTTACGATATCATTAATAATTATAAATTAATATAAAAAATTTAATAAAATTATTATATTATTATTTTTTATTAATTATTTGTGAGAATGATACATTTTTTGATAGCTCATTTTCGAATTATACTCTGTTGTTTTTCCAATAATTAAGCGTTTTACAGATAATAATGGAGGTAGATATGATAATATATAAGTAAATTTAGGTAAATTTATAAATACATAAAGTTATGGTACTTATTCATTATTATCCAAAAAAAAAGTTAAAAATAAGAGGGGTCTGGGTTCTCTTCCTCAAAACGATTTGGACGGAAGCTTTTCTTCTCGACCATCGATCCACAACAAATAATCTTCTTCAATTAACCGGTATATCCGTCGATCGCCGAAAGCAAGTAGATTCGATCTGTTCGTTTCTAATATTCATATCGATTTTTATTTCATTTTTAATCAATTTGTAATTTTTTTTAGCTAGAGAGAGCCAACGATGGGCTTGACCTTCACGAAGCTGTTTAGTCGACTGTTTGCGAAGAAGGAGATGCGAATTCTGATGGTGGGACTTGATGCTGCCGGTAAGACCACTATTCTGTACAAGCTGAAGCTTGGAGAGATCGTCACCACCATCCCTACAATCGGTGAGTTTCTGTATTATTGATCGTTAATTCATACTTGTAGATCCTTTTTTATGACCGATAATCTTTTATTTTTCGTATATTTCTGTTTTGATTGGTAGATTGAGTTATGAAATACAGATATGCTTTGTCGGTTTACATGAATTTGTTCCCAGAGGAATGATATTGACTTCTTTGGTAGCTGTACGTAATGATTTGTGTGATTAGAGACGGATTCGGATACTCGTCGCGTGTTGTGTATAGTTTAGTATCTCAAATGTAATTGTGCGTTATCATGTTGGGGGCATTGTAAATGTAAGAGGCTCTGAAATTGGCTGATTCAGGCATAACAAAACAGTGATTTTAAGTGGTTTGCATTGGGAATGATTCTGGTATTAACACTAATTCAATGTTTACATGTCCTGTAACTGGTAAAATACGGAAATTTATTACTGGTTAATGAGTGTTTGTTTCTTGTTTGCCGCAGTTTGAATCTTTGTTGATGGAGAAATTAAATTTTTACTAATTGGAGCTCTTTTGATGATTTTTTCAATGCTACACATTTGAGGTTTATCATTTTGTTGTTTGAAGTGCCATATGTCGCAATCTTAACATGATGGGACCTTTACTTTGCAGGATTTAATGTGGAGACAGTTGAATACAAGAATATTAGCTTCACTGTTTGGGATGTCGGTGGTCAGGACAAGGTAACCATATCTCAAATGTTGTTGATAAATGGATATAGAAGGCTCGGTTGTAATATACTGCATGTGATGAAGATGTTATGTCCTTGATTTCTTATTCTTGCCTCATATTTTCTATGATTTACGTAAATGAATAATGGTATTTGCTCCAAGAGTGACATTTGTAGAAGAATGCTGGCGAAAGAGGTTTGCAGGCTTCTTCTCATTCATTTTACAGGGAGATACAAAAGCAAATATGTGAAAAAACTTGTAGCTTCCTAAAATGTAATGTGGAAAAGGATGTATATCCTGATATTGGTTCCTTTGGTGGAGAAAAACACATGTCCAACTTCTGTATGGACAATAATTTCGGATTCTTTGTACCATTTTGTCTTGATTTTAGTTATGGAATAGTCAAAATTGAAGTTGTCTCTGGTACTGTTTGTTTCAAAATTGTATGATTATTCTCTATTCCATTTTATTTATTTATTTTGAAGTCTTATGTGACCAACTAACTTTCCTTCAAATGCAGATCCGTCCACTGTGGAGGCATTATTTCCAGAACACTCAGGGCCTCATTTTTGTGGTTGATAGCAATGACAGGGATAGAGTTGTTGAGGCAAGGGATGAGTTGCATCGAATGTTGAATGAGGTATGCTGTCAATGTAATTTCCTTTTTCTGAACATTTCTATTCATTTTCCATTTTTACTGCAATAGCTGTTTCTTTATTGCCCTGTTTTGTTTGTTTAATTATTTTTGTTGCTGAACTTTGCTATCACAATTTATGCAGATCATTGATATTTTTAACTTCTTTTCCTGCAGTCCTTGTTAAATTGGCGTAATGTCTTAGCATTTTATGCTTTCTTATTTAACACATTTAATTTGCTGAGAGAATTGCTTAAACTCTTCCTTTGATGACTCGATGTTTGACTATGTTGCAAATGTTATTATTTGCCTTTGATTTTTAGTGTTATTCTACCCTGGAGTTGCAATTTTTCCATTGAAAGACTAGGCACTGATGCTCAAGTAACATAATGAAGAATTTTTTTTATTATATTCCATTAAAGCTTTTGAATGCAGTTATTATGGATTTGTTTGCTTCTCATAGTTAAGACTTTGTGGTTATCTTGCTCATATTATGAGTAATTTTTGTTTGCAAACTGTTTTCCTTGCTACATAGCATAAGCAACTCTGTTTTTCAGCCGTATTACGTTTTCCTTTCAGTACTTTGGTACCAACATAAATTGGCACTGGGGCTGTAGCTTTGTAAAAATCTTTTTGGTGATTTGTATATAAACGGTTTAGTTCATCTCACATTCTATCCTTACTGTCGGTTGCTCTGCCAGCCATTTGCATTTTCAGTATTGTTTTAACAAGCAGCAATGTCTGTCTGCACAGAGTTCTGTTTCAAATTTTGGTAGAGTATGACAAATGAGACCAAATATTTGAATGTTTTTCCTTGCCCAAGGGTTTATGACATTATGTACTGTTATTTTGCTTTCAGGATGAACTGAGGGATGCTGTTCTGCTTGTATTTGCCAACAAACAAGATCTTCCAAATGCAATGAATGCTGCTGAAATAACTGACAAACTTGGTCTTCATTCTCTTCGCCAGCGGCACTGGTAAAGTTATCCTTGTAGTTTTAATATTTTACAAGAAGTGTTTGCTGGAAACATGTTTTGGACATTCAGACTGTTTCAATCAGTTACTGTTTCAATCAGTTAAACAGGACAGTGGTCAAAGCGTTGACATAACTGAAATTTATGTCCATGAGACAAATTGAAATATATGCTGCAATTACTTTCCTTTTCCTCTAATCATACTTGAAACAAATAAATTTTAATCACCGAAGATATTAAGAAACTATTCATTATATTGGAATTTACGCTCATTCTGCTGATATGACATGGTGGTCTGTTGCAGGTACATCCAGAGCACATGTGCAACCTCTGGAGAGGGTCTTTACGAAGGATTGGATTGGCTTTCCAACAACATTGCCAGCAAGGTAAGTACATTAACAAGCTTAAAAGAGACCTAATTCTGAAATCAAATAGGACAAATATTGAAGCTACCAACCCATGGCATTAATTTATAGAATGATACAATCTGACTGTTACAACATTGAACAGTTTGTATAAAAATAAGATCTTCTTTGGCTTATGAAATGCTTCAGTAATCAGACTATTCTGTTTGCTGACCTCTATTCTCTTCTGCAGCAATGAAGTTGTTGACGATTTTGGTTCGCTGTCTAGATTTTCATTCCGACGTCTAGCTATTCTGAAGGGGATAGTTTCTCTTTTGTTCAGTCATGCAATGGGAGAATGGTTATTGAAAATCTACTGCTATATGAAGTATGTGTCTTGTATAATCTCTACTTACAGCTATAAACATAACTATTGTGATGTTTCTGTCTCTGTTCCGGAAATAGTTTCTGCATTACTCATGAGACTTTACAAGTATATTTTTTATGCATAAGTATTTTTCAAGAATTGCAAGATGGAAGATGGATTATTGTCAGATGTTTCTGGAAACAAGCTTTGATGAACATAATGAATTTTGATCAATTCTTGTTTGTTTTATGTCAATTTTGTTTCGGTTTCAATGACAATACTAAATGGGGTTGATATTTTGCGGCACCCCCCTGCGACTAATGATCATCTTATCCCAGTCCCGTATGCAACGATCATGATCCTTCATGTTTAGCCATGTGATCTGATTAATCACACTTTTACAATCTCACACATCAACTTTACAAGACTCCGTTTGTTAAACTAATCAAATCAAATCGTCATCAACATCATTAATTAAATTTAATTAATTTGATAATGTGGGTTTGTCTTTGTGGTTCGTACTTAAGATGGTTGGATACACGGATGGGTTTGTAATGCGTCTTTTCTTAGCAAATGTCTTGATCCAACGATGACCATTGGTAGGCTTCGCACGTTCTATCTCTTTCCATCCTTGGATAATTGATCTTCCTAGCCACTTAATTTCGATTCTAATTATTGGTCATTACCACTTCAACTTTTCTTAATTCATTAATAAAGAAAAGAAATTAACGTAAAAACGAAACTAATTGAACAAATTTAGTTTAACGACGCTGCAATAGATTCTACATTAATGTGGTGTCGTTTTGACGGATGTGGGTTTTGTGTTAGGAAGAAGTCTATTCATCGTGATTTAAAGTATGAAAATGTCGTTTGCTATTCGTACGTTTACTGATTTGTAACATTAGTACTTAATTACGAATTTGCTGTGAGAATAAATTGCATTGTGTTTAATATGCATGCAACTAATATTTTCAATTCACTTGGTACAGCTTTGAGATTTACCTTTTAATCAAGTTCATATCATCCGTCAAATTAGGTTAAATTTGTGTTATAATAATGTGGATTAGGGGTTTTAGTTGGTCTCAATTATTATCTTATACTCAGCTCTATAAATACCGCAGCTACTTCATAGTCTCAGCATATCCATCTTCATACAACTTCCCTTTCTTTTCTCCTCCTCTTCTTCTCTGTGTTAAAAAGAAAAAAAAAGACAGAAAGATGGATAAGACACCATGCAATTCTAAAGATGCAGAAGTGAGAAAAGGGCCATGGACAATGGAAGAAGCCCTGTGGAATTCACTTGCTACAGCAGTTGGTAATATGTAACCTGCTCCACAAATCAAATATTTGCAAACTTAGTATGCAAGAAATAGAAAGAATATGTACATATTTTTCTCCCTTTTGGTTACCCTAGTGAGCAAGCAATTAGTATATGTTCTTATGATTACTTTCTGTCTAGGTTTGAAACGTACCGGAAAGAGTTGCCGGCTCGGTTGGCTGAATTATCTCCGAGCTGACGTGAAGAGAGGGAATATCACAGCAGAAGAACAGCTGCTTATCACGGATCTCCATGCTGAGCGGGGAAACAGGTTACTAAGAGCTAAGCTGACAAGCATATAAATAGTGTTCTTTACAAGGAAATATATATAAAAATGGAGGCTTTTAATTGTACGAAGCATTTCTATCTGTCAACCGAGTTTCAGCCTTGAAATCCATGCTCGATTAGAGAGAAATTTAAATATTGCGTTTTTCATAGACACGAAATTTTGAGTTGCAGCTCATGGGACTTTTGAAACTTGGCCACAAAAAATTCATCTCACATGAACCTGCTCTTGAATTTACACATAATCACATCATCATGAGTTAATGACGAAGATCATGATTCAAAGTTTGCTTTAAAAGGTGCAAATATGCACGCTTTTGTTTTGCTTTCAGCAGTACATACCATTTCCACGTTACCTATCCTACATGTAGTACATATGGCAGATTATCCGATCCTTAAAACTCATCACACCAGTTTTATTCAAGGTGCTGAAGCTTTATGTTTCTCTGGAAATGAGTTATAAAAACCTCTGTATTTTCTTCTTCATAGCTAATGATTATCGTCGTTACAATCATAAGATTATCCTACAGCATGTTCTATTTGGGGGTAAGACCCATGAAAAATGATGGCTCTCCCTGCTCCAAAACTTTCTAATTTCTCATAAAGGATTAGTAGCATATAGTATTAAGGGTTAATTAGTTATGTATTCTTTATGTGGTGAAAAGTTTTCCTGGAAGGATTCTAATTTCTCAAGGCATATGACTTGGTAAGAAACTCCCACCACTCAACGGGTTATAAACAATAAATGTGAAATCAAGATTTGTGTTTACGCATGCATGCAGCTATGCTTTTGGTTTAAGCATTTGATTTAATTAATTCTTTCTTTGTGTTATATCTACGTCGATCGCTACTGTTTATTGCTTATCCATGAAGAAATTAGAAAACACAGCTTAAATACTCAATTACCTAACTAAGATAAATCATGACTTTTGAAAAGTCATCTATTTTGCTTTTTCAATAAATGAAAACCAATTCTCTCACTTTCTTTGCATTTTGCAAAGAATTCAACATTTAGTTAGATGAGATTTTGAGGGTATTGGATAATTTTATTAGAATAGTTTGTGGGGGGGGTGGGGTGTACTCGGATAAGTGTCTTCTGGGTAGAAATCCAAGACCCAGCTCAGATGTGCGTGTACATGTTCTAATCTTGCTTGATTTTAGAAACAACTGTTGACTGCTGAATGATTGATCTAATGACATGTGCCTTCTCCGATGCTTGTTTAATGCCAATCCCAACAGATAGTACTGCTTTTTTCAAATGTGAATTAGTGTCAATTGCAATTAATGATGGATCTAATGGCATATATCTTTAGCACATTTTGCCATTGCTTTCTGCTACTTTTCCCATCATAATTATCTCGATAATTGAGTGATGAAATTTGTCAACTGATGATTAAGATTTAACCTCTCGAAGACCAGCGTGTTTTAGTTTTTGGATTGGATGGACATGAAATGGCCAAATTTGAGTGAAGGAAGAAAGGATAAGTTTTAATAACATGAGTGGCATACACATCCCCGCCCTCCCACCCCCATCCAGTAATTTGTTGTTTCCTCCTTCTCCTCCTCCTCCATTAACACGAATCCAACCTCATCTTCAATCTTGCATCCCCTGGCACTTCTCAAGACACGCCCAATTTTCTATTCTCTTTCGACCTCATCCGGGCCCACCAATTACGTTGCAAAAGTCCAACAAATGTGGGCCCCACTCGATTAATTACGATGTCCGGTTGTGATTGACTCGAGTAGCGACGACGGACCATACACCTGCAAGCAGAGGCGCCTGAAAAGGGCAAAATGGTAAAAGATGTACCTCCCTTCATCGTCAGCAGCTTTCAATTTCAGCCCTCCTCCCCCTACAATAACTAATTAAATAACATAATTTTCTTTGGAGTGTATTGAAAGCAAAGCGTATGTGGTATACGGTCCGGAAAGCAAGATATAGATAGAGAAAGAGCGAGAGACAGTTGCGTGGGCGGGAGTGCGAGGCAAAATGGGGAGAGCATTCGTGTATGTGATTCTTGGGGGAGGCGTGGCAGCTGGATATGCAGCTCTTGAATTCGCCAACAGAGGAGTTTCTCCTGGTGAACTCTGCATCATCTCCGAAGAACCTGTCAGCTATTCCTTTTATGTTCATTTCTTTCGTTATTCAGTTTCATATGCATGTATTGATCGCATGTTTAGCGCTTTTTTGTTTGATATTTTTGCTATTTCTGTTGTTTTCTATAGCAGTTATCTGTTATTCAGTCTTATTAGTTGATTAGCTTTTCCTTGTAATTTATACGAAAAAAATGGAGAATTGCTTCAGTCTGAGGAAGAATTGCCAGAAACTTAAACTGAAAATCTGGGAATTATGAATACAATCTGTTGGTAATGTTGATTAGCTCTTTTTTATTTTTTATTTTTATCGGGGTGTCCATAAACTGCTTTAAGCTAATATATAGACATGTTTCCAGTCATTAACCGAACTAAAAAGATCAAAATCAGCCTTTAGGAAATTATGGGTAATCACATATTTGAAGAACATTTGACAAATGTAACCATGCCTATTGTAATTTTGGCGAGAAGTTATATTTGGGATGTCAGACATAAACGTAGATGATTATATGCTACATGTCTTTCAGGTTGCGCCTTATGAGAGACCTGCATTGAGCAAAGGTTATCTACTTCCAGAATGTACGTATTACCATCTTTAAACTTCTGAAATCATTGTTTTCAGTATTTCCAGTACATATATATGATGCTTTCTATTAGGAAGTTATCAGATTTATTAATATTAGTTTTCCCAATAGCATCCTGTAGTATCATGCATACATCTTCACCGAATGGTTCTCAGAATGAGCAGAGAGTTGCTAACTTTATCTGTAGTAGTCATTTGCCCGTGAAATCCTAATGTTCAATAAATTCTTTTGACTTTGTGATTGGTGCTTATTGAATTCAGTTATTTACTTGGATATTAGAAATGCTAATGTGATCTCCTAAACATTTCTTCTGTATATTATGCTTTCATTTCTGAACAACTAATGGTGGGTAACTACCTCTAGTCTGTTGTTAAACTTTTTAAGGAGACATGATAAGTAGCTCTTCTGACTGTTGTTAAAAACCTTTGAGAATGTATGTATATGCTGTCTTATATTTTTTGGGCTAGGCAGGTGTCAAGCTTTTTATTGGGGATGCTTGTCAAGGAAGCTTCAATGGGTAAACTTTTCTTTTTTGGGTTACGATATCACTGCAATGTGCTTATCAGGTTCTCAAGGTGGGGGTCATCAGGGTCTGAACCAACGTGTATTTCGTATTACATCTTACTTGCTAGGTTCTTAGTCATGCAAATGTGTTCTGTAACTTGGTTCTTACATATGAAGATAGTTATTGTTCTTATGTCTGAATGTAGTCTCAACTCTCAAGTATTCTTGGTATCACATCTTACTTTTATCTGTAGATTTATATGTATTATCTGGTTAATTTCCTGACTTTTTATCAACAAACTGTTTCTTGGTTGTTATCTGGAAAGGAATTTGAAAGCCATAGGAATAGGAGTTTGTAGATATAGAGTGGGTTAATTTGTTTCGTCATGTATTGTATTGGTATTTTTTAACTGTACCAACAATTATGACTCTTTGTTTTAGAGTGTTTTTTTTCCTTCGCTTCCTCTTAGTTCCTGGTATCATATGTGATTTACTTACTGGAACTTTGGTATTTTGCAGCTCCTGCACGCCTTCCATCATTCCACACTTGTGTTGGTGCTAACAAGGAAAGATTAACTTCAAAATGGTATAAGGAGCATGGTAATAATTTTCTTCTTTATTGTTCTATGCAATTGAGAAAAATAGACAGCAGCATTCTGTTTCCATAATATATTTTTTCAGTGTATCTAGCCTGATTGATGAATTCCTTGTCTTCTTGTAGGGATTTGCATGCATTTTCTTTATGATCTGTTAGACTGTTTGCACATAACAATTAGGATTGAAGTCAATTAATGAACCATAATAATCATAACTGCAGTGCATAGCAACGGCATGTAATCTGTTTTCCTTAAGGTTTAACTTATTGATGCAGTTGCTCTTGTGAGCTGTGTCTAGGTTTTTTGGGTCCAAAAGCATTTGGACAATTCTTTCTAATTGCTTTCTGGAATGTGGTAAATCACTTCTTTTATGCAATTATGTCCTGTAGCGGAAACACAAATTAGTGCTTTGACTATATGTAATACATAACATGAAGAACCTATATTTCCTTCATCTCTGCAAGTTAACTAGAGTTAATAACTTGCCTTTTTAATTGTCACCTCGTGTTGTGTGTTCAATTTGATTGCATCAGCTCTCAAAACAATTTATTTGAGGTGTTAACAAGAATGATCAATGTTGGGAATGTACACTTGACCTGATCAGAACAGTTGTACATGAAAGCTACCATTTTCTTCTGATAAAAGAATAGCACTATATTTTCTGTGATAGAGAATTTAAAGCCACTAAGATAAGTGTGATAATCTTTATGACAGCATTGGGCATACTTTTTATATGTACACTGAATGTATTTGAAGTGGATAAGTATAAATGCACCTTTATACAGAAAGTTAAATTGACAGTATGCTGCAATCCTTCGTGTAGTCTTTCATTTGATTAAACTGGCTGTGGTTCTTATTCAAAAACCGTGCCAGCTCAAACTTCTTGATGCAGTTATACTCTTTTTTTTTGTCAACTGCAATTTCTTGATGTCCAAAGTTCATGAATTGTCATCTATTCTAATCAAGAGCTTGTAAGTTTTATTATGCATGTATTATGTGATTATTTATTTTTGAAATGTGAAATTTTTTTAGGAATTGAATTGGTTCTTGGAACTCAAGTAAAGTCTGCTGATGTGAGGCGTAAGACATTATTAACAGCCACCGGAGAGACTATAAGTTATAAGATTCTCATCATTGCAACAGGTGCTCGGGTACTGGACATAATCTTTATTTATTTGAAGAATTCTTATATTTTTGATAGTGAATTGATCTCATTTTTATTGAAATGAATTTTAAGATATATAAGATGGATGGAATTTGTGCCTTTCAGAATGAGAGTTATTGCCACAATTCTTTTCAAATTTACTTTTGTCTCAGTTGCCATTGAGAAGTCTTTTCTGTCAAACTCAGCATATGAGATGTATTATGGACTTGAGCCACTTCTAGTTTTACTTTCATTTTCATTGATGGGTCTGATTTAGAACTTGAGGTTTGATCTTTATTAACATAAATCTGAAAATTAATCGTGGTTATACTGAAGTATTAGCGTGCTGATATTTGAGGTTTTGTTGACATGGGAGTGGTTGTGGATATAAGGATTTGTGTGCTCTGAACATGTAGGCTCTGAAGCTTGAGGAATTTGGCCTGAGTGGATCAGATGCTGGAAACGTATGTTATTTACGAGATTTAGCTGATGCAGATAGGATTGCAAATGTGATGCAATCTTGTGCTGGTGGAAATGCTGTTGTCATTGGTGGTGGCTACATCGGGATGGAATGTGCAGCATCTCTGGTGATCAATAAAATAAATGTAACCATGGTCTTTCCAGAGGCGCATTGCAGTAAGTATTCTTACTTTGATGACTCAATTTATGAGTGATGTCTACGTGTGGAGTTCAACTTTAAATTCTACATTTGCTGAAAAAAGGTTATGAGTAAGTTTTATTGGTTTTTTTCAGTGGCCCGTCTATTTACTCCTAAGATTGCAAGTTATTATGAAGATTATTATAAGTCTAAAGGAGTGAAGTTCATTAAGGGAACTGTCTTGTCAACATTTGACATGGACTCCAATGGGAAGGTGAATCAGGTTGCTTTGAAAGAACTGCAGTCTTTTTCTATTTGACCATCTTGTAGTTTTGGCAGGTTGACTAAGGAATGTTTGCCGAAAATTTCCTCGTGCTTGGAGTCCAGAAGATTGATATTGTTATTTTTGCATAAATTTCCCCCTGTCAGCACTAGTTAGCAATTTGGCTTCCTTGTTATTTGGAATAAACTAATTAAAACTGTCTCAATATTATTCTAATTAAAAAAAAGTGCATCTATTTTGACAATACAAGTGATGGTGATGAAATTTGAAATAAGACATCTCCTGTACATCGTAATGATCACTAAATTTTTCTGATCAACTCATTCACAGGTTGTGGCTGTTAATCTTCGGGATGGAAGTCAGCTACCTGCAGACATGGTCGTGGTGGGTATTGGAATACGACCAAACACAAGCATTTTTGAAGGCCAACTAACTCTCGAGAAGGGCGGGATTAAAGTAAATGGACGGTTGCAGTCAAGCAACGGCTCAGTTTATGCAGTCGGAGATGTTGCAGCATTTCCACTCAAACTATTCGGTGAAACCCGTAGGCTTGAGCATGTAGACTCGGCACGAAAATCTGCAAAGCATGCTGTTTCTGCAATAATGGAACCAGACAAAACTGGTGAATTCGACTACTTGCCATTCTTTTACTCCAGAGTTTTCACATTATCATGGCAGTTTTACGGTGACAATGCTGGGGAGGTAGTCCATTATGGGGATTTCTCAGGAACTACATTTGGGGCTTACTGGATAAACAAGGGTCGTCTAGTTGGAGCTTTTCTTGAAGGTGGAACCAAAGAAGATTACGAAGCTGTCGCAAAAACCACAAGGCTCAAGCCGCCTGTCGAAGACTTGGCTGAACTGGAGAGGCAAGGTTTGGGTTTTGCTTTGGCAGTTAGTTGCAAACCACTGCTGACACCAGCTCTTGATGCAAAGCCAAGTCTTGGCCTTGCTTTAGAAAGATCATTATATCCTTGGCATGCAGCAGCTGGTGTTGTTCTAGCTGTATCAGTTGCTGCATTTGCATATTTGTACAGCAGGAGACGTCGAAGATGGTAAGAAAATGTTTGGTGTTGTTGGCAAGTGAGATGTTGGTGGTGGTGTTGATTTAGTTGTAACATTCCACAGTTTTTAGGAGATTTGGAATACACTGGATATCATTCCATATGTAGCAGAATGCACTGTATACATAATCATATAACCTCATTTTAAAATTGGTTAGAGAAGTGTTATTATACATTATCTTAATGATAGCAAATCAACATTTTAAACTTGAGAAGTTGAGGGGAAAAGATCAAAAAACATTGTGGTTAATCACATTTTCATAAAGTAGGAGCATGTTGTACTCTATTTCTGAATTATTTGTGAAAACTTGTCAAACTTGGCAGCAGAGCTTTAACATTTTGTTGCATGATTGCAAAGTTAAAATGCTACTCATGTTTAGTGTTTGAAATTTTCTTCCATGGACAAAATCCCGGATAATTTTTAGATGTACAGTGTTATGATTTAAACATTTAATTAAAATTTTTTGAGAATTGAGAGAGCAAGTGGGCATTTGGTCTAGTGGTATGATTCTCGCTTTGGGTGCGAGAGGTCCCGAGTTCGATTCTCGGAATGCCCCGCTTGTATATTTTTTATCTTTACCCTTCTCTTTTACATTTCTGCTCGCTTTCGTCGGGGCATTCAACAAGGGTAAGTTTGTCAATTGAGTTTACACAGTTATCGTCCATGACCATAAGCCAACTCTCCGCTCTTTAACTGCCACGGCTGCTTATCCTTTTTCTATCTTCATCTTGCTGATTTCACTCCCTCTGTCTGTTATCCGAAGCGATCTCCGTAATCCAAAAATGGCGACAGCTCTCTCAGCAACTACAAAACTCACTCTCCGTTTCCATCCCACTTCCTCCTCAAACCCCTCTTTTCCCACTCCGTACCCCAAACAATTCCACAAACTCCCATCCTACCCTCACCTCACCCACACTCGCCGTGCCTCCCACGTCCTCCCTCTCTCAGCGGTGGAATCTCCCGAGAAAATCGAAAATCTCGGCAAGGAAATATCTTCCCTCACTCTCGAAGAAGCCCGTACTTTGGTCGACTACCTCCAGGACAAGCTTGGCGTCTCGGCCGCCGCCTTGGCTCCTGCCGCAGCCGTAGTCGCTCCTGGAGCCCCTGGAGCGGATGCTCCGGCTGCCGCCGAGGAGAAGACTGAGTTCGATGTCGTCATTGAAGATGTCCCAAGCAATGCGAGAATCGCAGTGATTAAGGCTGTGAGAGTTCTTACGAGCTTGGCCTTGAAAGAGGCTAAAGACTTGATTGAAGGGTTGCCCAAGAAGTTCAAGGAAGGAGTGTCCCAGGATGAGGCTGAAGACGCTAAGAAACAGCTTGAAGAAGCTGGAGCTAAGGTTTCTATTGCTTAGAGACGATTGTTGGTTGATTTTGTGTTCTTTCTGGAAAATTTGTAGTTTTAAAGTGTTAAAACTTTTCTTTCTGTTTCTATTCATATCTGCTCTCTCTCTCTTCTGACCAACTCCCATTGTGTTTTGTTAAATTGCTCTGAAATTTTGTGGGAGTCGAACCAATAAAAGACAGTCCATTCCATAAAAAATGGGACTTGATTGAGCTCTCCGTGGTTGTCACCATTGAATATCCCATTCTCTGCCTCCACTATCAACTGAACTAATTATTTAGTTTATCTGCTAACTAATCAGTGCATTCGTTCTTCCCTTCAGAAAGACTCGCTCTGATTTCATAATTTTGTTCAGATTACTCTCTTGTAATTTTGGTAATTTTTTACTGTACGTCACGGTTTTGATTTGATCTTTTTCGCATGGCCGTGGAATCACCTTTTAGTTCGTAGGCTTTACGTATCCCCGTCCACAGAGAATATTAAAAGAACGATACAGATGTCGGTCATCCATCACGTACTTAGAATGTCGATTATCCGTCACGTAACTAAGTACGCCGTCTTTTGAACTTACCGTTACTCCTTCCGCATATCGCGTTGTTATTAACTTCAACACTCGCCCAATTAATACGTCCACGCTGTCTACCAACATAAACGGGGCAAAATATGGCATCTGCCAACTCACACGGGATAAAATATGGCGAGTAAAAGTGAAATCTATCCGGGAGCGCGTAGAAATGAAATCTACACTCTATCGCGTACGGTGATTATCCTTAAATATCATCTGTTGCCTACAAATAGTGTACGTGTTCTTTCCATTACAGACAGACAAAAACAAATATTATTATTAGAAAATTCAGGATTTTTTTTCTTTTACAGATGCAAGCAACCGGCCTGAGAGTGAGCTGAAACCCTAATTCTTGCCTTCTTGCAGGATTGACGTATGAATATTTCTAACCGTAGTTTTTCATTTACCTAGGGTGGATATTTTTGTTACCTAATTTCTAACTATTTCTTGTATTTTCTTTCCAGAATTCAATTCCCTTGTTTCTATCCCTCTTTTTAGATTCTTGAAAATGATTTAGACGGAGAAGAAAATTACTTTTAGCAGCACTAGTGTGGTGGCCCTTTATCTTCTTTTTCAGGTATTTTTAATTTATATAGTAACGGTAGAATATTTTTTATATTATATTTTGTTTTTTTAATTATTTTATTTTAATATTTGCGAAGTTGGTGCAGTTTGAGTTTTCTTTGTGAAGTTTATCGTTGGTCTTGGAAGAAGGTAAAATCCTAGGGGTTAACTTGAGTGTGTTGATTTTAACTTTTATATTTGTTCTTTTCGTACTTCTTATATTTCAGCGGTGAAAAAGTTTTACGTGGAAGATTGATTTTCTCGAGGAAGAATAGTATTTTGCCGGAAAATGGAAAAGCCAAACAAAAAGCTACAGAAACAATCAAAATCGAAGAACCCACATGTTAAAACTGTGAAAGGAGATTCTAAAACGTCTTTTTTCGCTGGTTCAGTTGAAAATAGCAAGGAAAATGTGGTTAGGGTTTCTACAAATGGGAAAGATGGTTTAGTTAGCTATAAATTGGAAGGTGGTGCTGTTGAAATGGTTAAACCTAAGGCTGTTGAGACGGAAATTGAGGTTAACGATGAAGGTGACAGTGATGAAGTTCAGGAATCAAACTCTTTCAGTGATGCTGAAAATGAAACGGCCGGAGGCTCTATTGGCGCTAGTGACGGTCTTTCACTTCTTGTGGATGCTAGTAGTGAATTGGGGAGAGAAGATAACAATGATTTCTACAAGAGGGAGAATGGTGGCTCTTTGAGTGGAAAGAGGAGAAACCCAGATGGGAAAATGAGGGAGATGAGTCACAGCGAAGATGGGAAGGAAGAGGATTCTAGTGGTGGAGAGTATGAATTCTGTGTAGGTGATTTTGTGTGGGGTAAGATTAAGAGTCATCCATGGTGGCCGGGGCAGGTTTATGATTCATCCGATGCTTCGGATTATGCATTGAAGTTGAAACCTAGGGATAGACTTCTTGTGGCATACTTTGATGGAACTTTTGCTTGGTGCTATCCATCTCAGTTGAAGCCTTTTGAGAAGAATTTTGAGGAATTTTCGAAGCAGGGGTCATCAAAGAACTTTGTTAGTGCCGTGCAGAAGGCAGTGGATGAGATCGGGAGGCTTGTAGAATTGAAGATGACTTGTTCTTGTGTACCAAAAGAGAGTTTAGTTGGACTTGCTAGACCTTTGGCAACAAATAGTGGGATCAAGCCTGGAGTTCTTGTGCCTGATGGTGGAATTGCTAAGCTTTGGAATTATCTGTTTGGACCAGCAGAATGTCTTGCTGAATTGAAGCATGTTGCGCAAATTGCTTCCATTAATAATAAGCTTGAATTCACTGAATTGAAGCGTTGGCTGTCGGCTTTTTATCGTGTGAAAGGGGGTCAGTTAGCTTTTTATCAGGATCCTCAGCCAATTCCAGGCCTAGAAGAGAAGAAGGAATTGAGCCTTGATGCTGAGGGCCCAATCCAAGGGCCTATTGAAGAAGAAATCAATCAGTCCTTGCTGCAGAAGTGCCTCAGAGATTTAGAAAATCGGCAGCACAAGAAAAGAAAACTGAAAAGCATCACTGAAATTATGGAAGGGAATGTGGATACTCAGGTGAAAAGTGTGGAAGATGTGATGGAAGCGGGAACAGGCTTACGAAATTTGGCACCACAATCTTTGAAGAAGAAGAGGAAAGGCAATGATGAAGCTAGTGGTGGAAGTAATTCGAGTTCTAGACCAAAGAGGAGGAAAGTGACCAAGCTTTTAGAATCTACTCTTGTCATAGCGGGTGAAACTCCTAGTATTGAAAGGGATGGCAGTAGGACCAAGGAAGAAATGAAAAAAGTTCTATTGTCGGGGGAGAAGAAGAAAGGTTCATGCACTGAAAATGATGGTAAGAGCAAAGAAGAAACTAACGCCAACCCTGTGTCTGTTGAATGGAAGACGGTTCAAAATGATGAAAATGAGGGCAAAGAACAAACTGAGAAGGGTTTCTTGTTAAGGGAAAGGAAGAAGAGCAAGTATTTATCCCCTCCTTTCACAAGTATAAATAGGAGGCAAAGCAAAAAATACATTGAAACAGAATCCTTTAATGTTTCCAGTGAGCCTCAGATGGCAGAGCGAATGACAGGGGCTGCTGTCAATCTTATTGGGTCAGAGTCTCAACCAAATCTGATGAGTAGCGGTGCGGTGCCACTGAAGAAAGATGCTAAAGATACTGGTGCAGGCCATGAGAAATCCGATAACTCGAGCCCTGAGACACAAAAACTAGATGAGAGCATGAGTATTGATACAATGAAGGGTAAGGCATCTCCCAATGAAGTGCTATCTGGAATCCGGGCCACAGCCATCGATTTATATTCTCTGGAGGAGAATAACTCTCTTGATGTGGTTGAAGGATTTCTTTCCATTTTTAGAAGCTCAGTCTATTGCAATGGATCCAACCATAAAATATACAACAATAGTCAGTCTGGTAGAAAAAGAAAGACTTTAGACTCTGAACATGGGTTGTTAGCAAAATACCAAAGTCAGACTGATCAAAAGTCCCCTAAACAGAGATCTCGGCAGAAAAAGATAAAAAAGAATGAAGAAGTAAAGACGATAAAGGATGACGAAAAATCAGACAAGCCTATGGCCAAGCAAGCAGAAATGACACCGGATATGAAGGCAAAAGACACAGAAACTGATGGGAAAGAAAAGTCAGATAAGTCTAAACTCAAGCCAGCTACAACGTCACAAGATAAGAAGAGAAAAAATGAAGACACTGAAGGGGAATCAGCTTCTGATATAATTGCAAAGGATAAGGAAACAGATGGAAAAGCATCACCCGCATCCCTCTTTGTGACATTTGGCCCAGGATCTTCATTGCCTTCAAAAAATGATCTTATCAAAATATATAGCAAGTTTGGATCTCTGAACGAAGAAGAAACAGAAATGTTCTATGATAATCTTTGTGCCCAGGCTGTCTTTTTAAAGATCTCTGATGCAGAAGAAGCCTTTAAGAGTTCTCAGTTGGCCAGTCCCTTTGGAGCCGCTAGTGCCACCTTCCAGCTCCGGTATTCGGCATCTGCTTCCAAAATGCAGAAACTTAAGGAGATATCGAATGCAAAAACTTTTCCAGTCAAGGAGGGAGGCAAGTCTGTGGGCAGGGAATCTGCTACTACATTATCTGTTGGTGAGGCATCGCCACTCAATTACGTTAAGCAGCAACTTCAGGTGATTGCTTCAATGTTAGAGAATTCAGGTGAGAAGATGTCTCCTAAACTGAAATCCAAATTAGAGGACAAGGTAAAAAACTTGTTGGAAAAGGTAAGCACAGTGATTGGATCGTCTTCATCTTAGATTGGGGACTATGGAGTATATGGAGCTTTGGATTCTACACAGAATGTTACTTCTATATAATTATTGATCCACAATGTAGGTGTAGAGATAGTATAATACTTTTTAGTTATCGTATGGATGTAGGAGTAAGTTTACTGTCTCCTTGTAATTGTAGGAGTTGAAATGATACAGAGGGTTTGCTTTACTTGTAGTTGTCATCAGTGCATATGGTTTTCCCCATTGAGGTAGCATCTAGCGTGTCTGCCTCTGCTAATTTGTCGTGTTCAATAAATACTGCAACTGTTAGAAGTATGTTATACAGATTCAGTTACTTTCTCATATATGAAACTCAGATTTCTATGTAGCAAAAGATTTATGGATTCATGTGAAATTCGGCAATGAGAATTTTATAAATTCTTTGGCATACTTGTGTGTCTTGGCGTTTTTGCGGGTTGGCATAAGAGTTCTTCCATTTTGTTGTTAGTATTGGGTGATTTTTATTCAAGCGTAAGAATTTGAACTTCTTTCGGGGGGCTAGACCACAATGGGTAGACAAGTTTTACCCTTTCATTTTTAAGTTGCTACATTTGGCGATTGACTTTCAAATTGTTATCAAGCTGTAACAGACTGCAACTTGCACACAATATTATTTTCTTCACACTCAAGTAGCTTTCAGCAGGGTTGCTAATTTCTTCTTTTTCTTGTGTGGTTACTGGTTTTCTGCTAAGTTGAGATTCTTACCCATACATAGTTGAGAAGAGAGAATTTTGTGCATGACTGTTGTGTTTCTCCATCTCATCAAACTCTGTCACCCCATATTTGTTGGTCGTGTCATCATATTCCTTGCAAAAAGTCACGTGATCATCAATGGCAGGTTGAACTTTTGAGGAGGTAGAGTTTAGTGACAAGCACATAAAGCCACTGGATGCGGATATTCTTTATTGGCAAGCCACATGTTGGTCCAACACAACATCTGCCTCAGTTCATGCGACTTCTCCCGGGGTTTTTCTTTTCCTTTTTTCCCCCATAATGGAGTAGTTAAGAGAGAACAGTAAAGATGTTGAAGAGGAAACAAAGGGGACAAGAAGGAATGATCGACTCGTTCACTAACACTCTGGTTTTGGGTTATAGAAGATGTTGATTAGACGTAGTATTTCTGAGGCTGATTTTTAGAGATTTGACCGCTTCACTTGGTTGGTTTCACCCAAAAATTGATACAGGCCCGACTTTTTCCCGTAATTGCTATGCGAGTCGGTCGCTTACCACCAAATCCTTGATCGTATTCGGCAAGTAAATACTCCAGCTAAATAGTTGAGAATTCAGTCCCACTTGGTCCATACATAATAGGGTGGCGCCGATGAATGTAGCAAATTGCTGCAACGGTTAACTAATATTTTAAAAAGCCATGGCTTAACTAACCTAATGCTTGTTTGGCAAAATAGAACCACCATATACATGTATATTTTCCCACACAACAAATATGATCGACAAATAAACAAAGTGACCTTAAGCAATACATTTGATTTCACACCCGCTGCTCTTTTGTTGTCCACAATTTTATCAACAGAATGAAAGAATTCGGAAACACCAAATGTATTCAATCATCCACAGTTGTATCAACAGCATGAAAGAAATTGGTAGTAGATAATGTATTCAGTCATCAACAGGGTCCTCAGGAGTTTCATTTGCTTTGCGTTTGATTGTAATAACGGGACAATCTGCATGCTTCACGCAAAATTCACTCACGGTACCAACAAAAACCCTGCAGAAACAGTTCACATAAATTACTAGACACCAGGAACAGTACCTTCAGCTATAATTATTCCCAGAACCACAAGCTTATTCATGACCAATAAAATAAAAGTTGTTTTAAATCAATTAGTTCCAAAATGACAAAGAGAAGGGAAATTTATTTCTGTTGTTCTTGAACTTACATCAACCACAAAGCTTGAGCATATGCATGAACAAGAGGAGTGAGCATACCTTTGAAAAGGGCCAAGTCCACGACTTCCCACAACCAGAAGATCTGGATTCACTCGTTGCACTTCACGGCAGATTACTTCTTTGGGATCCCCTTTCTTGATCCATGCTTCACAAGCTACCTACAAGCATTCCAATAAAACTATAAATATGCTATATAATTGCAGAGAAAATTATTATGAGAATGCAGCAACTTCGGTTGCATCCAAAATATTTGCTTCACTGGAGATATAATGCAGGGGCACATGTCTCTGCATGTGTTTTTGTGTCTGTGTACGAGAGAAAGAAGATAACAATCAGAAAAAGATAATTCATTACCCCAATCTCATGACACCTGTTGACAAAATACTGCAGCAGATGAAGCCCTCTCATTTTGTCCCTGTCTTTCATGTTGCTGAAATCCTCAGGAGATGCATATAAACTATCCATATCATCAAAGCCTAAACAAAAATGTCACAACAAACAAGTATCTAGTAATAATATTCTTCATATTTGATGCAGTGTAGAAGCACATGCAAAGACAAAATGTAGCTACACGCCATGCAGCAGAAGTACACAAAAATGTTGAAAGCAATATACCAACTTCTACTGAAAAAATAGATTCAGATATTGACTTTAGAACACTTCACCAATTTGCACAATTAGATCGATGAAAGCTTCAATAAACAAAATTCTTTAAATTTTCAACACAAAAGAAAATAACTGGCCTTAATTTGTAGTGTGGTATCCAGACTTGAAATCTATGCCTGCTTGAAATACAACAAACCAAAAACTTGAAAATCATATTCCAATAGAAACTCTACTTGCCCAAAAAAACCTAAGTCAAAAAATTCTTTAATCATAATTCGCCACCTCTGCCAGTGGAAGGAAGGATTGTGTATTAGTCAGTCATAAAAAAAAGTGAATTTATAAGAATGATATCTGATTTAAGTTTATCTAACAGAAGAATAGAGTGTCAGGTTCTTCAAACCCAAAAGGAACATTTAAAAAAAAAGTTAGTTTAATATGTACACACTGAAAACATGATAAAATCATACAAAATAAGAATAAAACAACATGAATATAATGAACTGAAACAATAAAACGCACACAGAAAAATGCATACATCATCACACATTGTAGTTAGTCTTCCTAATCGGAATTTCTGCTTTCAACACACAAGACAGAGACAACAACATGCACATATCATGGGTGGGTTTTCCTACTAGAACTCTCTTTTAATGACTAACACTAGCCACTCTGCAGAACCAACAATTACTAATCTAGTTTAGATGTGTTGAAACATGAACTCGATGAAGCTGCAATTGACTCCCCTGTGATTTATGCAGTTACCATTTGAGCATAATGGTGCTAGCATTGCACATGCTGTTATAAAATAGTTATGAAGAAATCTCTAAAAAATGGTGGGCTCACAATAGCTCAGTCAAGCATATTCTTCAAACACAAGGTTCCATTTTTTGTTGCCACAATCCGAAGAATCAAATATTTTCAATTTCAAGAAATTGATTATACTACAAATTTGTTTTTAATAAGCATTCAAAAAAATAGCAATCTTCATTAACTGACAACACGTACGCTTACATTGCAAGAGCAAAATTTAAAGCCATAACTGTAAAGTCAAAATAATGACATACTATCACAAACAATCATGTAGTTATATGTGATTAAAACCGAAGAAATCAGTATCTCCTCATTTTTGGCCATAAATTTCTGAAAGAACAGAAAACCATACAAATGTAATTCGACTTATTATGTCAATTTTCTTAACCACAACAAAACTAATTTAATTATTTTCTCAGCAATCAAAGAGACCACAATTATTTAGAACACATACAGCTGGCGATCAATCCAATTTACACCCCAGATTGTCGCGTTAGTTCACAAATTTTCTCTTTATATCAATATTTGTAAGTTGATTTTAATACAATCAGGTCTATTTCACAAAAATGATAAACACATACGCATGCTAACGTCACGAACCCTAACTACAACACCACATACACAAATACAGTCACACGCATAAAATAAGAGAGATAGAGAGAGAACCGTCTTCGTCGGGGACTTGAACGTGCAGAAAGAGAAGTCTGAAGCCAGAAGTGTTGGAACGAATGAACTTCTGCACGGTCCACTCAAACGCTCCTCTGCTACTTATCGACGCGTGCGGGTACCCTTTTATCGTCGACTCGTTCACCGCCAACATTATCCGCGTCGGCTCGCCCTCCATCTCAACTCGCTCAGTAACCAAGTCAACTCAGAAATGCTTCTTTTCTCACTCTTCTTCTCTGCTTGGTTTCTTGTTTCTTGATTGTTCGAGAAGGATAAACAGGCGAATATAGGGTCGGGATCTAGTAGCGTACGTTACTAATTACGTGTTACGTGATGCTACCGTGCGCCACACTTAATAGACCACCTGGCAATTTTAAAAGCAAGGGCAATCGCTCGTTGGAAAAATGGCGGGCGGTAAAGTACAAAAGTTGTCGTGTGCTGAAACACCTAAACTAGCCTTAGTTGTATGGACCATAGTTGGGCCCAAATGGGCTCCAAAGTCCCATCTAAACAAAACCCGGGTATGTTAACGTTAACGTTAACGTTAACGTTGTGTTTCACTTTTCTTGCTTTCGATCATTTTTTGGAACTAACTCTTCTTCTAACTTGTGATTTTCTTAAAAACTATTAAAGATTCGAAGTTTCGTGACACCTCTTTAATATAATTTTTAAAAACTCATATTTTATATTATAATTTTTTTAAAAAGATTAATTAAAACATTCTTATCACATTAATATCATTAATGTGATAAAATTATATAATTAATAAAATAAAATAATATTTTTAATAATAAATAAAAAAATTTATAAAATTTTTACTATATTAATTAAATAATAAAATTTTTAATTTAATAATTTTATTATCTTTATTAAAACGATAATTATTTTATTTAAAATTTTTTATAATTTTTAACTAAAAATTATTATAAATATTTACGGACTTCCGTGCAAATAAATTTTGATTTATTTTATTACTGCTTATTATGAAAGGACACTTTGAAAAAAATTAACTTGCTAAATAACAATAACACGCCACTTATAAATCTAAAATGCATTGAATGGATATATGTAACGTTAAACACAGGCATGCATGGATTTTATAATGTTTAAAGCCTTTCTGGCGACTGTAAGTGCAGTGTCTCACACCTGAAAATGAAAATGTTACTACGAAACTTCCCAATGAAAAGCTCGGCGTCCGGCTCGTTTAAGGCAACAACACCCTGCGATACTTCCCAAAACTTGCTTTCTCTGTCTCAAGACACTACTGCACTCACCCTTCGTTCTGGGAATGACAATGCATCTGTCAAATCATTATTTCTATTGAATTACCGTAACATTTTAGTTAACACAACTTCAATTTTAAATTATTAGATCAAGATTATTCTGCCTTTGTATCGAAGTCAAGTCTACCATAAATATCAAATTTTTGCATAAATATTACCTTAATATTCCAACAAACACTAAATTTTATAGAATAGGCAAGGCTGAGCACGTTTTCCTTTGAACAGTGTTGTTGCTTGGTGAATTTTCACTGTAAATTACCAGTTATGAATTTGAACCCCTAATATACTTAACTCAAAAACCCCGAAGGGTAAAAATTTTGGAATTGGGACTCTCGATGGTCCAAAAGCACAGCAATTTCCTGTTTTACATTTTGTTCTTCCTTACTTGGCTCTAGCTCTACCTGCCTTTGCCCAGAGATTGAATTCCAGTGAATGAAACTCTCCCAAAACCCAAATGACCAATCTGATACAATTCTAGCCAAATCTTCTCTGCCTCAAATCTTGGACTATCACTGCCATCCCCCATTTCTTCTTGATCATCGCCAAACTCAGGTGGTGGTACAATTTCGAACAGTCCTTCATTGACAACACTTCTTGCTTTCTCCATCATCAAACTCCCGTCTCTTTCTACAACAAACCCACTATCAACTTTCTTGCATTTTCTCTTCGTTTTCTCTCTCTTTTCCCCCAACCCCAAACACCTCCTCCCCACCATATATGGAATCTTAATAAAAGTAAAAGCCAATATATTGAGCACAACACATGGGCAGCAACAAAGGGCCACACAATCAGCAATCAAACCAGCAGTGCATGATCTGCAACACTTGCCCGAACACTCGATCAAATCTCCGCCATCATCAACGGCGTACCGGCCGCTGCTTCTGTTCTTCCTCGCGGGTCCAGGTCCAGCCTTCGGAGTCCAGTCTTTACGTGAAACTCGAGGTGGGCTCTCCTCCATTGGATCGAAATGATCAAAATTTCTTGATCAGTATAAGATCACCTGCAAAAAGATAATCAGAAACTACTACTCTTTGATTTTCTCCTCTCTCTCTCTCTCTCTCCTCGTCTGAATTTAGTGGCTGTATCTGTGAATCTTGCAGTGATAACTGCTACTAGCTTTGAACTATAAATTTTCTTCTTAATTATTAAGAGAAGGCTTTAATGTTATGCGTATAGGAAATTGAGTTTTCCATTCCATGCATTTGTCTCCCAAAAGAATTGCCACAATTATTCTCACGCGCTGTAGTGAGAATGTCGTAACACAGCCCAATAGTTTTGGGACTCGTTTTTTCTCGCATAAGAACATCATGCAAGCTTCGAAATTTCAATTGGCTTACAAAGGCAGGTGCTAGCGCGACTGAGGTGTTGAGGAGGCATATTTGCCTCCCTGTTTAATCCGGGGACAACAAAGGAAGAGTAGTAAATGACAAAAATGGGTTTCAGTATTTGCCCTTGCAGTCGAAAGCATACCATTTGGAAATGCAACGTAAAATGTTTAACTGTAAAATTGTATATAATAATACATCGCTTATGAAATCTAACATAAGATTAATGAATGCTAGTGTATACTATGAAATTACCCATGTTACATCTTCAGAGTTTAAAAAATTTTATTTTTATTTTTTTATATAAATTATTTAAATTATAAATAATAAAATATTTTAAAATAAAATAATAAATCCTTGTACTCAATTAATACAAGTGACGTGATTGATTTATATAATAATAATAATTTAATAAAAAAAAGGGGTAAAATAGTAAAAGAGAGAGGATGTGAATGGTCTGAGATTGAAAATGGAATGCGATTGAGACGTAAGAGTAAGATAACCGAATTCATAAACACACAACACAACTCAGAATACTTTCTCTCAAATGTATTACTGTAAAACAGAATCATGGTTTCATGTCCCTTGCCGAATTGAGCTCTATAACAATTCTTTCCCCGGACCCATGAACGTAGACAATTCATCTTCGGCATTGAATTGTCATTGGCATTTTGATTTAATTATGACATCAAGGTACACCATCATATACTAGTAGTACACTCAACACTATTTATGTATGGATCCCTTCTTATTGTCTTTTTCCCCTTTCCCAAACAGGGTTTAACTAAACCCAAAATTTTCTGACTGTTATTATGCCAAACAGAGGTGGGTAGTAAAAAAATAATCAATGGTTATTATAGTAATGGTTGTACTAATAAACAATTGGGCAAGATGTCGGAGATGATGGAGATTCACATGGGTCAGTGTAAACTTACCAGTGTAACCTTGAACTATTATTTCTTGCAACATTAAAAAAGAGAGAGAACGAAAGATCTGCTAGCTTGGAATCTGCATACTTTATCTTAATGGGCGTAACACTAGTTTTGACTAGGATTTAAAGATGCTGTTCCCTAATGCTTGCCGTGTCTTGAAGTTGCAGCAAAAATATTGTTTTTATTTTTACGGCTGCCGTAGATTGTAGAGGAGGAGATCTACAAGCAAGTGCAAAAGAATGGTTGAAGTGGAATCCAGACTATCAATGGCTGTGTGTATTGTAATTGGACACCCAACAGAAATAATATCACAGGAGTAATTGAATTTCTTCTATTTATGACCATGCAAACTTAAAGGCACAAACCAAAAATCAATGCACAAAAATTTGCATGCATGTCTGTTGATTGTAAAAGCAAACGCAAAATTTACAATTTGGTTTCTGAGTTGTTAGTTAGAAAGATCAACAGTTGATGGTTCAAGGTTCATATTCAAAACAGAAAAATGATTAAGAAAAAAAAGAAAACTTACCACTGAATGCTGTTGTATTCTTCTGTTCTAATTTCGAAAAGTGTCTCTGTTGAATTAATGGTGAAAATAACGAAGACTGTGATATGATCTGAGAATGCGAAGACTTTGATGAAAATGAAATGACTATAAGCTTTCTGTATATCTAGCATTTCTCTCTCTTCCTCTCTCCTCTGCAAGAGGAATCACTCACTCACTCTTTCTCTCACTTTCTCCTCGTTTGTGTTATCTCTCACCTCCTATGCGGAATGCTCTGTTTTTTCGCAGTTAATTATTAACTGGTAAACCTTTCTCAAAAACAACAACCAGAGCATTTTAAAATTGTTAAGGTACAAACCCTCGAAGAAGATAGATTTAAAAAAAGTGAAATTGTGGGAGAGAGAAGAAGAACATATGAGGCATTTTGATGAGTACCGATGACAGCGAATATAGGAAATTGTCTCTCCTCGTCCCGACTCCTTTTGCACTACTCCCTGTGCATTAGTTTTGTTTTTCGCTTTAGCATGAGTAGTGCACGTGAGGCAAGCCGACGAACGTGCAGCCTCAGTCAAGATTCGAGACTTAAAGAAGGATTCGTTAAACTATTTGGTGTTGGTGGTGGGGATGATCATGGCTTCCCGCCGGCCCTGTCAGTGCATCTTGATTCGGATCCACTTATAATTCAAAGCCGAATTCGTGTTCGAACAAACTTACAGAGATGATAATAACAATGAATCGAGACTGGGCCTTCACAGTGAACTGTTTCTGGCATATGTTTAAGTTCACCCACTCTTGTACATCGGAACACAATTGTAAAATATTTGAGCCTGCTAAGGCCCAAAGAGAACCTATAAATAGCGGCTTCCGCTAAACCCTAGTGATGAATTCCAGCAGGAGAAGGGCTGCGGCCGCACTGGGTGTTAGGTCGCATAGTCGTGTTCATTTCTGAGGTATTTGTTGGTGGTTTGATTTTAGTTATGGTAGTGGGCGAAGATGAAGAGTGCTTATTATTCTGACACCTCTTGTATGAGAAGAGCGGCAAAGCTCTTCCTTGAGCACAGATAGCAACTCTCTGAGCCTATTCTGTTCCCTTTGAGTTTTCGTGAGAATGTGGTGTTGCATATGCGATCAAATGCTCTGTTTTGGCATCTACTATTGCAAACGTTTCTGGGTTGTACTTATTTCTGAAAATCAGCTTTGGGTGGGTGCTCTCGGGTTTATACAGTCTTAATTCCTATTTTTTAGATTTATTAAACAAAAACAGTTATAACAATCTTAATGGTAAATTCTTTATTTCGTGTTTATAAATGAAAATTAATTTCAAATTTTCAATGGTTTATAGTGATCAGATACAGACGGAAAGGCCATGTTTCGTAGCATTACATTGCAGAAAATAAATTAGAATGAGGTAACCTGGGGACTTCTCAAAGGAACGTGTTGGTTTCCCTCTCATTGGCTATTGAAATCACTAAGTGCAAGCGATTTCATAGCATGCTTAGCTTCTATTCTCATGAAACATTAAGAAGCAAAATGATGTCTTAAAATTGCCTAAATTTCAAACTCTGGTTGTAACAACTTCTCAGTGTTCTCGACATAAGAGTTGTAAGCTTCCTGTTAGACAATTTAGAAGCATGAGGAATATTTCTCTCTGCATTTCCGCAAATCTTGTTTGGTGGAATCCCCATTTCCCTTGCCAGATTATCTGCCTCATTTTCACCAGCGATCACGTGATCAAAGCAAATGTACCTTCCAAGTGCATGCTTGTTCATAGCTTCGTATACACATAACTGTGCCTCGGCCAATCGCATTACGTCGACTGTGGCTATCAAACCGTTCGCGTACATCTCTTGTGCTCCTGCAAATTTCTCACAAGTCACTTACTCTAAAGATATGAATGCAAATTTCTGGTTTTTTGGTTGGGGAATGGGATAATACTGTACCTTTGAGATAAGCAATTGTTGCTGTTGGATTTCGGTGAATGAAATCAGGGCCTGTGATTAGGCCTGGACAAATAGTGGCCAACTTCAAGCCTTTTTCCTCGGCTATTTTCCGGGCAGCCTTCTCTGATCTCAGCTTACCCAAGGCATACCACAGCTGTTAATTTTCACAAAAGGAATTTCACTCTGCATGAATTATAAGCAAATTCACCCCTTTTCAAGTACTTACATGGTAGGAAATGTACCTTTTTATTTATGCAAAGTGATTCATCACTCCAGGAGTCATGGTTAACCACATTAGAAGGATCTTGTAGCGCAGCATCTCGCCAAACGCAGGCCAAAAGGGACGATGTTAACACACACTTCCTCACAGAGGATGCTCTTGCACATGCCTTCATCACATTCTCAGTAGCTTTCACTTCTATCACAGCCATTGATTTCTAACAAATTGATTATAATCAAAGCATTGGTTACAATCTTTCGTGTTACCACAGTCCTATATTCCATTAACTGCTAATCAAACTCGAATTTTCTCAACAATGTGTAATTTTTAAACACCAGAAACCAAAGCAGTCTTTTCACAAACAGTTTCTTCGCAGCTTAGCTACAAAAATTGTCGATTTGGGACATCAATTTTTGGTTCATCTTCCCGTTAAAACTAAACGAGGGGCGCGGTGCGCTTATGATGCATAGTCCATGTGTATCCATAGCTTAGTCGGGACCATCACATAATTTACAACATTAATCTACATTTTTGATGGGCTTTATTTAGTTTTCTTCACACTTGTGGGAAAGGTGTCGACAACCATAAAACTTAGGCACCTTATTAATTGTTCATTGATACCTCACAAATGAATGACTACCCTAGATTTCTAAAGATTTAACACCATGACAGACATCCATGATAGCATGTGATTAGAGAGTGAGAATTATTGTAGTTTGTGGACCAACCGAAGATTTTAGCTTTAGGAAAAAGAAAGTGAGAAAGAGACGTACAGAGTAGCCAGAGAGGCCAGCAGGGTCAGTAAATGCAGAGGTATGGAATACGCCACGACAGCCCTCAAATGCTTCTACCAAATCCTCTAGTTCCGTTAGCTTGGCCGTGATTACAGACACACCATTGTTACTCCTTATCTGCCCCGAAATTTCCATCTCCCTCAATTTCTCTCTATCTTCTGCATATTTTTTTCCAATTTAAGATAAGATTAGCTAATTAGAAATACCGCATATTCACCTAAACACTATAATTTTTTAAAAACAAAAAGGGTTAAAATGTTGGGTAGTTTCAAAATCTTCTTAATAAACATGTTTATTTACCATTCACCTTTTCATTTTTCTGTTAGTAATTCTGTTTCACCGCGTTATGGAAACGTATCGGTAATCACCTCTAATATTTACTTTTATGATACAATTAAGCATAATCCGATCCATATACGAGTACCTTGATTGTCAACAATGATCCGAACAGAGTAGCCACGAAGGAGGAGGCGGTTGACGACGGCGAGGCCCAAGAAGGAAACACCGCTGGTGACACAAACCAGCCTCTCTTCGGCGTCGTCGATCGCTTCCACTAAACCATTACGCATGTCTTTAAATTCTTCGTCGTCTTTTGTCCGGTGGACGACGTCACAAGCTACTTGCATGCGCCTGAGCTCCTCAATCTCCACCCTCACGTTCTCCTCAGTCGGTACAATCCCCATTTCTCCGACGGACATTTGCTTGGTTTCTTGATTTCCGACTTTGTACAGCAAAAATAAGCGAAACGATATCTAGAGGCTTTTATAAGCAAGGCTAGTTAGTTACTAGCTTCGTTAATGCCGTTTTCGCTCTTTCTTTCTTTATTTGTTTCTTCGTTAGGAGTTACCTTACCTTGGCCACTACTAGGGCTAAACTAACCATGCAAAATCAAGGAGAGTCTTGTCAATCGGCTGCCATGCAACGGAACCAGCTCGGTTTGGCTCAAAATTCATTTTTAATTCTGCTTGTCCGAATTTTTATCACGTGAAAAATTAATATAATTATTAAATAAATAATAGAATTAATTATATTATTTATTTATTTAAAATTTTTATATGTAAATTTATTTATAATATAATTATTTTTAAATATTAATTTTAAACTATAGCCGCCTTCCAACGCAACTGCAGTAAAATAATTCGAATTAGTTTTTTTATTAAAAAAAAACAACAGATAGGCTAAAAAAGGAGCCGAGCCGAGCCGAGCTGATAAGTTAAGTAAATGAAAAATAATATACCCGTCCCTCCCTCACGTGTTGAATGACCAGTAAGCACGGAATGGCTTCGAGGTAGTTGACGAAATGCATCAAAATGGCCAGACAACACACTTTGCGTTCCTGAAGGTCAATCAGGTTTCTCCTATCTCGTGACACGTGTTCTCCGTTCAATGATGTTTCGACATGTTTTAAGGTTTTAACCATAATTTTTACTCTCAAGTAATACTTTTCCTTGCTCCAATTTTATTACCGGAGAGATAAAGCCTCTTAATTTTCTTTACCGTAAAAAGCTGCGGTGTACAATTAAAATGGTGGCCGATCACGTGTCATCCGGTTGGGTGGTCTACGTGTAAAGACAACCAGCCACTCGTTCAACCAAACTCCTTAACACATTTGAGGGCTACAGCGCTAGCCAATGCCCAATATAGTAATTACATAATTTTGCAAGCGGGATAACAATCATGGGGTAAGCTTAACCCTAAATGAATTTGCATTATAAAAACATACCACACATGTGATTACGTCCATTAATGTAATTTTGTCTGATCACTAATCGATTATTAACCAAAATGATAACACTCGGTGCCCTTTTTGCTTATTAAGAAAAGTAAAATAATTATTTATTTTATTATTACATTTATGTAACAACATGCAATTAGGCAATTGGGCTGGGTTTTCCTTTCGAGTTTAAAAGATTAATTGAGGAGAATTACTATAAGCACCCCACTTCTTTATTAATGACATCCCGTTCAGGAATGTGGCAGGTGTACTCAGTAACAGAAGCGGTTTATTTATCACATCATAATTCTATATTGGGCTTCATATAAGATTTACACTGCAAGCAGGGATCCCGTGTTCATTCTTTCTTTCTTTCTTACCTCCTGCTACCGGAGACGAGAACTAAAAAAATTTATTTTGAGAACTGAGAAATCTCGGCGTTTCGTTTTGTAGCAGGATCGGAGTTTAAGGACAGAGTTATGAGCAGTTCGGAGCAAAACTTTCCTGTCCGTCAGAAGAAGCTTTCAGTTGATATAAAGGTACAAGCCTACTTTGTTTCTTTGCTTAATTTCTTGTTACAGAGAATGGTCATAGATTATAGCACTTGCATGCAACTAGAAACATGGAAAGTCTGCCCATAATTCTTGATTTGTTTGCTCCGTTATAAGCTAATATCTTTCGTCGCTTGCTAATTATCTGTTCGTTTAAATGTGAATTTCATTTTCTGTATGTATACATAGTGTGAGAAACAGTAGTCTTTGGATATATTTCATTCTGACTTTTAGGCACTTGGGTCGCAAATGGATTGCTAAAATTTTGCCTAATAAATCATGTTATCGCTGAGTTTAAGTGCAATGAAGTATCGGCTCAAGGTATATTTGGTTACATAGGACGCATGTAGGATCATTTTTGTCATGTGGCGATCTATCTCTAGTTGAGGTAACTGCTTTGTGTCTGCAGTGGTTGAAGATATATGATTGCAAAACATTGAGTATGAAGTCAGTGAGTCAGGGTTGTCTCCAGGCTTTTGAAAACTTTCAAAGGCTGTTATACTCTCATGCCTTGTGACTATATTTGGTACTAAATATTTTTAGTTAATTTTGACAATCTAGCTTGGAAGTTTAAATTGAAGATAAGTTGCTAGGTCTTTAACTATATAGCATTACTATTGTAACTGAGGAAAAACCTATGGGACCTCAAAGCATGTATTTCCACAGTTATTGTTACGTTTGAGTTATGAATCTGCTCGGTTGCATTTCAAAAGATGTCTAAAGCACGGCAAGCAGAGTCCATGTGATTTGGGGGGTCTCAAATGGCTTGATGTCATTCAGTGTGCTCTATCTGGTGTTCTTTGGTTAACAATAGGTTGATAAATTTTGAGACACATCCATTATAGTTTAAGGTTAATGAATTATACTTAAATTTCTATGTCAAAGACCTCCCTCTCTACTCCTTTTCTTTTCTATTGGCTAAGTTTCAGTGCTGGACACCTGATACCTGAATCTATCTCCTATTAGTATGCTTGGTGTCTTTGAATTTGAAAAGATTCCTCCTTTTAGACTGCTGCTGGTGCCACTGTTACTTTAAAAATGATTGTGTCTTCTAAGTTGTTCTGTTAATAATTTTTCTGATTGCATATACTTGGCATGGCAGGGGAACAAAACAGAAATAGTTATTTGCAGTTACGATGATCATTTTCTTGTGAGTATGAGGCCTTTTCTTTGAGTTGGTGCAGTATATGTCTCGTTACCTGTGTGGAAATGTCTAATCTGCAAGTACTTTACAGGTCATTGCAACACAAATAGGAACAATGGGGACAATTCTACATGCCAGGTCTGCTAGTTCTTTTCAGCAAAATTATCCTGACCTAGTTTTTGCATTATCCATTGCAGGACACTATGATTTCGACTAAACAACTGCTCATGGGGGCAGTACATGAGCCATTAGTTAACATAAATTTATAGTCTGGGTTAAGGTTGTTATTATATATATCATTATAAACCTTATCGAAATTTTACCAACAAATTCTCGCCAAAGATTGTCAACCACTTGTTTTGGGTACCTGAGGTATTGTTTACCAGTTATATAGTTCCAAGTGTTCAGTGCAATCCTCTCTTCTTAATATGCAATGGTCATGGGCATATCTCTTTTTTGGACCTTGAGTTAGGATTATCTTGTGAAGTATTTGGCTTTATTGCCTGATTGTTCTTTATTTCACTTCAACATGATTGTTAAATTGTGCAAAAAATCACCTTTTAACTAATTAATTTATTAATAATTTGAGCTTATTGAATTCTTCAGTTTATGATATTCTTATTTTGATAAATCTTCTTGGGCCTGGTGCTTGATTGGTTGTTAGCCCATTTAGGTTGCAAAGTAATGTCTTTGAAGAACTCTCTCCCTGTGTTAATGTAAATAACTGTATAAAACAATTGCTGGTCCTAAAATAAAGGGAAGACATCCAATGATAAAAGAGAGTGAATATTAAAGATTGAGATGTTTACTCATAGGAGATCAAGAAAGTTATACGTCAACAATGGCTGATAGAGTAGGGAGAATTGGGCTCATAAAAAAGGTGAAGAAGTTACTGTGAATTGGAGATTGATTGTAGATTTTAGTTGCTGGAATTGTAATAACTGCTTTACATGATAGTTCTTTTCAAGGACATTTTGAAGATGTGTTTCTTCATTGTCAGGAAAGAGGAAGAAATATCAACCAATCCAACTTTTAATGTGTCGGTAATATTTGGAAAGCGAGATGAGGTAATTATTGAATTGTGTTTATTTAATCCCCTTTCTAAATTCCTTGATGTTGACTGAATGTGATGTGTGTAGCCAATGCTAGTGGCATGTGCTCGCCAGCTGATTGAACATATAAGGTATATTTCAAATTCTGCACATGTAACTCACCCAGTCTCTCCATCTTTGTTGAAATCAATTGCCTCATTCACCTACCAAGCCTTCATTTTTCAAGCATAAATCAGTATGCTTGTTAATGTTCTCGGAATAGGTCACATAATAGTTTTCTTGTGTCCTGCCATAAATTATGGTGATGGATGAAGTTAATCCATTGCACTTGATGAACATTTGAATTTGATGGAAATATGTGTTTCAGATGGCTGATTCCTTCATAATAGTTAGCTAGTTACAAAGTATTTGACACATTTTGCCGTGTTTGCAGTTCCTCTGGCTACTCCCAGCCGCTGGTGCTCTCTCTCGGTCTTAAAGACCACTCTGCGGTATAATCTTAAGCTACGTGTATTTTCGCTGGCAATAAAATAGTACAATTCATAATTCTTTGGTGGTATGCAGGAGACATTGAAAGGCATTATTTCTGCTGTCACCGGGCATGGGCTCTGGTAGCACATTGTTGCCGTATTTTCAGCCGCCACAAACTGATCCTCAGATTCAGCTTGTATTTGCAAGAATTCAACTTGCAGCATTTAACTCAGTCGCAATTTCCCCACGTACTGAAATTACATCAAATATTTCGTCAATCCAATTACACCATCTGAGATGAAACATGAATATTGCTGCTCTGTAAGAACTTCCAATCTAGTAATGACTAGTGTATTAAATAATGATTATTCCACTAAGCCCAGGTTTTCTTGCATTGTTGAATTTCAAAGAATTACTGAATGTTACTTGCTGACTTCAAAATGAAATCAACAGCCAAAGTGATGGCTCCCACCAAATTTCTGAAAGTAAAACCGTTTGCATACATATCTTGCTACCTTCAATCGGTGTGGTATGGGCAAGGGGCTTGAAACTAAAGAAAATGTATTGTCCTGCTGAGGATCATTGCTCCTTCATCCACTTTTGCTACATATTCTGTCTCTATGGGGTATTAATAATGAAACTAACATGATGGGCAATAAAGAGATTGTTTACCCCAAGTAAACGAGTTTGCCCCATTCTGGACTTATTTGCAGCCTGTGCAAATGGAAAAATGCAAAAACAACCGCCCAATATAAAAGCAGGGAGAGAGAAAGAGAGTGATATAATTACAATAAAATGTCAATAAATTACATGTCACACAATGAGAACGAACGAATGCATCTCAAAATTTGGTTCTGCCTTAGAACACATTCACACATGGCACACTTAAAAATACAATCATAAAACCGCCCCTGTACCCAAGGATTGCCTTCCGGAATTGACAGAAACTCTTGATATGTAGAAATAATCAGAGTCGAGCCCTGAATTTATGACCAACACCATCAAGTTTCGTTTTCTTTTGTAATCCTTCCCTCTCTATTGGCCAACACATCCAATTGCTTTTCTAACTGCAAATCAAGGAGAAGATAAGAGACCTATTCAATCACCTTTTTTCACTAACATGAGTGCTGAGGAACAAGCTCAATAAATCTAAAATTGGTCTACGAATAACAAGATTGCATATAAAACTTGCACATGCTTTCATATCCAGACAACAGTCCTACTTAAGTGTAAACATACTGAAGTCATCAACTAAAAGGAAAAATATTAATAGAAGCAACGAAAACAGAACAATAACTTGGAAAGGAAAAGAAAAAATTTGGACAGCGGAAAAAGCAATGGAATTATTTGATTAAATTTGAGTGATAGAAGCCAATCCTTCTTTTTAAAAGAAAAGGAATCAAGAGAAACAAATTGAGGCAATAACACCACATTGGTGAGCGTGCCTGGATACAACTATAATACCAACAGAGAAACATGCCACAGAATGGTAGGACAATCATTTGCAAATGTGCAATGCCAGTGTCACCTTCAGATTGTAGGTAGCACATCATTTTTCCCTCTCTCTTTTCTTCCCCCACCCAAAATCTAGGCACTAACGTTTGATCAAAATTCAAAATCCTACCTTCTACAAATGATTGGATGGTTAATGGCTTCTACAGTAGTGGAGAAAATCAACTCATCATGCAAAATTTATAGCAAAATTTTGATCACCACAACACCAAAGTGAGAGTACAACGTATTATTTCAGAGAATTTATGTTCTATTCACAAAGTCCCATTCCAAAGGCTCATCTATCAAAGATGCAATAACAAGAAGCACAACCACTTGGAAGAAAACAAAGCAGAACTTGTATACTTTTATAACCAGTTAAAACTACTCCATACCCGGGCATTTTTAATCCTTTGTCTCTGCAGTTCCTCCATAAGGCTCCCAATTCTGGCAACATAATTGAATCTTAGTTGAAGTGAGAAAGACAGTCAAAATTGCGAATCAATAATGTCTTCTTTATCAATTTTCATCTCATACCTCTGTTGTAAAAACATCATCTGAGACTGCAGCTCCTTCTCCCTTGTAGAAACAGGATTTACCTGCATGTTGTAAAGTAAAGATCATTCAATCAAAAGGCAAACAACTATTCCTAAACATTGGAGTGTTGTATTCCTATAGGAAACAATAAATTAGATCAATTTTTCTTTATAGCCTACAATAATTCCCAACAGTAGCAAAAAGAATTTTGGCATTATGCAACACTGAAATTCAACCCAAACATTACTTCTCTACAGTCTGGTTGCCGCAAGAATTGCATAAGACAACAATATGAAGGACAAAGCAAGTTAGGATAAAGACTATCAAGACTTTTAAGTTTGTGTTCCAGAGGTCAAGCAGCCAGTTTGCAGGTGGCAGGAGTTTGCAAGAAAAAAGGGTTTGCAAGAACATAATGTCTTTATCATTTGATGATTTGGATTGAATTTACTATAAAGCAAAACAAAAAAGAAACCACATCGCACGAGAAAGGATGCCAACATATGCATGACCTCATGACTTCCTATCACATTCACACTCGGGGCCATAAAATTGAATGGTATGCCCTGTTTGTTCTGTCAAATAATCACTATCAGGTTTACAGGCTAGGCAGCCCATCAATCCAAACAGCAATGGTAGAAGTTCAAGAGTCCACAGAGCTGCTATGTTTAGCAACAGTGAAAGTTCTATAACAATTGACCTTCATTGAAACCATAATCATAGTTTGATTATTAAGTAATGCAATATCAGCTGCAGTAAATTCTTCTTTCTATACAATAATAATTAGAAAAAAAATAGAGGAGAGATAATTTTACGTTATATTTCATTACACTACCTCAGCGAGCTACACAATACAGTCACTTCATCCCTACAACTAGTTGAATGCAGCATTTTCCAGCTTATGAAAGCGAATAAAGTATCTCATTAATTGCTTAAAATTAAAATAGACCAGAATTACAATCATTTATTTAAAATAGTGCACATTTAGTAAGTCAAGCTTCAGCGAGTTCTTGAACCTTTAAATGATTATCAAAAAGGTTTCTAGAAGAAAAGGACACCACATACCTGTAAGATGTCATTGCTACCAGCATCAGCCAACTCTGCAAGCTTTCCTGTACAAGGCAAAAAAATGAAAACCAACAAGGTTATTGAATGAAAGATTAAAGTGGCAATATATGAATGACCACAATGTGACAAGCATTACCAGAGGTTTCCTCCACATGCTTGATCAGCCTAATAATTTCGTCCTGTCAACAATAAATTTCAGAAACAAATAAAAACATATTCCAAGACAAAATGTACAGCACATAGGGCAGTTAAATGTAAACATACCCTTTGAAAAGTGTTTTGTTGCAAGATGAATTGCAGGGATGGAAGAAGTGAGGCAGCTGTAAGATTTGTTGCTGTTGGAATCAGTGAGCCTCCGCTAACTGAGCTAAAAATGCTGTTAATAGGCCCCTGGATGAGAGAAAATAATGGCAATGGTTACAAAGCCATTGCCTAAAAAATAAATTGCTAAGTTCCACACTTATTATTGATGAAATCATCACAGAAGTGCATAAGTTTAAATAGAAATCGGTATATACACAGAAACATTAATAGTAAAATAGCAATATGACAATTAAATTTACAAATTGATGTCATTCATAATTTCTTCATGTTGACCTGCCTTGCAATGCAATAGGCAACCAACAAAAAAAAACACAGGTTCCTTTTTCTCTTTTCTTCTGTTATTACCCTTTAAATGTTAATTTCAACAAGTTGGTTGTCAGACTTTCAACTCTGAAATAACATTAACAAGAATTGACTCATTTGATCTCAGAAAATTTGCAGCAAAAACTACGCACTAATAACCTTATTTTCATTTTCTTAGTAGACAAAAAACTAATTCAATCAATCCAATATTGACCGCACACAAATTGATATAAGTCAACTAAATAGGTTACAGCTAGCTCCTACACAATCTCACCACAACTCTTATGACCATAAAAGTAATGTGAACTAGCTACGGCAAAATTAACATTTTGTAGATGGCAGGCCCTAGCAATTCTTTAGGAAACATGACACTAGTGGATCTTCTTCATGTTAATAGAAGGCCAAGTTGGTTTAGAATTAGACCATAGCCTACTAATGCAAATATACCTTGGGGCTCAGGTCAGCTTGAGTAACTTTAAAGCGTCCCTTACGTTGGACAACAGCTCCTTCTGATGTATCCTCTGCTGCATAAACAGGCACAAGAAAAGAACAGTATAATTATACAGTACAGAAAGGAAATAGTGCCTCCAGATAGACAAATAAAAGCATAAGAATCACAAAAGAAATACCAGATGAAAGGTTATTTGAATCTCTCCTCTGGCAATACAACAATGGACCACTATAGTTTCGCTCAAATTGATTTTTTGGCTGCAGAGAATCCCTTCAAAATATTTCAAGATCCAGGAGTTATTGTATTAATGAAAACTTTTTATTCAAGTACAAAGAAGAAAAAAATTAATCCATAATTAACTTTAACACAAGACCAAGAATACATTCCTATCAAACTTTAATTCTTCGTTAATATAAAATGGTGGGGAGGGAACAAATGAAACAGCAAAATATCTTTTCCAAAAGTGAACTAACAAGTCTCTATATTTCACTCTTTTGATAGCAAGTGAAGCAGGAGGTGAAAATTATAACCTTAATTACGATAAAGCTTACCTGTCCGCTTCACCAATAGCCTTCTTAGGAGAAAAAGCATTATCAGGTATTAGGGAACTGCTCAAAAATTTTTTTGGCTCAGGAACAACATGACGTAGTAAAGAGCTATTTCGCCCTGAATTCTGACCCTCGTTTCTTCCAGTTTCTTGGTCCATGGCCCCCAGAGACGCCTTTGTAAGAAACTGTTCAGCGTCTAACTGAGCAGTCCCTTTCCAATTTGGACTATTTGCATCATCGTCTTCACCAATATCAAAACAACCCCTGCATATACAAAGGGAGGAATAAATAACAGGGATAATTAGAATGATATCCATTTCATGTCCAGTTTTCTTGTGCAAATGCACAGGAATAGTAACCAAAATGGACCACAATTGTTAATTTATCACTTGACAAAAAAACCTAGGCTATTTGGTCAGAGTCAGCTCCAACACTCCCCTCGTGCACTTGCACATGAACCAAACACAACGGAACAAACTTTACAAACATTAACAGGACTTATTTTAACTTAATCTGATGAACAACAAAAGGATCCTGAACAAAAGACCACTTGATCAAAGTAGTTCTGATATAATAGTAAGTTAGCGTTGGACCTAAAAGCTTAAGCTGCTAGATCCAGGACCAACAATAGTATCTAAGCTCTAATAACACTAAAAAAATATGCTCCTTAAGACAACATTTCCATTCCATTCCGCTTAATTCACAAACATTTTCCAGAATGAAAACTTACAGAAAATGCCATCAGCTAATAATGAGAAAAAGTACTGGTACCCAAAATGCGAGGCAAATATAGAAATAAATCATTACTTAAGTGCTCGAAGAGGTTTCATAGGAAATGAGACAAGTGAACCCTCCAAATCATGAAGATTCTTGAAGCCATCCTGAAACATTGACAAGAAAAAAGAAACATTAAATGAAAATTTAAATCAAAAATGGAAAAATAAAATCCATAAAATTACTTCAGCAAGTGTAATGATACCTCCTGACTTGTTGCAGCATTTGAATGATTGGTCCTATCTGGGGACAGCCTTTCTGCTGTATCCCCAGTGTCATCACAGTTATCACTTTGCTTTCCACTCTCATTTGGATTTTCTGTATTTGGCATGCAATCATAGTCCTGAATCTGCAGGTAATATACAGCTTAGGATTATAAGAAACAAAAAGTACAAGTTTTAACACCAGTGAAACACTCGGGAAATAACTAAACAGACATCAAACTGATAAATAAAGCAACTTACAAGGGCAGCCTGACTTTTTAAATCCTCAAGGTTGAAATTCCAGGCACTTATTCCTCTTATGTATTCTTGCTGCAACGTTAACAGAGGGAATTCAGGATGACATTAATCATAGCTAGGAAGAAACTGAGAAAAACAGGCTACTCATAAGCTTTGCTTTAAACATTACACAAGAGAATACAAGAAAACATGTGGATAGAATTCACAGCTCATTACAGATATCATGCAAAGCAATAGAAATCAAAAGAATTATGAAATGATCCCTAAGAAATATAAGAGTAACAATAGCTGCATTTTGAGATAGAAAAATGTTACAATGAAACCACATTTTGGCATTTGCAAAACCACCAAACATGAACAGACGTGGGTGGCAGAACAGTTTTGAGCAGTCTATAAACTATCCCAACCAAAGAATCTAATTTCAATAAAACAATACCGCGTTTAGAGTCAAGCCATTATTTTCCCAGCATAACCTCAATATCCAAGTGTTTAACCTCATAAGAAATGCCTCTCTCTCCTATTCATTAAAGTGCGGGACCAATAAAGAACCAGATGAAACCAATTAACAAGTTCCTCTATGCCCAATATTACATGGTTAAAATTTTCCCAGCGACATCAGCAAATTCTTCGAAGAGACTGATATCCATCTAAAGCAGAAATCAACGGAAGGTTTTTCAAATCCCTGGGGCATCTAATAATCGTGAGAAGGTTTGCTTTTTGCATAGGTTTGAATACATACCATGTTTTGCAAACAATGCACAAGACAATAAACTTATTACGCATTTCATGTACTTTTGAAAAAGCAAAATCTTAGTAAAAGAAGTCTCTGGGTGGCTCTTATAACAAGACAGCATTACAGCAACATCGAAAGTTATTCTTTTATTTATCTTGTATTATATGTTTTATAGGTAGTTTATAAAATGGCCTTTATCTACAAGGAAAATCCTATTTGCATAGCTGCCAAATACACACCACTAACTGTTGACACTTATCAACTTAACCCACAAAATAAGAAGGCACTCCTCTTTTATACTTGAATTGAAAGCTATATTTCTCACCTGAGATAGCTGCTCTTTGTCCTCATAGAGAGCCTTATTTTGCACAAGTAGATCAGCCTCTTTTGCCTGACAAAAGAGATTCAAGAAAGTATAGCAGAAGTTAGGCCTCATTTTGCAAGGAAATCCATAATCTTGAAAAATACAAAATGGTATAAGGAAGAGACCTTCAGCATCCTAAAACGTTCACTTAATGGAGCAAGATCATCCAGAATGGTACGAGCCAGATAATCACTTGAACGTGCATGTTTAAAGAAATGATGTTTCATAAGCTTCTCTGACGTTGGACGTTTTTTTGGATCCTTGACTAAGCAAGCAGCTACCAACTCTTTGAAAGACTGGGAAAATGTGGCACTAACAGACAGGTTAGGTTGCGCTTTCAGAAGAATATTAATGGAGGATAGTGAACAAAAAAAATGCTGACTTATTAACCTTTGAGAACCTCTTGTCTCTTTCATAATCAAGACCTGGAGGTGCATTCTGTAAGGTCATCAGCAAAACCTGCATCAAAAGTAAGAGGATAAGATATAGTCACACACTAGCACAATAAACATCTATGACATATCCAGAAAGAAATTTACTTTCATTGGTGGATACTTTGAAAAAGGGGCATGGCCATGAGCAAGTTCCAGTGCTGTAATTCCAAATGACCAGATATCTGCTCTGTTCATAGAAACAGATCTTGTGAAAACTTAAAGCCAATTTAGATAACAAAGAGACCATTGAAATGTGGAAAGAAAAGCAAACAAAGACATTTTAATAAAGCAACCCACTTACTTAAAGTCATATCCATGCAATTGCTGCATAACTTCAGGAGCCATCCTAAGAATGAACAAAAAATTTAAGCTTGCATATCTAGAATTTAGTAATATGGCAGTGAAATTACAGAATTAAATAAACTGAAGAACAAACAAGAATAATTACCAGCATGGAGTTCCGACAAAAGTATTTCTAGAACGTTGCCTATCTCCGGTGTCAAACATGCACGCTGATACACCAAAGTCTGCTAACTTGACCGCGCCACTAGTATCAATTAAAATATTTCCAGCCTGCCGAGGGATATTATAAATGTAAGCAATGCATACAATGAAGAACCATTCTTCAAAAGGGGGCAAGACACAAACACAACAATCAAAGAATAAAAAGAAAAGTATCACACAAAATATAAATGGATCAGCACCCTAACTGTCAAAGAAACAAGAAGACAGATGTATACAATCTGATAAGTAGAAATAAAAGAAGCATAGAACAATACATATCACAAAGCACTTTGTGGGGGAAAAATGATATTTTAATCAGGAAATTTATATGAATATGCTTTTCTCAACCTATAAACCAATAAGAATGGGAAGAAATTCGAACCTAAAAAAGAGTTTTTCTTTTAATAATTGTATTGAAAAAAACATTTTGACCATTTACATTTTATCCTCTTTATGTTTTAAGAGTAATGAACCAAATGACACCAACATTGTGATTGAAACAAGCTCCAAACAAATTTTAGAAAACCTCATTCCAAAACATCCCCAATTACAAAGAGAAGAAAGAAGAAAATAACAAAAGAAATCATGCTATGAAGTAACAGTTTAGAATGTAAATCATGAGTTATTTTTTCTAAGCAAGCTGGGTTGGATAATGTAGTAATCAATACAAGAAAATATTTATGGAAAAAGCTCTGGAACAGACTAACTCCCTTAAAATTTGTCATTTCTTTTTTCTTTTTCCAATTTAGAGAAAAAAGCGCCTTAACTAGAAGATAAAAATGAATCTTTCCTAAAAAGTACCACAATATTGACTTGTCAGTCAGTTTCCAAGTCAATCACCAGATCCAACCGTTTGCATGCATTTAGGTGCATTTATCAAACGTAAGCTGAGAATATCAGGAAACAAATAAGTATTTTTCTTGAGTCAACTTTAATCTTAAAGATACTTTCTCACATAAAGTTAGATTTATCTTACATTCTTTTGTATAATTAGTTGAGAGAGAGAGAGAGAGAGAAGAATGAAATAGAATGCTATAATTTTCTTTATTGTAATCTATAAAACAACATCCCTTCAGAAATTTCTGTTTGGTGTAGTTTTCCAATAGCCATTTTTCATTTTTCAAATCAAAATGATGAATACTTGTTTGGTAGCCAGTTTTTATAAATTAGCTGAAAAAAAACTCCATTCTTCAACTTTTCTTAAAAAAGTTTGAAAACCCCTTTTGTGTTTTATTGTTTTGAGAATGCATTCTCCAAAAAAAAAGTTTCCATTTATTTTTACTCAATGACAAGGCATTTTTATTCTTATCCACCAAACATGATTCATTGTCTTACTAATTTTGTAATACTGCTCTAAAAACACATTATTTTCATTTTTGAAGAATAAGTTCAAACACTATTTAAAAAACAATACCAGACACGTGTTTTTCATATTTCATATAAGTAATTATGCTTATAATTATCCTAAGACAATAAATAATTAATTACTCCTCACTTAAGACTTTAACAACAAATACATCAATGAAAAATACTACAATTTGCAGATCTAGTATGATACCTTTACATCTCTATGAATATGCCCATGGGCATGAAGATAAACAAGAGCTTTGAGGGTTTCACGCAACAAAGTAGCAATAACAGGCTCTTCAAAACCTTCTGGATAGACCGCTTTCATTATATGGAGGCAGGATCCCCCTGCCATGTATGGCATCACAACCCAAAGGTTGTGACCAGCAGTGAAAGAGCAATGGGCCCTTAGTACATTTGGATGTTCAATCAAACTCATTGTTTGTACCTCTCGCCTGATACCATCCTGTATCATTAGCAAGGAAAAACTCTTTGATGTGATAAACCATGTATATCATATGAAGACTAGAAAATGTTGAGTGTTTAAACATGCATCAGTAAGACATGAGTACAGTTTGAGCCCTCTTATTGATGTGGATACTCGAAAGGGATGGCAAGACACAAAGTGTGGTGACAAACTATCACATTTATTGTTATAGACAGAATGGATGAAAGAAACCACAGAACTACGTAGTTTGACATTCACGTTCGACACCTTTTTCCTATTTTCTGATAACAATGGAACTAACAAAATTGTGATAAGCTACCCAGGTAAACGAAAAGAACAAGGCTCCACTCCATCTTTAGCATCTTGCAGAAATTTAAAGGAAAACAAAAGAAGAAGCAAACACCACAAACAAAAGCCAGTTTTCCTTTCTTTTCCCTATGTTCTGAAAAAAACCAAACAAAGCATGTCACCAAAAATCTTATAATCACATAAGCTAGCATTTCTATGTTCACCATACATGAAGGAATGGCTTATGAAGCATATAATGAAAAATTAAACAGGTAAATATAAGCAAATAAATATCCATCGAAGATACAAGTAACATGGGCCTACAAGGCTTGTAAAAAATTACTGCTCTTACAAAGTCATTATTGCACTTTTCCAGATCAAGAACCTTGATAGCAACTATTTCATTAAGCGGAATGCAGAGAGCCCTGTAGACAGTGGCGCTGACACCTTCACCAACTTCTTCATATAACTTATAATCTTTTGCATTGACAGGAAATCGCTTCTCCAAATAATGATCCATGGTTTCTTTTTATAGCACACCATTAACATCTCCTTTACTCCCAGATGTTCCAGCGTAATTAAATAAAATGTATATTGAGCACATGAAAGGGTACTTGATGTGGGGCTTCTTTCAATTAGCAAGCATTTTCCCTTCCTTCAGCGCAGAACAGTATGTGAATCCAGTGATGTCATCAAGACAATCATTTAATTAATACTCCTTGCATGTGTAAACATATGAACTCCCAAAAGCCTGGATAATCTCACCAAAAGCCTTGAACTATGCTAGCAAGGTATAATTGTATATATCTGAGTTATCATCCAAGGAAGAAAATACTATTACATGCAGACTCCAGGATTCTTAACTGAACTATTCCAACCAGCAGTAAAAACTCAGAATGGGATGAGCCAGAAAGGAAATGAGTCCAGCTTAATCACTATAAGAAATGACTTCAGCACAAACAATGAGTAGAAAAAGGGATTGAGTCTCTTTTATATATCTCCTGTATGTGTGCTAAAAAGGGATCCAATATGCACAAGTGATAAATAAGTTGTATTCCTACAAAACCAAAGTGCTGGAAATTTGACAATCTGTAACCTGTAGCATAAACAAAGCATAAATCACTTCCTTTATCAAAAATTGTTTTCCAAAACATGATTAAAGATAGATTAGCAGGATTGAAATGATAATTTAAACAAAATGAGAACATGCAATAAAATAAAATCCTTTTTCATATCCAAGTACAATAATCTTTGCAACCACCACTAGCTTGTGCCAAGTAAAAACTGGAAGTCATAACTAGAATTATACAACTATGACTATTACAGCTATCACATCATACTTTTAAGCTTTCATACTTTATTACCTTGTATCACCAGACAGGATAATTAGTCCTGTCCATTTCTACTTTATCTCTCTAAGAAGCACGACTGAACGTGCATGCAGACACAAGGGTGCATAGTTATTAGCAAACCCTCAAAGAAGCAATTGATAGCCAAGCTTTGCATGGGAAAAAAAATCGAAGTCATACCAATCCCCTACCGCAAAGGAATAAGATTTTCATATCTGGAAACCATTTCCATATTCCACGATGAAACCAATGGGGAAAATTAAAAACACTTCTTACTGAGCCCACTTTTCAGAAAACAGAGAGACTTGTTTCTATGGTCACCAAAGCAGAACTCACAAAAATCACAGAACAAAAAATTTTGCACATATTTTTCATTATCTCCGCTTCAACAATAAATTTTGATTTCTTTTACAATTCAAATACCAAACAGGCCGGTAGTCTCGCGTATTACATCAATGCCAGATAACCCGTAAACAAACTTTCATAAAACTATGCTACAAATCCAAATCCAAAGCAACATAACAAATAATATCAAAATAAATCCCTCTAATCAAATGAGTTCTTAAGATAAATCATTAAAAGAAGAAACATTTTTCAACAAAATTAGAAAATTCAATCATAAGAAATCAGGAACTTAGATTTACAGCACAAACCTAGGGTTTCGATGGTCCTAAAGTACAGAAAAGCTTGTAAAAAGACGAGGGCGAAGTGGTAATCAATCTGACCTGGCTCGATAAGCAAACAAGAAAAGGGCGACTGATTCAGCTGACACTACTGTCAATCATTTGATAATTTGTTCACGGACAAGCAGCTTAAGTTGTTCGATAAAAACGATGACGACTACAACGGTGATGAGACTTTCGAACTTCTCTTCTGTCTCCAACTGTCGAGTCTTTGGAGGTCTTGAGATCGACCTTTCACCGTTAACAGGGCGAAATAATCAGCGAACCCTTGTTCTTTTATCTCCGCACTTTCATTTCATTTTTAAATTCAAATTTTATTTATTTTATTAATTAATTAATTAACTTTGAAGAGAAAATTAGATTAAACAATGGCGAAATTAACTGGAAAACAACTTTTGAAACTGTTGAGGCAAAAAGTACAGGGCCCACCGAGATCATGAGTTTCAGTCGGTGAAAAAAACGTGACGAGGCGTTTTATTGATCTTATCGGCAATTTATCGGGGAAATCCGGTCAAAATCTTGTAATTATAATATATAAATTATATTAATTTAATTTTAATTATTAAAAATATATTAATATAAAATTAAAAAAATTTCAACCATCTTATATAATATATATATATATATACTTATCTTTTTATTTAATAAAAACAATAATATTAAAAATAATAATAATAATAATAATGTATTCTCTATTATTTTTTAATTATAATTTATAATTTAAATAATTTATGCCGTGTTAATATTAGTTTTGCTTGTGGTAACAAACTTTTATTTCTTTCAAGACTTGTACACGTGCGTCATCTTGTAGGTGTCGTGTGTAATTGATGTGTAATAAAAATTATTAATATATATTTTTTAATATAAATTTAAAGTATAAAAATCACTTCCATTGTTCCGGTCAGTCAGATCATTTGTAACACTTACGAGTACAATAAATTTAAAATGGTTGAAGGTGGGACGTGATAAGAGAGTGGCGGACTCGCGGAATAATCACGTGATTAGATGCTTAAAAGCCGAAACTCACGTGAGGATGAGCCTGTAAAACCAATCATTGTCCCTGTCCTTCATAAAACCCTGTGATATGAAAATTGTAAATTGACTGACAGCCATCGGTGTCCCAAACTAAACAGCATTTTCCCTTCCCCAGTCTGCTACTCCGTTTCTTATTCTTCAAATCAATCAATAAAAGTAAATTATTCTCAAGGTCTTTCTATTGAGGATGCGAAATTCCAACTGGGTTTTGCACTAATTTTGTTCCTTACTTTCGTCTCTTTTTTAGTATACTTCTTGGTTATTACCCCGTCACAGAGCTTACATCACGGACCGAATCTTTTTACTCGACTTTGGAACAAGGAGTTGTCGCAAAGGACTTCAAATTTTAAGTGGCTGGGCCAACCCAACTGACTAGTGTTGGTTGCCATTCACACCAAATATTATATATTAATTAGCATTATTTAATTTAATTATTTTTATCAAATACTAAATTGTAAGTTGTTGATTACCAAAATTTACGTTTAAAAATTTCTAATAAGCCCCTGGTGTCAAAACATCAAATAGATCCTCTAATTTTAAAATTTAACAAGTAACGACTAACTAGTTTATAATCGTACCTATCAATCTCGATCAAATTACGTTTAAAAACAAATCCAGCAAACCAACATGTAAGAATTTAAAATAATTTATTATTGAATAATTTTATAAGTGCGAAGATCCACACAAAATTTTTTAAATCAAGTCTAATTGAAATTTTTTAATAAATTAATTTCACGTGCGAGATGACCGTGTCCCGTCAAAACAAACGCAATCCCCATTATAGACAAATAAAAATTTTCGATGTGGGAATTCGATACTATTTATTAGGGATTATCGGGAATCTTTAAAGCATATGAATGGACGAGTAAGGTTGTTGATTCCTGTCAGATCCCGTCTTTGTTCTTTTAATTACACGAGAGAGAAGGCTACTGAATACAGCAACCAAGGATTGGTTCAAATAGCATTACATGATAGACATCATCCGGGAAGCTACACACCAAATAATATGGCCCCATTTATAGTGTCTAAGTCTTCTTAATATGTACAGATTCATTAATGCAGGTATGGAAAAAGCTATTCATTGGAAAATATAGCGCGGGCAACCTTTAATAAATTCAAATTGTCCAATCTTTGTCTGCCACTTGGCCCATTTAATCACTTAAAACATAAAAAATTATCAATATTTTTTCAAATTTTTCTAATAATTTTTATTATATAATAAGTTTTTTATTCAAAAAAGTCACTCTTATCATAAATCTATTTTATATTTAATAAATTTTTTTAAAATAAATATACTATTAAAATTATTTTATTTATATAAAATATTTATATTACGATAAAACCCGTAAAAATTATTTAGAATTGTTTTTAATAATTACTAGCAAATTGTGAGCTGACACGGGTAATAATTAATTTAATAGTAAGATCTCAAGATTATAGATCGAAATCTGTTTCCTTAAAAACAGATATTAAACTTAATTTCACTTAGGGAAGCAAGGTTATAGTAAAGTCCTACTTTAGATTATCAATGTTTGTATATGGTGCGGGAAGCAACACAAAGTTACAAAGGTGGACTTGGCTTGACTGACCTACATGCAGCATAGAGTAGTGGAAAGTGAAACGCATGAGCTGCGTGTGTGTAGTTTTTCTACGATGTGGACCCCAACATCAAATTGATCAAAAACTTTTATTTGGACGTGTCACAATTTCAAGTGGTCATAGTCCCCGGTGGACCCACGCCGACACCAACAAGTTTACTGTCTGGTCCCAGAAATGACGAGGGTCTACCGTAGTCAATGGATTGGGATTGCATCTGCAATTGTATTGGCCGCCAGTTATTACGTGTTCGTTGAGCTACATCACCTACTCATTCAATGTCAGGCAGGTTCTGTTCAAATTTTGGAATAATAATCCTTGAAAAATTGGCATTGGCTTATGAAAATTATATTTTTAAATTAATTTCAGAATTTTAATTAAATTTTTTTCAAATTATTTTTGGAAAACTTAAAAAGTAAAATCCTTTATAATTTTTTAAAAACTTGCTTGACAACTTTAGTTCCGTTTCAAACTGTCGGCTATGATAAGGTACAATCCGGATCATGCATGACTCTGTGTGACTGTCGTTATCATTAGATGTCAGACACGTGTATGGCAAGGATGTCACATATCAGCGTCGGGGAACTGTGAGGCAGCAATCGCCTATTTTGCATCCAGAGTTTATCTTTTTTAACTCCCTTTGCTTTTAAAAGCGGCAAAGCTAACTACTCGTCACTCCACACCAAGCTCCTTTTCACTTCATTTCAGTCTTCTCTCCATATTCCAGCTGAAACGCGAAGTGATCTCTCAAACTTCAAACTAAAGTAAGGAATTCTTGGACGGTGGAAATTCTGGGATTTTTTTCTATTGTTTATTTACGGTTTAATTTAGTGTTAACAATCGCAAATTCAAGCCTCTTGTTAGGGGGATATGTTAGAATTTTAAAGTTTATTTATTTGCGAGATTGAGAGTAGTTTATTGTCGTGGTTTAGCTGCACTCCACGCAAATTCCATGTTTGGTGTTAACCTACCAAGGCATTCAAAGTTCATGTGCTTAATTCTAAAGGTGTAAACTTTCGTTTACGAGATATGGTTTTTGTTTAGAGTTAATGAGCCAGTGTCAATTGCGTGCTGGTTGCTTCGTGTTTCTGGAATTAGAGGCGTTTGAAATATTCAGAATTGGAAATTTTTTGTCGGAGTAGTCCTCACTTGTTTGGTTGTACGGTGATTTTTTCTTTTTTGGAGAGTGAAATGACGAACTTGGATAGGAATTGAATAGAAATTTGATTTTTTTTCCTGATCTTGGGAAAAGAAAGATTCCCTTTTGGAATATAGAGTGTGATAATGCCGAAAGAGAGGAGGAAAAGACATTTTGGCAAACTTTATTCGTTTTCATGTTGCAAGTCTTCATTCAGTGATGATCATGCCCAAATTGGGCTAAGAGGGTTCTCAAGAGTAGTTCATTGTAATGATCCCGATGATCCGGAAGCAGTTCAGCTGAATTACAGAGGGAATTATGTGTCCACTACTAAGTATACTGCAACTAATTTTATTCCAAAGTCTTTGTTTGAGCAGTTTAGAAGAGTGGCAAATGTGTATTTTCTTGTAGTGGCTTTTGTTTCATTTAGTCCATTGGCACCCTATTCGGCACCCAGTGTTCTTGCCCCTCTTATATTGGTGATCGGAACTACTATGGCCAAGGAAGGTGTGGAAGATTGGAGACGGAGAAAGCAGGTAATATATAAATTTCCAAAGTTTGCAGGTAATATATAAATTTCCAAAGTTTGTTTCAGTATTTTGCCTTGGGGATTTTGCTTTGGTTCTGATTCTGTGTTAATAAATGCCTCTTACTATGGAATTGCCTTTTAAGTTTGAAATACATCCGAAGAAATATTGTATGGCAATGCTTCAAAACTGTATTAGATTTATTTTTGTAGCTCTTATCTTAGAAATTATAAAATGCAATGCTATGTCAGTCTTCTTCTAGAATCACTTCACTGTCAATGGCACAGTAAATGTGATTCATTTATTAAGCATTCATGCTGATTGGATTGTGGCCATCCTCAAGTAGGCAAATCAGTCTTGTTTCCAAATAAATTCAACATCATTGGAAAAGACTACAATACTGGAATACAAATTATACAATATTGTTTTCCCCAGTAACTGAAAAAGTGGGGCTGATAAAAGGATTTCCAAGGTGTTACCAGGAATAATAATGCAAATAATTGGTAAAATTCCTAACCAAGACAATTCCACTGAATTTCTTCTGTCACCCACTTGGGTGATTTTAGTAAAATAAATCATTCCAATTGGAAGTTTCAAGTTTTGAATAGGGTAGATAAGCCATTAAGTTTGGTGGTTGGTTTTGTGACTGATTCCTTTTCTCTCACTGGGGCTGGTTATCATGTTGTATTTTGAAAGGCTCTAAGAAGGAAATTGGACTAAAACTTTGAATGTTGTTTAAACTTAACCATATCTAGACATTTAGATTAGCAAATCTTTCATCAAAGTGAATGACATAGATTAAACTCTACAGTGTTATCTTGCAACATCTCAATTAGGGTTGCATGCTAAAATAAGAGATTGAGGAGTGGCTTTTAAAATTTTGAAGTCAACTAGGGAAGCTTGTCCTAATGTTGATGCAATTTTAGAAGCCTCATCATTGCGTGCTAGTTCTGCACCACAGTCTTCAAGTATCTTGACATGTACATGATATATTAAAAATAATCAAGTGCCAGTGCACATGATTTAACTTCCATGTTGGTATTCATTCTACACGTGTTGTCATTTTCGAATTTGGATGATGATAAGAATAAAAGGCAATCTCTCTTAAGTTCTACCTTCATTCTATTTTTCATCTGGTTTCTTCCTGTATCTTTGTATCTGCTTAGGTGTAGTGTTGAACAAGCACTATTTCTTTCTTTCCCCAAATCAATCACCTCAACCATCTTTTCCCATAACTCATACTTACTATACAGAGGAACTTTGGAATGTTCAGGATATAGAAGCCAATAATCGAAAGGTCAAAGTGTACAGTCGAGAAAATACTTTCATTGAGACCAAATGGAAGAATCTCCGAGTAGGTGACCTTGTTAAGGTGCATAAAGATGAATATTTTCCTGCTGATCTGCTTCTACTTTCGTCAAGGCATGAGGATGGGATATGTTATGTTGAAATGATGAACCTTGATGGAGAGACCAATTTGAAATTGAAGCGCTCCTTGGAGGCGACATACTCCTTAAATGATGAGGATTCCTTGCAGAAGTTCACAGCAATTATCAAGTGCGAGGACCCAAATGAACGTCTTTATTCTTTTGTTGGAACATTGTATTATGAGGGAAAACAATATCCGCTTTCCCCACAGCAGATTCTTTTGAGGGATTCCAAGCTGAAAAACACAGATTATATCTATGGCGTAGTAGTTTTCACTGGACATGACACAAAAGTGATGCAGAATGCTACAGATCCTCCTTCCAAGAGGAGTAAGATTGAGAGAAAAATGGATAAGATTGTGTATGTCCTTTTTAGTAGTCTAATTTTGATATCATCCACTGGATCTGTGTTTTTTGGAATCGAAACTAAAAAAGACATTGATGGTGGAAAGTATAGACGGTGGTATCTTCGACCAGATAAAGCAATCGTGTTTTTTGATCCCAGAAGAGCACCACTCGCTGCATTTTTTCATTTCCTGACAGGCCTCATGCTGTATGGATATTTAATACCAATATCATTATATGTATCCATTGAGATTGTCAAGGTTCTACAGAGCATTTTCATCAACCAAGACCGGGATATGTACTATGAGGAAACAGACAAGCCAGCACGTGCTCGAACATCTAATTTGAATGAGGAACTTGGTCAAGTTGATGCTATACTATCTGACAAAACAGGTACATTGACATGTAACTCCATGGAATTTGTGAAATTTTCAGTAGCAGGGATTGCATATGGTCGTGGTATGACAGAAGTGGAAAGGGCCCTCGCGAAGAGAAGGGGTGAAAGGCTATTTGAAGTTAACAATTCTTCAGCTGATGTACTGGGCCAGAATGGTAATACTGTTGATTCAGGAAAATCAATTAAGGGATTCAACTTCAGAGATGAACGCATAATGAATGGACATTGGATTAATGAACCCCATTCAGATGTTATACAGAAGTTCTTTCGAGTGTTAGCAATTTGCCATACAGCAATACCTGATGTAAATGAAGAATCAGGTGAAATTTCTTATGAAGCTGAGTCACCGGATGAAGCAGCTTTTGTCATTGCTGCAAGGGAGGTTGGCTTTCAGTTCTTTGGAAGTACACAGACAAGCATCTCTTTGCATGAATTAGACCCTGTGAGTGGTGAAAAGGTTACCAGGTGAGCTTTTGGAGCCTTGTCATATTCCCTTTTATGCTAGTGGTTTCATCCTTTCTGTCTCGTATTAAAAAAAAATCAAAGATGAAATCCTAATAAAGTTTCAGAAGTAGCTGAGATTAGTTGACTTGTTTTTCTTGCAAATATTTTCCTTTTGAGCTGCCTGAAAGCCTAGTCTTTACTGCTAAAAACTTTGTATGACTGGTGTCAATGACCATTGTTCTTTCTTAACTCTAAATGCTTACATATGCATATGAAATTTTTAATCTTTTGCTCAACCATTTTCCACTTTCCCCTCCCAGCTATACCATGGATGTGCAGGGGTGGTGGTTTGCTGTTGTTGTGTTGGTTATGATGATTACACAAGTCTTTTTTTTGAATCACATTCAATAGGATAGAACATTCAAAACTTGTAGCAAGGTGAAATTGATGTTTGTATAACTATTGGATATGGTAGAAAAAAAATTACATAATCTTTGGACTAGAATGGGAAATCTCCATACTTTTGAAGGCTCTTCAGATAATAGATAAATATCAAAAGATTTAAGGACTGCAAAATGGAAGAAATGGAGAGAAGCATCTTAGATAGGCAAAACCTGTTACTATTAGAGAATTGGGACTGAGTATTTTCATCATCATGTTGCACAAGTTGCATAGTTTTGCTATATGTGAAGAATGTTTTTCCTTGGAGCTTTTTCCCTTACTATTTCTTCTTCCCTGCTTTTGCTATGAATCCCAAAGGCAGCTGATGTTAAGTAATTGTGTAATAGCTGCGAGGTGAATGTAACTGTTATAAGGTGTCATAATATCAACTTGATGCTTTTTTGTTCTTGGATTTCTTCTGTTGCTTCATGTAATTTATTCAACCTTTTGTGTGACTCACATTCTATATTTCAGGGTATACGAACTTCTTCATGTCTTGGAGTTCACAAGTTCTCGAAAAAGGATGTCTGTGATTGTGAGGAATCCAGAGAATCAGTTGTTGCTCCTTTGTAAGGGTGCAGACAGGTTAGCATCCTGATGTACAGGCATCATCTCCTAGAATTCATGAAGTTGTAAATTGGTCATCTGATGTGATCTAGTTTATTTTTGTATTTGCAGTGTGATGTTTGAAAGGCTCTCGAAACATGGACGGCAGTTTGAGGCTGGGACCAGACAACACATCAACAGATATGCTGAGGCAGGTTTACGAACCTTGGTAATTGCCTATCGCGAGCTTGGTCATGATGAGTATAAAATATGGGAAGAGGAGTTTTTGAAAGCCAAAACTTCAGTAACTGCAGACCGAGCTGCATTGGTGGCTGCTGCTGCTGATAAGACTGAAAGGGAGTTAATTCTTCTTGGTGCTACTGCAGTTGAAGACAAACTACAGAAGGGGGTTGGTATCAAACTTGAAAATTTCTTTCAATAGTTCAGGATGTGTAGCAATTATATGTTAATTATTAGGACAAGCCGGTTTTTAAGTTAAATAAAAATGTTTCATATAAATTCCCTCTGTTCTTTTGTGTATAGGTTCCAGAGTGTATTGAAAAGCTTGCACAGGCTGGAATTAAAATATGGGTCTTAACAGGTGACAAAATGGAAACTGCAGTAAATATTGGGTATGGTAACGATATGAGACTAAAATTTCTTTCTTTATCTTCTTTTGAGATATACATATTGTACATATGGGATATCATATTTTCTGCAGGTATGCATGTAGTCTACTGAGACAAGAAATGAAACATATTGTTATCACACTAGATTCACCTGAAATGGAGGCTATGGAGAAGCAAGGGGATAAGGAGGCCGTTGCAAAGGTACATATTTCTTAATTTAAAACCCTAATAATTGTATTTATGGGAATCTGAAAATGGGGGTTGGTTTAGGCTTCACTTGAAAGTGTGACCATGCAAATACGAGAAGGAAGATCTCAAGTTAGTTCTGCTAAAGAAAACTCAGTCTCATTTGGTTTGGTTATTGATGGCAAATCATTGGACTTTGCTCTGGATGAGAAGCTTGAGAACATGTTCTTGGATCTTGCGATTGATTGTGCTTCTGTTATATGCTGTCGTTCTTCACCCAAACAGAAAGCTCTTGTAAGGCTCATGGTCGTAGATTTGATTGAATTAGTAAAATAGTCATAGAAATTGTCTATTTTTGTTATTATTGGCTTCAAAATAATCTGATGGAATTCTAGGAGATTTGCAGGTCACAAGACTGGTGAAGGGAGCAGGTAAAACAACACTAGCTGTTGGTGACGGGGCAAATGACGTTGGCATGCTTCAAGAGTCTGATATTGGAGTTGGCATTAGTGGTGTTGAAGGGATGCAGGTCAATATGTGTTTCTGGAATCCAATTCTTCTTCTCATATTGACATTTGTTTTAGAAGCTTGCACAAATTTCCGCTAGTCAGATGTCCATTTGAATGATAAATCTCAAGTACCTAAATTTCTTATGGCTGATAATCAATGGTAGTATGGCACTCAGCTGAGATACATTCTCGGTGGAAAAGAGTTTTATTTCTTAGATTTTGAAATCTGTAATAGTTAGTGTAAGGAAGTGTTAGCTTATTACAAATTGGAAATAAGAAGTTTAGGCATTAAACCAGGTCACCCCTCATGGAACTTGCAATATTAGGACTGGCATTTGGTAATGGCCTCACCCAGCTGTTCCCATGACCTGAGAAGCAGGACCAGCGTCTGTTATTGACCTCTATGGTGATGCTGGAGTTAGTTTCTGTAATTGACCCACTTGAAGAATACACTCTTCCTTTTCCTGTCATACCTGCATCTCTTCTTGGCAAGTTCTGGAAAATGCTTGATTTTGAATTAGTTTAGTTTATCCAACTAGTTCAATGATGAGAAATATCGAATGATATTCTAGGCTTCTCTGTTGAAGTAAGAATTGAACTTCAGATTTTGCTGCAATCTTTAAGACAAGAGATGCAGTCATTTCCTGCTTGCTTGAGATTGTACATGACCATCAATGTACCTGGTAGTTTAAACATTCTATGCTATTATGAAATGGGCAAGTTTAGGTGGCATAACTCTCCCTATGCGGTTCTGTCCTGATATTGAACTTTCCTCTCCCTCTGCTTTTCCACTCTTAGATTAATGGTTCATTCTATCATTTTTGCTACTTTTAGAATAATTGCTTCATAATTTTCCTCTCTCAGATTGCATTGTCTGAGGTACTGTTTTGGTTATGTTGACTACCCTGTTTTTTTTCTTGCTGATATTCAAATTGCTGATCCCTTTTGCTTTTGCTCTCTATATTTGCAACTGTGCCTAATATCAAAATATCATTACTTTTTGGAGAACCTGCTGCTGGGTACACATCCTCTTTTCCTGTGTCAAATTGCATTCTAATTGAAACATTTAGCTATTTTTAGTCTTGTGAGATTTTTGTTAACATCTTTCCACATTAACTAAATGATTGTGAAACTCTGGTTTCTGATTTTGGTTGTTTTTCTGAGTGCAGGCTGTGATGTCAAGTGATTTTGCAATAGCTCAATTTTGTTTTTTGGAACATTTGTTGACTGGTGCATGGACATTGGTGTTACAGGCGAATATCAATGATGGTAAAGCTGTCTTCATTCACCTTTGGCTACCCTCTAGATAAGACCAGCATAAGTCTATGATTACCCTTTTCTCTTATCAACCGCCATTTTCATACTGTAAGCTGGGGGTGGGGAGTGGGTATGTGGTTTAAATACTTGTCAAAGCAAGGTCATTGGTTTCATTGTTCAGTGTCAGGTCAGAAGAGAGAGTGTTCATTTGCATTGTTCTGATAAAATTTTAAGCAACAATCAACTAAGTGCTCGACTAATTTTACTTTCTTTGTTTATTTATTTTTTGTGGTGGATGTAGATATGCTATTTCTTCTACAAGAACATAACATTTGGGTTCACTCTATTTTGGTTTGAGGCCCATGCTTCATTTTCTGGTCAGCCTGCTTATAATGATTGGTACATGTCATGCTACAATGTCTTCTTCACTTCACTTCCCGTCATTGCTCTTGGAGTTTTTGATCAGGATGTTTCTGCAAGGCTGTGTCTCAAGGTACTCTATTTTTCATGCCATGACAATTATGAGCAAAACCTCGAGAAAAATATTATAAACGTTTGAAAGAACAAAAGCAGCATCTGTAGTATGGCATATTGATTGCAAAATAAACAAAAGCTCTCCAAAATGTTAACGCAGAACATTGCAGGACCAAACAAAATGGTCGTCATCTATAATACGATGGAGAAATAAACTTTGGACACACTTTAAAGTAATGCATTTTGGGTAACGATTACAGCAGACTGTTTGTTGAATAACATTTGGGTTTTGTAAATCAAGCTGCTGGGAAGACACTCCTTCTTATAACTCCTCTTGAACCTGTTACACAGTCTGTTTATAGATTAGTAACTCCAGTTCTTGATTTCTCTGTTAAGTGAAAGTGCTTTATTTTCACTCATGTTAAAGTTCTGCACTTTGTGGAGTCTTTGGTAAATATATTCTTATAAAATTTTATGTTAGCTTTATGTTGTTAGCAAAACAAAGAAAAACAATAATTTTGAACTCTATTCCTGCTTTCAGAAATAGTAGACCCTGGTGCAGATCTATTGCGGAGAATTGCTCCAAAGCTCTAATATGTTTGTATATTCAATTTAATTAGCAAACATCTGTACCTATACTTGACTTATAAAGACACTCATCCTTTTTTTAAAATTTTTTTTTCTATTTTTTGGTTATTGTAGTTGTCATAAATATGGTGATGATGATGTTGTTAAGAGTGCTTTTAGTATTAATCAGCTTTAATAGAAATGCAATGAGTAGTATATCATCAGGTTAACTTCGTGATTAAGTATCACTAGTTCCGACTTAATACTTCCATGCACCATGATGGTTAGTGAGGCATTTTATTGATCATTTATGTCTATTTGCAGTATCCTTTGCTGTACCAAGAGGGAGTGCAAAACATTCTCTTCAGCTGGCCCCGCATTATCGGATGGATGTCTAATGGAGTTCTTAGTTCCATAATTATCTTTTTCTTCACCTCGAACTCCATTTTCAACCAAGCATTACGAAAAGATGGTCATGTGGTTGATTATGAAGTCTTTGGAGTGACAATGTACACCTGTGTGGTGTGGGCTGTAAACTGTCAAATGGCTCTCTCAATCAACTACTTCACTTGGATCCAGCACTTCTTCATCTGGGGAAGCATTGCCTTGTGGTATCTATTTCTGGTGGTTTACGGTTCTCTCTCACCAACAGTATCGACAACAGCGTACAAGGTTCTTACAGAAGCGTGCGCTCCAAGTATACTCTATTGGCTCACCAGCCTTCTTGTTGTTGTCTCCACACTGCTACCATACTTTCTCTACAGGGCTTTTCAGACACGTTTTCGACCAATGTACCACGATATCATACAATGGAAACGATCGGAGGGTTCAGAAGCTGAAATCTCAAAGGAGCTACCTGCTCGGGTCGAAATGAAAATGCATCATCTGAAGGAAAATTTGCGGCAGAGGAACTCATGAAACTGGTACATCTCAATCTGACCATGTTTACATAACCTAAGCTTTTCTTTGGTTTTTGTACATGTTACACCTGCAGTTTAAACACAGGATTGGAGTGATTAGTTTAAGGACAATACTCGCATACCATTGTTTCAAATTAGATATATAAATGCTGATGTTTAAACAGATTACTCGAGTGATAACTGTTTTCTGAGCTTCCATGAGATCCCTGTTTGTTATTATTTTTATGATGAGCATGGCTGCTCCCAACCCAAAGGGGCGTTTGTTTGAATTAAATGAAAAATCCATTGATTGTTCTTAGATTATTAGATCACAAGGAGAAAGCCGTAACGTTTTACCTAAATCTTAGTAGCTTATTGTCATAAACATATGCCGGAATCTTGAGATTAACAAATATAAACTATCATATATTAAAAATAAAATTAATACATTTTTAATAATTAAATTTAAATTTAATATGTATAATTAATATAAAATATAATTTTAATTATTTTTAAAAAATTAATTTAATAATATATAAATAATGTAAGGAATTGAAATTTTTAATACAAACCATATAATATTTGATATTGATCGATATTTTAGGTCAATAAACAGTCAATTTACATCTGTCTATTCAATTTTCACCAATTATTTATTACAACCATTTGTTGAATTCGGTTGTCAATGAACTGACTTATAAAATTATAATTCTTGATAGTAAATTTAATTAATGAATTTTAATAATTAAAAATTTTATTATTTAATTATCCACTAAATTATAGGTCAACACCATTATCTCTAAATAATAATTTTAAAATTTTACAAAATAATTTTTAATGTAAAAATTTATCACAAAATTATATAAAATTAAATATAAAAAATTAATTAAGTACTTACTATAAAGTAAATATTAATATGTTATTCACTTAAAAGACACCAGCAAAATAGAATTTTTCTAATACGATAATATCATATCACCACCGTATTAATCATTGTATTCCTCTCAAAATTTAAATAAAATTAGCCAAATATTAAGTGTCTTAAAATATAATCCTACAATTACATATACTATTTAGATCTAATGAATTTAGCACGTACGGAATATTTTATTTATGTTGTATTATATATATTATACGTCAAGCAATACGTCATTTACGTCGTTGTTTGTAAAAATTTATTTATTTATAATTGTAGAGATATGATTTAATTTCAAAAGGGGAGAATATCTTCCATTCTACGCTATTACAATCTTAGCAAAGTGAATTTAAAAATGCTAAAACTATTGTTTCATACCAATCTTAACATGACAAAGATCAAGTGGTTGATACAAGTTAGTCAAATTTGGGCGACTATTATTGAGGATTGCTTTGGCAAGAAATTCCCTAGCCACCTATAAATAAATAAAAGATTTCTATTTCTACCGACTTAACTAATTTAATTGACTTTAATTAAAGCTTCATATTCTTTTAATCTTTGAACATATTTCAATGGAAAATTGAAATTACAAGTCAAATCCCGTGAATGCTACTCTATTCTATGTATCGATTTCTTCTTGGACAAGTTCATGGGGTCGGGCACGAAACTTTGGTCTTAACTTTTGCTTGAATTAAGGGAAGCTAATATGTTAATTATTTCGACTATTTAATAATAATTATTCTACAAATAATGGTAATAATAATAATAATTATTATAATTAGATCACATCTCATGTCGATAGTAGATAAGTTTGTATTACATAATATACAGTTTAAGTTTTCTCAATTAAGTAAACGTGTTTTTAGACTTATAATGAGTTTTGTGTTCAAAACGAATAATATTTACTGTAAATGTTTTAATTTGTGATATAATTTTTAATATATAAATATTTTATTTAACTCTCTGTAAAGATAAAAAATTTAAATGATAAAAGAATATCACATTTTACGTTGCTAACAATTGAGCTTAGACTACATGATATATATACTTTAGGTTCTTCTAATTAAATGAACCAATTTTGAATTATAAAATTTTAAAATAAATTCATAACGAATTGTGTACTCAAAAACGGATAATATTTATTTAATAATAATTATATTCAATATCAATAAAATTTAAATATAATATAAAATAACAACTGTGATAACAACCCAATTATAAATAAACATTTAAACATTCTAGATTATCAACTTCCTAACTTAATATCATCCTCAAATTATTATACTATGTGCTCCAAGCTTAGGTATTTGCTTTGTTTTCTTTTAATTGTCACTTGTAGAGTCCGTGACAACCCCACCCCCATTAGTTATGCATTAATTTGACACTAACCAATAATTAATTGAATAAACCGGCTAAAATCCCAGATTATAAGCATACCCATTAATTAAATAATCCGGGCTTAATTAAATAATAATTACGTAATAATACTTCTAACCATAAATTTGTGCATGTATCTCTACGTGTTCCAAAGGGAAATCCCATGATTTTAGAGTCAATTTGGCAAATGCTGGCTGGGGTGGCTGCCATTTCTAGAAGCATTATCAATTATCTTACCATTTGCATCTGTTTTGATTTGAAGATTGTTTTTAAAAACAAAAAAATAAAAATATTATTAATTACTTTTATCAAATTATAGTATAATAAAATAATAATTAAATATAAATACGTGTGTGTATACGCATTCATAATGTGATTTTATTAGATAGCCGTAAATTTATGAACGATAATAATATAACATGTTAAAAAAATTTTGCGGCTTCTAGAAATTATTTTAATTTTAATATATATTTTTTTATATTTATAATTTTTGTAATCGACATTATCTTTTCTAGAAATTATTTTAATTTTTAATATTTTTTATATGTTTGAAATTTTTGCCGTTAAATTTCTTAATATCTAAATAATTTACTTTAACAGCATGTTATTAATTAGAGTATTCAATTAGATCCTAATTGATTACTTTTAAGTTAATCTGAGATTGAATTTCTTGTTAATCAATGATTCCAATATTAACTTGGATTAAATTCAGCCCCAATCAACCTTTGTGTAGTAGTGTGTGGAAAGCTCCATACAAACACGAGGGAGGAAAGGCGTAGTTAATTGATTCCCCCGGCATGTCATTCGTACCACGCGTGTGAAGCTAGTTCGAGAAACGTGTGGAGAAAGAAACCAAGAAACGACAAAGCTCAGTCATTCTTCCTTTCTTTTCCCCACTTTTTACCTACCCTGCGTCTTCCTCTGCTGTTTGTATAAATAGAAATCCGCTCGCTGCAAATCTTCGGAACCTCTGAAGACAATAAGAACAGAGTTAGATAGTGAGAGAGAGGTATGCAGCAACAGGATAGTAGTTCGAGTTCTGCTGTGTCGTTTTGTCTCAGTTTCAACACTTACACTTCTGGCAAATTAGTGGATGCTGCAGCTAGAGTCAGCCGGGAGTTCAAAGCTGAAGAATCTTTAATTTCCGAGGATTTGCTTGAAGAACAGGAACGGGAAAATGAGAATAATGATGGAGATGATTTCGAGTTCGTTTCTAATGCGAGTGAATTGCTTTTCGACGGTCAGATCCGTCAGGTTTTCCCGGTCTTCAATCGCGATCTCCTTTTAAACGACGGAGATTGTAGTTTTTACGATCGCGGAAACGAAGAGACTCGCGAGGCGACACGTGGATGCCCGTTGGACAAGCTGTTTATTGACGTTGATCAAGTTGGTCCGTCGTCGGAGTCGGAGTCTGACGCAGACGAACCGGAGGAAGTGAATAATGCCACTTTCTGCATTTGGACCCCACGAAGAAACTCGATAGAATCGTCGCCGAGCAGATGCAAAAAGAGCAACTCAACGGGATCGTCATCACCGTCGTCTTCTTCTTCTTCATTAAAAAAATGGCTGAGATTTCCCCGTATTCTAAAGAGAAGCAACAGTGACGGGAAAGACTCGTTCGTGCTTCTGACTAAACCGAAGAATAACGACGTCGAATCAAAGGAGAAGAAAACATCGACCGAGGCCAAATCCGGCAAAGCAGTGCCGCCGGCGTCGGCGCACGCAGCGTTTTATGCGAGAAGCAGATCCATCAAAGAAGGGGACAAGAAGCGTTCGTTCTTACCGTACAAACAAGATTTGGTCGGGCTTTTCGCTAGTCACCATGTCTTTGGCAAAACACATCATTGAAATTTTGTTCATTTTGGGTTAATTTCATTTTTTATTTATTGTAATTTGATCAAATTTCTGGGATTGTAAATCATTTTGCAGTTAGTCAATGGAAGATCATTGATTGCGATTGTGTAAAGTAGTTTTCTTCTTCAGAAACAATTTAATTAATTAATTAATTAATTAATGCTTCATGTATACTTCAAGGAATACAAACATTAAACTTACTTCCAATGAGAGTAGGAAGTCTTATACCAAAATATTTTTAATTAATAAATTTATACTATCTAATTTAACCATTATCATAATTAATTATTTTTAAAATTAATGTACACGTAATAAAATTATTATTAACATGTATAATATAGAAACAATTGTGCAATACCGTTTAATATAATAAAATTATGTATTTTAATTTAATTTTTTATCTATAATCATGATTATTATAATTAATTAATTTTAAAATAAATGTGTATTTATTATTATGCAAGCTCAAATTTTGGCACGTAATCCGTGCAATCAATCGGTTGAAACCTCCCCATCGGGAAGGTTGTGTGCGTGGTCCTGCTTATTAATGCCGGATTTGTATTGCATTACCGGCCCATGCACCGTTATTTATGTCAAATTGTCAATGCCTATGTGATAATATTGTATCTAAGAAACCTTAAAATTTGTGGCTGTTGCCGTTTACCACACTGCATCATCGATTGTGGACCGTGATGTATCCAATAATTTCACTCCATCCACCGTCGTATCGTATGTACGTTTAATAACGAAAAGAAGGATTAATAATGTCGCAGTTGTAATAAATGAGATTAGAAGTTGCTTGGAAGGGCAACACGTGACGCTGCACGTGATCAGTGAGAGAGTAACACGTGACGCTGCACGTGATCAGTGAGAGAGTTAGGATCGTGCTTCATCCCTACTGTTTTTTTTTGGGGGGGGGGAAGCTTTTGTTTGCAGTTAATGCTGCGGTGTGAGGATCTTATTGGGTTCTGCTCCCGGTCAAGGTGTAGGGTCAGAGCACAATAACATTGCCGTTGCGCGAGAGATTGTACACATAAGATTTTTGCACGTGGCAAGTTAGCGCAAGAGAGGTGGAAGCATCCTCGTGCGAAATTCTTCCTCCATCTTCCACAAAACTCTCGCAGAAACCATCTCCAGTCAATTACTATATAGGCTAACCATCATCGCTCATGCTCACTTCATTTGCTCATTTTCTTGACCAAAACTGTGGAATCTGCAAGTCTCTCGCTTCAGATCGAGGTCGTTCTCTTCTTCGTTTTCGGGGAAAAATCTGTTCTTGATCGATGGAGTACCTAACCTGCCCGGCGTCGGAAGAGCTAAGGTTCAGCTCACTTTTCTCAGGCATGATTTCTGCGCAAGTGAGCTGGTGAATTCTGTAATTAATTTATCACTAATATTTTTCTTTAATTTTATATTTTGCAGTGACTAATTGTGAGTATTGATGGCATTATGGGGAAGGTTTCTGTCTCTTTGCTTTGGATGTAGTTGTTACGCCAGAAACTGATTGCCTTGGACCATTTTCTGTCTGACCCTTGAATATTAGTGGTGGAATTTTGAATGGATAAGAGTGTACTTATTTCAGTCAGAGCATACTTGTCAGGTCATGGCACATTAACAATCATATATTTTCTGTTTTATGGACTCGGATTCCTTTTGACACAAGCAAGAAACTTCTATTTTGTGTGAACCTGTTATTACGCTTGTTTAAAACGAACCATCCAGTTTTTGTCACTTGCACAACCGGTTTTGATCGATCTCTTGGTTCCGTAATTGCATGCCTACACCGAATGACTGATACCTTCCTTCATGCGGCTTATAATTTTGTCACTGGATTGCATACACACAGCATTTGTTATAAATTCAAAATGCATCTCTTTAGTTAGGGAGATTACAGCACTTGTATAAATTGTTTTCAGATCTCAACCAAGCTAATGTAGACCGTTTTAAATGGGGTTACAGCTATGTTAACCAAGCGACGTAGAATATCATAATCCATCCTTCTTGGAGGCCAACGTTCTCGTCGACATACTTTCGATTGGAGACTTGTTTCTAATATTATATGCGATAATCCAACTCCCCAGTTAAGATAGTCCTACGGTTGCACGGTAGAATATCATAATCTACCCTCCTTGAAACTCAATGTTTTCATTAGCATACTTTTTTGTCCGCTTACAGTTGCACGGTGGAACATCATAATTCATTCTCTTTAGAGCCCAATCTCCTCGTTGGTGTGCTTTCAGTTGGGGATCTGACTCTAATCTGACCTACTAATTAAGATATTATTTGTTTTTAGCACCTAAACGCCAAATAAACTTGGATGTAGGTCATCTCTAGATTTTACCTAAGCAATGTGAGACATCACAATCCACACTCTTGGAGCCTAATATTTTCGTTGGCATGCATTTGATTGAAGATTTGTTTTTAATACTAGATGTGATTACTCGGTCCATTAATCAAGATGTCGTTCGTTTTAGAGTCCCGTAGTCTACACTGTTTTGTTCCTTACAACCAAACACCCTAAGTAAGTTTTGAATACAAAACAGGTCTTACTAATTAAGTGAATAGAATCGATCTTTCTACAGAGCCAACAGTCTGAACATGTTTTTTCTTCTTTTTATTGCCTTCTTGATCCAAAGCCCTGTTGAAGAAAGCAGATTTACACACACAAGGATGCTCACACATGCGTGCTAGAGGATACTTTTGATATGGATTACTCCAGTACAATATATGCTCCAAGACGATTTCATTTCACTTGGGAGCACAAAATAATGCGCACTGTTACGTGTTGGGAGAACTAATAACGAGGTAAATCATATATTGTGCTATTTGCGTCTTCATTCACCTCTTGCATAGCCTTCAATTAAACGCCAGCTGTAGCTACTCTTTTCTTGCATGGTTTTCAGGCCGGTTTGCCCATTTCAGTCGGTTTATGGATATGGCAGATTATGGGCGATACTATTTATGAAAGATCGGTGGACCAGGTAAGTAGGCATAAAATCCAACCATGCTATGGTTTTAAGCTTTCTATCTCACTATTTGTTTATGTTGGGATGTGGTGTTTAGGGTATGAACGAGTGGTCCTGTTGGCAATAACACCAGCACATTATTCTCAACGTTACGGCACACGGCATAAATTATAGGACATTCACAATATACATAAATCCTGACCGTTTACTTTATTCCGATGATTATTATTTTTATTATTTAAATAAAAATTTTATTTTTGCTCATCATTTTTGTCACTTGGGTTTTTCTTCACGGTTCACAGACATGTCCAAATTATGACAAAAGTATGTTGACATTATGTTATCAACCTCCTATTCAATCATTTGACGAAACCTTGAATATATACATTAAGAACTGAGATGCCAATCGATCGAATTTGTTCAAGCAGGAGCAAAGCTGAGCTACGCACAATTTTCCATTTCAATTACAAAATTACAACGACCAAGAAACACTTCTGCAATGGAAGATGGTTATGGGATTTCAGTGCTGGGTTTGTGCAGAAATAACCCGTTTGTGTTGATAAACTTCTCATTTCTTCTTAATTACTTTCATCATCTTACTCTTTATTCCCACTCTTTGCTTGCCATCTACTCTATTTCCTGCGTTCAATCACTTCCCAATATATTCTCGTCTTGTGCAACATTTAAATAGTTTCAATCATCTACATCATTTTAAAGATGCTTTATAGGCCAATCAAATTACTTGGTATCCACTAACTGTACTGTTCTCTCTTCCCATGTAAAAGAAAAGAGGCCACCCACTTATGTTTTGAGGGTAAATTTGTTATGGCCTCCAAATTCTGATCAAACCCGTCAAAATCTAAAGTTGACAGAATATCAGCAGATAGAGGGATCCAAACTTCAGAACCGCACTAGCACCATAGCCTTGTTTTTAAGATAACGCCTTATCTCAACGTACCCATCCGTTTGCACCATTGATTCCATCCATGGATATCCTCATCTCTATCGTTCTAACATCATCTTCTTGTTTCTTGACACGTGTTACCTCTTCTATTCTTACAGATTGTTTCAACATCAACTTCTTGTTTCTCGAAACCCGATTGCTTCTTTTTACATGTTTAGGGACACAGAGAAGGCATGCTTAGATGTTAATATCTTCAAACGTTTAAGAGCCATATACGTGCCGAGTGGTGCATGTCGCAGCATCCACAAAGTTGCAGACATAACACAAATTTTTAAGTTTGAAATCAAATGGAAATGTAGGTAACACATTAAAAATCAAGAGATGGGGGCCAAAATATGGTTGAATCTGGAACGTCGAAACCTAATCTACAACGATAGAAGCTCTCATTCACCGAGCTTTCTCTATTATTATCTGTAGTGTGTCAGTCGTCAATATATGCATGCATATATGGGACTGGCATGGTAATAGTATAAAGGGCCATAGAAGTCTAAACTCCCTGGCACAATGTCGACAGCTTCGATCAACGGCTGGTGCCTTAACTCCCTCTCTCCCGCTCAATCTTCTGTCAAACGATCAGCCACATTACGCCCTACTGTTTTTGCAGGGCTCAATTCTTCTTCTTCTTCTTCTTCTTCTGCTTCTCCTCCCAGCCTCATCGGAAACCAACGTGTTTTTGCTGCTCCAGCTCCCATCATCAACCCTTCTTGGGTACTTGCTCTTTCTCTCTCTTTTTCTCATCCATGTCGCCACAGAGTTTTCATGCGTGCATTCTAGGTTTACTTAATTGCAGAGGATTTTCCTTCGATTTTTTTCCATTATTCATGGAGAATGGAGAATAAGCATGGCTGAGGAAACAACCACGTACACTCCTATCATATGCACAGTAGGTTTACTACAGTGTATATAATTTAAACAAGTTGAATTTTCCACAAAAGACCATCAATTTTTCACCTGTCGATAGCTTCCCACAACTACTGTATTGTTGCCACTATTAAAGGCGGATCTCCACTTAATCATACTTCTAGTTGTGAATGTGACAATAACCCATTGGTTATCAGTCATGTCTTTTTTTGTTGACGTGGACACAAGTTACAGCTAGGGATGACAACGGATCTGAGGACGTGCTCAAAAAATGCCATCCCCTTCTCCATTTTCGTTTTGATTGAGCCGTTCCCGACCACTTGTCCCCATTTTGAGGGATTCGTCCCTGAATTGTTAAAATCTGGGGTGTTATTTATTTTATCAAAATATATTGAATTAATTTTTATTCAAATAGGCTAGGCCTCCGCAGACATCGAACCTGTGGAAATTTTGGCATCCCTACTTATAACCTTATCTAATAGACATCTTTCAATGTTTGGGGACTTGTAAGGGCAAGTGTGTGGTATTTATCTTTACCCCAAAAGCTTTAGCTCAAATTATTATTAGTATTGATTATTAAGAGAATTTATATATTCTCAAAATTCAAGTGTACGAATATTTATCTCAAAATTCAAGTGTCATGTGCATGCAACTGAGATTTATGTTTGATTAACTTAATTGTATGCCGTTTGATTAAGTTTGGATATTATCATTAAGTTTTGTTTCTTCCCTGATATGCATTTTCTGGGGTTGATTTTTTGCAGAGAGAAGAAATGAGCCAACAGTCGTACGAGGAGGCCATTGAAGCTCTCAAAAAACTTCTCAAGTAATTAACAACATTTAACTCTCACCTTTTCTTTATTTCAGATCAATCCTATTACCATTAATTGCCTTTTGTGCTTCCCTTGTTTCATATTGGATACCAGACAATATGTGCGTGTGCGTGTGTGGGTGCGCGCGCGCGCGCGCGCATTGTTCCTATCTTCATTTGTAGACTTTAGCGAACTGAGATTAACACTTAGCAGCGAGGATTACAAAGACAAGATAGTGGGACACATGTTCACAGTTCATTTTTCACTGAAATATAATGCATGAACTGTTATGACAAGACATTTGAAACTGAACAAGATTATAAACATGTTGGTGGTGTTGGGTTTATTGGTGGCAGTGAGAACGAAGGACTGAAACCCGCTGCAGCTGCCAAAGTAGAGCAGATAACATCTCAGTTGCAAACTCCGGGTGATGGCAAACCCTTCGACTCTGTGGAGAGGATCAAGGATGGCTTCATTCACTTCAAGAGAGAAAAATACGAGTAAATGTTACTTCAGTTTCACTTAGAATTAGAGCTGGTCTTCTCTATTAATGAAATTTTCTCTGGTTTGCTTCCACAGGAAAGCCCCAGCTTTGTACGGTGAGCTTGCCAAAGGCCAAAGCCCTAAGGTAATATCCTGATTTCATATTCATAATAGTCATCAGAGTCACGAATAAATAGGTCACCATGTAATATTATTAATATTAATTTCTTTGTTTAAATTGTTGCAGTATATGGTATTTGCCTGCTCAGACTCTAGGGTTTGCCCATCCCATGTGTTGGATTTCCAACCAGGAGAGGCTTTCGTTGTCCGCAATGTTGCTAACATAGTTCCACCATACGATCAGGTTACCATTCTTCTGCTAATTTTCTCTAATTTAATTAAATTCCTTGGCTGTATTAATTAAGTGGTTGATTTGTTCAATTGAAGTGAAGTGGGTGATCTAATGATTTAATTGTAGAACGAGCTTTTGAATCGAATCTGTGATGTTACAATAACAGACTAAATACGCTGGAGTTGGAGCAGCAGTAGAGTATGCCGTTTTGCATCTCAAGGTAATTAAATTCACATTTCTTTTATTGTAATTAATTATCATTTTGATTTGCAGTTTTAAATTATAATTAATTGGCTACAGGTTGAGAACATTGTGGTGATTGGGCACAGCGCCTGTGGTGGAATCAAAGGACTCATGTCTTTCCCATTCGATGGAAATAATTCTACGTATGCCCTTTATCTTTATATACATAGCTCTGCATGATGATATATTATTCTTATGTCACTGTTGATTTCCTAATAATAAATTCGCCCAACCGATGGAGATGTGCAGTGATTTCATTGAAGATTGGGTCAAGATTGGCTTCGCTGCCAAGACTAAGGTGCTGGCAGAGCATGGCGACAAACCTTTCCCTGAACAATGCACATACTGTGAAAAGGTATATCCCTGCTAATTAACTTAATTTATTTCTCTGCTTGCGCGCGCGCGCGCGCACACACACACACACAAACACACTGAGTTTAACCAAAAGTAGATACACAATGACTTCTGGAAAAAGTACTTTTGGCTGAAATAGTTTTTTTTTCCTTGCAATTTATTCGCAACACTGTAATATCTACAGGACGCAGTGAATGTGTCCCTTGGAAACCTGCTAACTTACCCATTTGTGAGAGATGGATTGGTGAACAAAACTCTAGCGTTGAAGGGTGGCTACTACGATTTCATTAAAGGATCGTTCGAGCTCTGGGGTCTGGAGTTTGGCCTTTCTCCATCACTTTCCGTATGAACATGATCAATCAATCACTACATATCAGTGACCAAATCCTCGTTCCCTTAACTACATTTATATATATTTTCTCCATGGTTCCCTCGTGTACTTTTGATGAGCAGCAATTTAGAACGAGTTGATGATTGAGAACATCGATGATCGACTTTCTTTAACAAATAAATGGACTTCGAGTTTTTCCCTTTCGTTTTGTTTGCGAGAAATGGTAGACATGATATAATTGGCTTTATTCACTGCTGCATTTTTGTTCTGTTAGGTTAAAGATGTGGCTACGATACTACATTGGAAGCTCTATTGACACACATAAGAGGTCACCACTCATCACTGCAAACTCGACTGAGGTTGTGTTGATCACTTTGTTATATCACAAAATGAACTGGGTTTTGTAGACAACAGTCACATTTTCAAGAAACTGGGAGTCCTCTATCTGAATTGTTCATGTTCAGCCCAAGTTCCTTAACATGTTCCTAGGTTTTCGTTTCAATAGTCAGGTCATTTGTAACTGAAGTAAAAGGTAATTAAATGCGGAAAATCCCTGAAACATCATATTCAAACCCAACATCAAAAATCTAAAATATTTTTAGGGCATAATATTTGCTTGGCAAGGATTGTTAATAATTAACCATTCACTCGCCCGCTTACAAGTAAACGAGAAATTCTTTATACTCATCAGTGTAATATTCATACGTGGAGTTGTTAATGTACAACTGTTAAGGGAGTAAATCTCAACATCTGAGTCATTAATTATAATGGCACCATTCAATATTGGCTGGTACATCTGCTATGACCATTCAAGACTTGACGGGGTACTCCTAATTCCTGAAAAGGGTACAATCATGTGTTAATCCCAGACTTATTATATATTAGTGAGTTGTGTTCTTCCCTTTGTTTTTCTATCCACTTACTGAAAAGAAATGAAAGCATTCATATTAATTTTCTGATGCCCTGGCCCTCAGGTGGCAAGCCAGTTCATTTACTGTATTGATCATTATTGAGTAAGAGACTTAAATGTTCCTACAAGTGAAGTAAATTAATGAATTGCTCTCGCGGGCAGTGTATGTGTGACCTACAACAGAAAGAGAAGGCAGCTGAACTTGAACTTATTACATAAATGCATGTCTTCGATAAAGAGGGGAAGGTTGAGTCCAGTAATTACACCTTAGCAGACTTGCACATGTAACAATTAATAATTAATCTATAAACATTATTGTCAAGCAATATCAAATTAAAGAATACCCATCCATTAACCCCATCATGGTAAAGGTTCCTGAGCCCAAATCTTCATCAGGATTCCATAAAGAGTTCATAAAACCTTCATCAATCATGGATTCTTGTGTGGATAAGATGTTGTTAGCAGCATTCTGGGTTGCTTTATCTACCAAATTTTCACTGGTTGTTACCCTTGTATTATCACGAGGACTTGTTTCTGCTGCACTATCGGAAATATCTACTTTCGGGGATTGAGTAGTTAGGGTAGAATGATCACCAACTGTACTTCTACGAGTTTGTTCTTTGATTCCTAGCTTTTTGCTCAGACGAGTATTCCAGTAATTCTTCACTTGATTGTCAGTTCGTCCGGGTACTCGTTTTGCAATCAACGACCACCTAAAACAAAAATAGTCATTGAGAAGTAAATTAAGATGCTGTGAGGTACTATTTGTGGTAGTAAATTGTTAGATGGATATTCACATATGCAACTACCATGATCAGTTTTTGTCATAGCAATTCACAATCAAAAGAAATCATAGAAACAGTAGAACTAGCGAGGATTAAGCACACCTTCTTAATTTGTAAGTTTAATGGAGTCATGCAAGCAAAAGAATGATAGAATAAGTAACAATTAAAGAACCTGTTTCCAAGAAGCTTATGGAGTCTAATGATGAGATCTTCTTCTTCCTCGGTAAAATTGCCTCGATTCACATGTGGGCTCAGGTAGTTCATCCATCTTAACCTACAACTCTTTCCGCATCTATTCAAACCTGCAACACGAGTCAAAGAGCAGCTACTGTCATTGAAATTAATCAACTTTCAATAATTTTAAACATCAAAAGGAAATGACGGTAGTATAATTGGTTTGCCTGTTTTCTTGGCAATACGATTCCATTTTCCTTTTCCATGGACCTTGACATAATCAATCAGCATCTTGTCTTCTTCCACTGTCCATAAACCTTTCTTATATTGAATCTTTCCTTCCCTTGACTTTGTCATTGCTGTACTGTACCGATGTTCTTTTAGAAACTAGAGAGAGAGAGATACGAGTTGTGAGCAAAATCCTTGGATAAGCTTTTGCACTACCCTTGTTATATACAACTCCGACAGCGCATGGACATTTGTGTCAATAAAATATGTAAACAAATTATAATAATAGGAGATTGTCTTGTTATATAAGTATGTCTATTTGCCGACCCCTAAAAATAAACGACGGTGAGTTTGGATGGGTTTGTGACGGGGCAGAATTGGCACACATCATGATACATTCATCCAATATAATCTTTGTAACATTGGCATCAGGCAATACTTCTTGTTGATGAGTGATACATTTTTTTACCGGCCAAGTGCCTTTAATTGAAAGAAATCGCTGATCGCACCAACCTGTATGACTCTTTTAATCAGGAGGTCTCGTTGTGAGACTAGAAAGTGATGAACCCATAACAAATTTATATATTCTCTGGTCTGAATAGCAAACAAGTCTTGAACTTTTAATAAAACATCTTGATGATTGGAAGATTTGTTATTAAAAAATCAAAAATCATGGCTCACACTAGTAAAACACAGGTATCAACAATACTTAATTATTTATTTTCTTGCTCTTTATTTCAGTACCCTTTAGCCATTAACGTAATGGTTTTACTTCTACTTTTAGAAGGTCCAACTAATAAATCTTGTACTGAAAATAGGACAGTCAATTTATTTATTTTTAATTTTCAAAACCAATCCCAAATCGATCATGACATGTGACTGGCAATGAAATCAAAGAGGACCACTGTTCAGCTCATCAGCATGGTTGTGTTTCTGTTAAACCATTTAATGGACAATTATGTTGCTGCTGAATTTTAATGATCAATCAGAAATCTGTTCGAAAGTGGAGCTGTCATGCCATAAATTTTCTTGTCGGACATCCCATTCATTTTCAAGGGCTTGAATAGAACACAATAAGATAAAATAAACAAAGAAATTCCTAGCAGTCAGCAGGTCCTAGCAACGTCAAAGCCTGGATACAGCTATAATTAAAATAGCGAGCGAGGTAGCATTGCAGTTATGGCAGCGTAACTGTGACACTGGCATTTATAACCCTTTTAACTTGAACACCGCCCACTTCTACGGGCAGAAACAGTGAGACCCGGAATCTGGTTATGTATTATATAATAAACAAGGCGAACATGACCATCACCATGAATTGTTTAGTCACTGACAGACAAGACAATGAAACCCATCAATCAATCTAATTCATGGCACAGAACGTGTCGAGTGGGTTTACATGGTCTCCCCTGTACAAATGTGAACAGAATCATTTCACGACATTTCTTCTTCTAAAAGAAGAGTCATGTTCCTTGCAATGCGTACCCCATAACATTTCACGATCCCTTTCTTTTCTTTTCTTTCTTTTTGCTCTTTTCAAATGAAACTACATAATTACAGTAATGAAGTACCAATTTGTGGCCTAACTTTTTTTGAAATAAGATGTGAACTACAGAAATGTAATGCAATAACAAGCCACGGGTTACGGTATGTATGAGTGCTTTTTGATTCAATTAGTAAATATGGGTTTCGAACAAAATTTGAACAACATTTATATTTCTGTAATATTTAAAAGAAGAGAGAAAACAACTGCAATATAAAAGTGAAAAGAAAACACACACAAACACAATGGTCTTGTGATCTTATCAGTCATGCATCACTTGTCAAAAGAAGAAAAGGGACTATACTGTGATTACAGCAAATCTAGAACACACCATGACATTTAATTCTGTAGAATTCTTCTACCAGCTTAAATAGTGTCCCTTTGGTAAGAATTAGAATGCCAGTTGGAGGTTCTCAAGAGATGATAGTGAGACCTTTTTGAAACAGTTTAAGATGAAAAAACTCACAATTATGCATCATATATGAGGTGGAAACTTCAATATCATATATAGTACAGTTGCTGAAATATATGTACAAGAAAAACTTCATGCTGAAACAATTTCCGCACAACAACAACGGCATTTTATCATTTATGTACTGTACCAAAATGTACAAGCCTGACTAGCCTGACTATTTGGCATACTATGACTCATCAGGCTTTGGTTCAAGTATTACCGGAATCTTCTCTTTATGATCACCACGCAACACCTCCACTATCACCTGAAATCAAAGCAATTCAAATATTATGCAATAATAAATACGCACACTAGCTCACATATCATTTCTGAAGCAGCTTAAATATTAAACCACAAGAAAGCACAACTAGCAAAATTGATTATGGTAGCCTTGTGTTCACCGTAACATGACGATTAATTCTTTGACATGTCAACTAAAATAATACGGTAAAGAGCATGTTTCTAATAGATTTTTCTCCCAACCAAATAACTACTACTGCTACTACTACTACTACATAATAGTAGCTTTACGACCTCCACCAAGATTAACAAAAAGTTTGGGAAAGAGATCACAAGAAGAAAACGGACAGATGTTGAATTATGTCCCAGTGGTTATCAGTGTCTATACAGTCATCATATCAGTCCAATATCCCATGAATGGCAATTGAACAAAAAATAAACAAATATAAGAGCCAAAATAACAGGAGAAAGATTATTAACGTGTATCCGGAGTTTTAAAAGGCTAGATTTGAGTGGTTTGATGGACAATGAATGTGATAGCATGAGTTATGCAATTCTGGAAAAGAGTTAGGGCAAATGTTCAAAATGGAGTGCTTTCCTCTAGCTGTCCACCAGAGCAAATACCCTAGCTAACTGTTAAATAATAGCATGCACAATACAGAGTGATCATGCTTGGACCTAACTGCTAAAACCACCACTAGTTTGCAGTAGCATGATCTTACGGGGATACACCATCACAACCAAACTGTATCATTAACATTGTGAGTGTTGAGGGCATTACATACTGCTCTATACAGCATCTCAACTACTGTGGTTATTGTTCTGTTGCCACACAAAAACTTTTCAACTTCGGAAAAAGAATTTTTTTTCCCGTAATTATAACTTTATCCAATTTTATCATTTGCATAAACACAACACACTTAAATCTAATTTTATCAAAAACATCAATTTCCCAATGTGAAAACCAGGAAATTATCTCAGACCACACCCCAAGGTCCCCATCAAAATCAAAGGTAACTGGACAAGATACCTCATCTCCGACTTTACATTGGTCAAGAATTCTGTACAAATCACCGCCATTTGTTACTTTTTTCCCATTAACAGATGTTATAATGTCACCCAAAATGAGTCTACCATAAGCATCGCGTTTGGTTGGTAGCATACCCTGCAGAATAAAACTGATCAGCTCTTCCTGTATGAAAGCACAAAATCTTCAACATAACAAGATTAGAAATTGAGGGAAAAGAAATATTAAGCCCCTTTATTTTATGTAGCAGATTATTAGTTTTAATTATACATGAAAATTAAACACAAAACTTAGACAAAGAAAGTATATATGCATACCGCTTTGCCAGCAGGACCATTTGCAGGAGCATCTAAGACAAGCACCCCACTTACACCTAACTGCTCTACTGATTGATCAGGTGCAAACTTAATACCTAAGATAGGTCTTGTGATCTTACCGAACTTCACCAATTGATCAACAATGCCATTTACCTGGATATATAAGAATATGACTCAGTAAAATTCCCAGGCATGAGTGGGGTGGGGGGGTGGGGGTGAAGAAAGAGAGACCAAATTTGCATCCCACATTTATTAAATAGAGCAGATGCAGTTTTTCTCAGCAAATTAAAACCAAGATCTAAATAATAACTTACGGTGTCAACTGGAATAGAAAATCCAACACCAGAGGATGCTCCAGATGGAGAATAAATAGCTGTGTTTATTCCAATCAGGCTTCCTGAACTGTCTAGAAGTGGCCCTCCACTATTACCAGGATTAATGGCAGCGTCTATCTGTATAACATCCTGAATTGGACGGCCCGTGGCTGCAGAACTAATTTCTCTGCGAAGCCCACTGCAGTAAACATTAAGAACATATTAGCAAATCACATATTTTAATGCATCTCATCTGGAGTTATACAATATAGATAGAGGACAGATACCTGAGGTATTTTGGACTTCTATACTTTCTATAAATTTCTATGTATCTTATTTCTCCATCAATCAGAAAATAAAGTTCTAATCTTATTAGTAACCATATGCAGTTTTTGGATAGCCCACTTAAAAACATTCAGCAAGAAATCATCTCGGCATATTCTTAAAGGCAATAAAATGTGATTCAACAGGAAACACATAGCTGATAGAACTAACGTTACAAGAAAATTCTAAATATACAGCAAACACATAAGGGTATCAAATATAATAGGGGTAAGAAGAAATTCCTTTTATGAACTTCATACCTGATCACGCCAGTTGTAAGGGTATGGTCAAGTCCAAACTGCAAACATAAATATAAACTCAGGAATGAGATTTTCAATTGATGAAGATGTTCTGAACTTATACACCATGACGAGTAACTTATGTTACAGAGCAAAGTCTTGATCAGAAATGTTTAAGCCTTATTACAAGTGGAAAGCAACTTATACGGAAATTGAATTTCATAGTAGAGCACAGTCATGATAGTCAATGCCTCTAGAAAAATTATCAGGCATTAGATACTGATGTGCAAAAAGCACTTTAAAGGTTACAATATTTTCAGCCATCTTTTTAAAAATGGAAAGAGAAAGCATTCAGCTAATGCTTTATATCCAACAAAACATAACTTAAATCAAAGGTTTGCTCTTTCTAAGGGAATGGTTGTCTCCTGGATAATAAACAATATAAGATAGTTCTTGTAAGGGTAGGGCTATTTGCACCCTAAAAAATACTCTGCACACTCTTTTACTCAAATCACCCTCTTGTTAAATTGTAAATTTAAAGTTTTACACTACAAACCCTCAAAAATACCAAAAAAGTTCTCCATTAAACTCCTTTACTTATATATTTTTATTTTTATTCTACACTTGTCAAAAATTAATTTTAACATTCATAAGCTTGTTCAAAAGAAACTAGCTATCCCTTTTGATTCAACTAATTTTAAATTTTTCTTGGTCATAAGATCCTCAAATTTTAATAATTAGCTTGCAGGAAAATTAGCAATGTAGAAGCAAATGCATAAATGACCAAAAATATCCAAATATCTTGTGACATCAACTAATTCAAAATTTAAAGTTCATATTGTGTTCAATTTTTAGAACAAAAGTAACATAGTAAATATATTTTTCATCCCTCAGCCAAACACTTATATATAAGAATCATAATATAAATTCAAAATCTAGGTTGGTAAAATAATTTTGAAATTTTATTTTACGATAATTGTATGGTTAGGCCAAGACCCAAATAAAATTTTAATACTTTCCCCAAGGTTCAAACACTAGTGGCTAACGAAGGGAGATATGTTATTAAACCACCTCGGCTGTGCCCTTGGGCCTGCTTTATTTAGTTATATAAGATCATCCTTAATTGTAATGGATAATTTTGTAATATAAAATTTTATTAAATTATGAGAGTCAAAGTATTTTTTAGGGTGTAAATAGCCACACTTCTTATATTTGTGCACAGTTCCGAGTTCATATCTTGGGATCACTATTCATAATCACACTACTTAAGGGCAAAGAAAAAACCATGCAATTTCAAAATTATATATAGTCTCTGCAAGTAGAATGCAAAAGCCACACTCACAGGGTTGCCAATAGCAAACACTTTCTGACCAACCAGCAAGTCTGCAGAGACACCAAGAGGTATGGGCCTTAGTTTGTCTTTGGGTGCATCAACACGCAATACAGCAACATCCTTGTCTTGGTCATATCCAACAACTTTTGCATCATACACTGATTGGTCAGCAAGAGTGACCCTGTGTATCACTAGTGCAAATTAAATGCCAAAAGTAAGGATGTACCAGAATCTAACATCAAATGATAACTTGAGCTCCAACATATGTTAGCACAAGAGACCAGAGCATCATGGCAGACAGGATCATTCAGCTTAAGGACCAACTATATGAAAAATTACAGCATGCAAACTACTAGGTCATAGGACTGCTACATAGAAAAATTAAAAGAAAAAGGTTATTATCAATCAATATTGCCAAAAAAATCCAATGATAGGTGTTCTAGCCCTCAAAACAATTTTTTGCAAAAATACCCACTTTCAATAGTTGAACCCATTCTGATGGTTGTCTCGAGACTTTTACCATTTCGCCAGCCAATGGCTCCTTAATTCCTACCACTACATGAGACCAGTATTACAAAAATATGCTAACAACTGGCATGAAAAGTTGTGTGATATCAGAGCCCTGCTTGCAGGACCAGCAGAAGCTACGACACAGCTGCTACTCTGGATTGTGATCAATGTAACTGACAATTGCAATAAAACCCAGAATTATAATAACCAGTTTAATTCATTCTAAAATGCATCTTGCACCTCAAGCCTCCACAGCTCTCATGTATTGTTATGTGAACATCCAATGTCCAGACACTGAATTTTATTGTTTTTAAAAAGTAACCAAGATATATGCTAATTTGGAGAATTTCTTCCAAACACACACAAAAAAAGATGGGTACTGGCTCCATCCCCACAACACGAATTGACATCAGCGTAAACTGATTTATTTCTATATGTTAAGAGAATTTGAAGATGGGACGCCATAAAATTATAGCACTAAAAAAAATTAGATATGCACAATTGTCAGCAACAACTATAGAAACAAAACCACAACAAAATAAGAATAAAGAAAATAGAACTGATGAAAGAAAGCAAACTAACTTGAGATCAGAAGCGCCACGAATGACATGATAATTGGTGACAATGTGACCATTTTTATCCCAAACAAAACCTGACCCAGATCCTTGTGGGACCTCTAACACATCCAGCGTAAATGCATCCTGCCTACAATATTTATAAACATAATTCGACAGAAATTGAAATTAGTAAAACAAAAAAGAAAACGAAAATACTGGCAGCAAGCTAAGAACTAAACAAAGACCTGACAGCAAGATTGGTGATGTAAACAACGGAAGGGGTGTTTTCTTGGAAGAGACGAACAGTAGCAAGCTCATCGGACTGGAGCTTACGCGGAGAATTAACAACAAAAGCCGAGGCGGAATCAACGTTGGTGAGAAGCAGGAAAAACGATAGAACAACTGAACTGCAGAAGATGAAGACTGATTCTAAAGCAGAAGACAGGGATGATGGCTTCGTAAATATGAGAAGTTTTGAGACAGATGAGCGAGTTTCAGCGGTGGCTGTGCCGGTTCGAGAGTTGCAGCAAATGATAGCGGTGGTGGAGGATGCCCGGAGAGGAAAGGATTTAGAGGGAGAAAAGAAGTTGAATGGTGGGCGTGGCTTTCTGTTTGGAGAGGGAGAAAACGGGAAGGGAAGGAAGATAGTAGAAATGAGTGAACAAGCCATTTTCTGGCTTTGGGGCTTCTTGGACAGGGATTATGGGGATAACTAATAAACCTTCTGGCATTGTCTGGGCCCAACTTGCTTGCTCCTGCCAGTGGTTAATTTTTTATCATGTCATCGTCTCTTTGTACGGCCACATTTTTCCCAAAATACATATTACCCATGCAAGCCTCGTAAATATATCTTCTTCCTCAGTTTTCTGGTATTACAATGCACGCGCACGCGCCAGTAACATTATCTTCTTCCTCTATTTTTTATAATTTTAAATATTTTCTCACGTTCAAAAATCCTTCTCTTCATTAATTTTTTTTTATTATTTATATATCTATTTCACTTATATATAAACACATTTGACATTTTAATAACAAATTTTCATAATAATTAAAATTTTTAACATTATTAACTAATTATAAAAATTAAAAATTTTAAATATCTGTATAACACACACGTATAAAATAAAATTTATATAATACAAATAAGACTAACTTATTTTATTTTTGTTATTATTTCGTGTTTACTTTCGACAATAAAACCCACAAATTACTAAAGATAATAAAGAAGTTGAAGAGAGAGACCGAAGACCAAGAGGGACGACGAAAAAACGAAAAAAAAATTAATTTAATTACATTGTGGATAAAAATAAAAATAAAAATTATTTTTTGAAATAAAATCGTTTAAAATAATTATTTCAGTAAGAATTAATTAAGATTAGTTAAAATTATAAAAAAAAATTTAATTAATTTATTTATGATGTTTATAATTTAGTACATTGAATTAATTATATTTAATTGTAAATTCTTTAAAAAAAATTATACTAAATCTGAGTGCAGTATATTTAATAAATGAATATAATAATAATAATTAAATATTTTTTTATTGTAATAATTATGGAATCATGATTTGACTAGTATATTTGAAGTTTTATAGTACAATTGCTTTTTTTTTGGTATTTCTATAACGTTATGTTTGAGAATATTTTATTATTATTTTTTTATCTAAAAGTAGTAATAACTTTTTTTTTATTATTTATATTAAAAATAATTAAATAAAATAATATTTTTATTATATTATAATAATATAATTAATTTAATCCTAATATTGTTACTGTTAAGAAGGTTTTACCTGCATAACATGGTTGAACAAAGGCGTTGAAAAAGGAAGAAGTGCAGAAAGTGCAACCGCCAAGCAAAGCAAAGGAAGATGATTCCTCGTGAGTAACATGTCGTGCACGACTTGAATATTCCCAAGCCGACAAAGGATTGAGGGAGGAATCCGATTCGTTTTCTAATCCCACGATCATTTTTTATAAATAATAGAAATCATCTAACATGATAACATATTACATGTTAACACACACAATGACGGCGCCCACGATAACAATGTCACCGATCATTTTTTAATAATATTATAAAATATTTATTATTTTTAATAAGTATATATATAATTTTAATTTTAAGATTAAAAGAATTTTAAATTTTGATTTAATAATTTTCAATTTTATTTAAAAAATAATATACTAAATCAAAAATAAAATCTACCGGACTGGGAAAAAAAGAAAAAAGAGAATATGCCTTAAAGTTATAACTGCTAACGACTTCGGTCCAACTTGATAATAAATAAAATAAAAATAATAATAATGAAAAGAAATGATTGGACGTAGAAGGTCGAGGGAGGACCCACTCCAACTGGCCACTTTTTGAAGATTATGGTCCAGTGGTTCGTGAAGGTTTGCAGGTGGGATTTAAGTCAAGTCAAGCTCAAAATCTTTTGTTTTGACCATTTCCTAAACTGCCACCTTTTCCACCGGCGTCCATCTCATCACGACAACGGCTGCGGTACGATAACCAGATCGTAGATCCATCAATATAAAATTTTTATATTTATAATAATATCACACTTTTAATGTAACATGTAATGCCATCCTGTAATTATTTTCTATTACATGACATGTTGGTTCTGTCATGTAATTATGCGTAATGGAATTCCTTAATTGAAAGTTGTTAATTATTAATAATCAAGGACGGTTAACAGTAATGACAAAATGCAAAGGTAAGGGTAAAATGGGAATTATAATGGAATAGAGAAGGGAAAAAAAATATAAGGGACAAAGGGAAAGTATGGCGCGAGGTACGACGATGGTGCGGAAGCAAGAGGAAGAAAAAGACTCGTGTGTGGCGTCTCGGGAATGTAGGTTTTTCTCCTTCTCTCTTTACTGCTCCGTCCTTCGTGTATCTTCATCATCTTCTTTTCCATTGCGTTTTCAAGTATTCGTTATCAAATATTCTTACGAGTTCCATTCTCCACCTGTTCTGTTTTGTCAGAATTCAACAAATTGTTTCCGGGAAAAGTTTCAAAGCTTGAGCTATATCTGCGACAACCACAAACAACCTTTGTACGTTTTTTTCGGACACCCAACTGCTTGATCTATGTTTTTGTTTCTCTCTTTAATCCTGGTTTTGGTTTGTATTTGGTTTCTCCTTTATCTATCATTTCTCTGTTTTTATTTTCTTTTATTGGTTGGTTTTTTTATTTTCATTTTTCGGAATTATAAATACTATAATATGTAAAATTGATAGTGACATAGCATGTTGTTTCAGTTTCTCCAACTAGAACAATCTGGAAAACTTAAAACTTTGTAAGGGGCAGTCGTGTTGCAATTAGTGGAGAAATTTTGAAAACAGGGGAAGATGCATGAAGCTACCTGTTGTGGTACTGTTGTCTTTTTTGCTTTCATCTTTGTTGGTGACATTTAGCTAAAACTTTGTTAGTCACAGTCCATTTCTCTGACTTATGAAGTAGAATTCTTTAGAGTTCTTGTGATAAGTTTTTGTTTGTAATCTTTGTTATATAGAAAAAAGATTGCAATGGCAACTGGTATAGCTGCCGGAAGTGGCATTCTGCATTATGGAGTGATTGGCTGCAAGGGACAAGGCTGCCGACAAGCTTCTGGGATTTCCAATTTGACGCTCAATGGATGCATAAAGAGAGAGCTCTCGCGGTATTTGATAAAATTCCTGGTCTAAGTATTAAATTGTGCATATGATTTGTTTTGATGTTTTGAACGTAATGTACTCATTTACATTCAGATTTTCAATCATTTATCAAAACCAAAAAAAGGAAAAAAATCCATGTAGCTAAAAGGAGTTCTTGGTTTGAGGCTAGATAACTTCTCCCACATGAAGCTGACCTAATAGTACTAATCGGAACTTTACTGTCTTGCAAAAGACATGACGATTTGTGGATATCAACAATTTCATTATTAAAGTTAGATGCATACACGGCACCAACACCCGCATATATTTTCACATATGTAGGTTCTGGAGAAAATGGAATGGAATTAAATAATCATGAATTGTTCTCAAATTTGTACTGTTAGCGCAATTATGAATATTTTGTAATTGTTTCAGGTGTACTGCTTTCTGGGAAATAGGCTATTAAAAGTGCTTCATTTTTCTCATATTTTAATAGCATACTTATTGTCCAGCATAAGAATGCAGTTCTTATTGGAAATGGGACAATGTTTATCATTTGACTACAAATATACCAAAGCAGTAAAAGTTTTTCATCCTTTTAGCTCCTAGTTATCCTTCTAAACTATTTTTGTTCTTGTAAAATTTTCTAGGTCACGTGTGTTGTCCAAGGTTTTGCAGTTCCAAAGTTGTAATTTGTTACCAGTGAGTGAGAATTGGAAGTCCCTCAAAACAGTCTCTGTATCATCTTGCCTCAGAGATGATTCTACAAAGTATTTTGATTTTTCCATCATTGGTAGTGGAGTTGCTGGTCTCCGCTATGCTCTTGAAGTTGCTAAATTTGGATCTGTTGCCGTGATCACAAAGGGAGAGCCTCATGAGAGCAGCACAAACTATGCTCAAGGTGGTGTTAGTGCAGTGCTGTGCCCTTCTGATTCTGTAGAGAGTCACATGCAGGACACTATAATTGCAGGTGCTCATCTATGTGACGAGGAGACTGTCAGAGTGAGTTCCAGAACTAATAATCATGCTTGGCAGTGTTATTTGTTTATCAATCATGATTCATATTACACATGTCTAGAATGTAATTTTAAATGGCAAGCAACTTAGAATTTGTATACAATCTGCATGTCTTGTAGTGTGCTTGAAATGAAGGAGGACGTAATGTTAATGGAATGGTGTTCAGTGCCGAATATATTTAACCTGTCTTACAGTTGTTTCGTGTAATTAACATAAATGCCTTTAGTACACTGAAAGGTGTATATATATGTGTGTGTGTGTCATCTATTAAATTTCAATCAATAAATGTTGAGTTGTGAAATTTGAACATGCTCGGTTGTGCTCAAATACATGTTCTTAGATTTGTCAACATATTAATAGTTTGATAGTAAATTACTTTCATTTTTGCTTAGTTATTGGGCCTTTCCACAATTTTGGTGTATTGTATAAGGTTGTCTGTACAGAAGGACCTGACAGAATAAGAGAATTGATTGCTATGGGTGCATCATTTGATCATGGGGAGGACGGAAACTTGCACCTAGCTAGGGAAGGGGGACACTCCCATCACAGAATTGTCCATGCGGCTGATATGACTGGAAGGGAGATTGAGCGAGCTCTATTGGAGGCTGTTGTCAACGACCGCAATATCTCTGTGTTTGAACACCACTTTGCGATAGATCTGCTGACTTCTCAGGTTCACTTTTGTACTTGTTTTCTTTGTAGAGCTTCTCACTGTAGCATGCATGCTTTTCTATGGCTAGGGTAAGAAGATCAGTATATTTTATTTAGCATTTACTTTATACACTGACATTAGGAATAAATGAAATTATTTAGGTGCTTTATTTATTCTGCTTATATTTTGATCTGACATTTTGACTTGAATGTCCCAGTATGATCTGAATACTGAAATGAATCTTGTGTCTGGGATTGTAGGATGGTCCTAACACAGTTTGTTATGGTGTTGACACTTTAAACACTGAAACAGAAGAGGTGACGCTGGGATTGCTTCACTGTATTTTCTTGAATTTTATTGGCAACATTGTGCCAAATAAACTTCATAATGGTTCCTGATGCTTTCCCTTTTTAACACGCTCAGGTGGTACGATTTATTTCCAAGGTGACCTTACTTGCATCAGGTGGGGCTGGCCATATGTATCCGTCAACAACAAATCCTCTGGTACTTCATACTTTCTAGTTTCTACTGTATAGTCTTGCTACCTCAAAAATGTTATAAATTTTTGGTTTCTTTAAACATAAGAGGAAATTGATTTCCTACATCCATTCTACCATCACAGATGACTAACATGGTTATGTGAATAATAATCTTGTATTGATTAAGTGATTAGTGGACTCAGGACTCTTGCACATCTAGAAGAAATCTTAAAAGCTAAGCTAGTTGGCATCCATGAGTGAATATTTGTATAATTCGTATCATCTCTCATATATTTTCTTATTTATCATTTACATCTACATGATATCCTGTACATGTGCATCATATTTACATGCTAAGCTAGGGAATTTGAATTAGTGAATATATAAACAAAATAATTGTATTGTCTCTCTTATATCTTCATATTTATTCAATTTTTTTCCTAGCTAATTCATTAATTTTTTTGAGTCAGTGTTTATTGTAAATAATTGCTCATGTTGATCATAAGTGCACTCCTCATCCAACTGATTCATCATTCTATATTACAGGTAGCCACTGGAGATGGGATGGCTATGGCCCACCGAGCTCAAGCAGTGATTTCCAACATGGAGTAAGTGAATTGTCATTAACTACGTTGCGCAAATTGACTCTTTCTGTTACCACTATACCTCACTACATGTATTCAAGCAGTTATGCAGGGCCTAATGAGTGACAATCTATAACTGCACGTGAAATGGGGGTTTGGGGTATTTGAAACTGAAATTTTGTTGTTGTAGAATTTGAATCGCATAAATCTACTTTTTGGATGACATGTCAAACAATATTGTTATTGTCAAAATGGGAGTTTGACTGAATTTCAACGCTTCTGAAAAGATCTTGATAGGAGACAATATAATAGATAGACTTCATTTCATCCAGTTACAATGAGAGATTAAGAACTCATTTGTGCTAATTTTTCAATGGTAAAAGACAATATTAGAGAAGTTATCTAGGATAAGGTCAGTCTTGAATCTTTCAACTTTGAAAATATTCTACGGATTTGTTTGGTCAACAAACATTATTAGGTATTCTTTTTCATGAAATATCTCCTGTGCAGGTGTCTTTGATTGTATGGTTCATAAATTAGTTTTGACCATTACAGTTGAAGCTTTTCTTTTCTTCTTTACAAGTTGATATTTATTACTGCTTTTGCAACACTTCTTCTCAGATTTGTGCAGTTCCACCCAACTGCCTTAGCTGATGAAGGCCTTCCCATCAAACCAAACAAAACCCGTGAGAATGCATTTCTCATCACTGAAGCTGCCAGGGGTGATGGAGGCATCCTTTATAATTTAGACATGAAACGGTTCATGCCCCTGTATGATGAGAGAGCTGAGCTTGCTCCTAGGGATGTGGTGGCAAGAAGTATAGATGACCAGCTTAAAAAGCGTAATGAGAAGTATGTGCTTCTTGATATAAGCCACAAGCCCAGAGAAAAGATACTATCCCACTTTCCCAGCATAGCTGCTGAATGCCTCAAGTATGGCCTGGACATAACCGACCAGCCAATTCCTGTGGTTCCTGCTGCACATTACATGTGTGGGGGAGTTCGTGCTGGGCTTCAGGGGGAGACAAATGTGCGAGGCCTTTATGTGGCTGGTGAGGTTGCATGCACAGGTTTGCATGGAGCAAACCGACTAGCTAGCAATTCCTTGCTTGAGGCATTAGTTTTTGCACGAAGAGCTGTCCAGCCCTCAATTGATCACATGAGCAGTGCTAAACTTGATCTCAATGCTTCAAATTGTTGGACCCTACCAGTCCTGCCGAAGTCACTTGGTAGTGATGTAATGCATAAAATTTTGGAGACAACCAGGAAAGTGAGGAAAGAGCTGCAATCAATTATGTGGGAGTATGTGGGAATTGTTCGGTCTACAACGAGGCTAAGAACTGCAGAACAGAGAATTGCCGAGTTAGAGGCTAAATGGGAGACATACTTGTTTGTGCATGGCTGGGAGCAGACGTTTGTGGGCCTTGAGGCCTGTGAAATGAGGAACCTCTTTTGTTGTGCAAAGCTGGTGGTGAGCAGTGCCCTTGCTAGGCATGAAAGCCGTGGTCTTCACTACACAATTGATTTTCCACATGTTGAGGAAAGTAAAAGGCTACCAACAATAATTTTCCCTTCCTCACTTGTAAAAGGCACTTGGAGTTCGAGACAACTACACAAGCTGCTGGTTTGTTAGGAAGTGCGAGGTTTGCTTCTCAGTACTTCCTGCCAAAACTTGTTTTTATAGGCTATACTCAATTATTTTTACATAGCAATTGCAATATTCCTTAAAGATTATTGGAAACCATTGGAGAAACGGCATTCTCTCTCTCTCTCTTCCAAAAACTGTTTTCTATTCACTGTTTTGAAAGTAAAGATAGAAATTGTATTCAAAGCAAAGTCAAATACTCTTATCACCCTTGGGAATTTACTTGATGTAAGATGAATATTCACTTGCAAAGTTAACTGAGTATATTTGGTACTCATTATGCATGTTTGTGCGGTATTTTTTCTTATTAGACTTACGTTATGTTATTTACTGATTTGCACAGGTTCAGCAGTTGACTAGTTGACTTCTGTCGTCACAATCCTTATTCTGGGACCTAGTTTTCAGTCATCATTTACTTCATTATGTGGCTGATTGATTATGTTAACAATCACTAAATTGATCTGTTAGATGAACCATATTGCAGGTTACACCATAAAGCAGAGAAAAGTTACAGCTGCTCTCTATGAACTCAGAAACTGCTCATCTATTTTTAAATTTTCAGCAATTTCTTTTCTTTGAACATATACTTCAAGCACCAGCTGTTAACTTCTATCATTGACTGCTTGGGTGTTGGAAATTTGATGGTATCAGACCTTTCTCTCAAAAGGGAACAAAATCTGATGCATAGCACCCCCACAAGGAGAACATCTGTTTTTGCTCATACCCTACAATACAATCGTGCAAAAACTCTCATAACAGAATGACGGATACCCATATCACCTTTTCCTTTCGTTTTTTCTCTTTTAAATGGTAATACTGTATACATCAACGACCACCAATCATTGTATTATTTGCGACAAATAAACATGATAAATTATTAAACTTTATTTAATAGTATAAAAAATTCAAGAATCTGAATATTGATAAAATAAGTAAAGAGTACGAGATGCTGCATGCAGAATTTCTGATCATGCTCTTATCCCTTTATTGCAGAAAGGGATGGTTTGCTCCTTAGCCATGTATGCAATAATACAAATCCGTCTAAATGTTCACCTTTTGGTGGTTTTGAGCAATCTTCATGATTCATAAAGTTGGTCCTCTCTCTGACTCGAAAGAGGATGAAGACAAAGCAATGCAGCCATTTCAATGTCTAACCCCGCAACATTTGTCTCTTTTCAATCAGTTTAAAGAGGGAAATGGAAATTCCATTCTACATGGGACTGGTGTTTTTATTTGTGCGTGCTTAGCTTAGCCGACAATGGAGTCTGTCAGGCTAGAGTATGTGTCTCTGCCTCTGGTTTTGGTGTTGTGGGAGGACCCACAGCGGTGATGGGTGGCGTTTGTTCGAAGGGTGTTCGTTCACGGCTCTATATAATTTCGGTGACTCAAATTGTGATACCGGAGGAAAACCTGCCGCAATGACACAGGTTCTTCCGCCGAATGGTGAAACTTTCTTTTGACATCCTTCCGGAAGATACTGTGACCGTCGTCTGATTATAGATTTTATAGGGGAAGCAGTCTATCCATTGATTCTTGTAACCTATTTTATTGCATCAACTAATTGTAGTGACTGACAAGTTGATTTCTGCTCAGCTACAGTAAGATGTACAGATATTTAACCGACTATTTTTTTTTGTACAATGGTTTATGTTATTTGATTTCTGCTCAGCTACTGTTCTCAACACACGAACGAGGAAACAGTTTGAGAATGTATTCCTTATGTCCTGAACAATTTCTCCCACGTAGTGCAAGAAAGCGACAACATATGTTCAGTATGATCAACCTACTCAACTTACACTGATAATGCTAATCCCTGTTCTTGTTCATGTTTCAGCAACTATACAACAAGGGGCAAGATTATTTTGGATACACAACACGGAGCCATTTGGGTGCTTGCCCTGTAGTGTAAATATGACCAGTCCAAGCCTAATAATCTACATCGAAGTGGGTGTGTAAAGCCTCAAGACGAGGTGGTTCACGAATTCAGTAGGCAGCTCATGAACAGAGTATCCAAGCTAAGGCTGCAACTTCCCATGCAGCATTCACGTACGTTGATATGTATTCAGTTAAATATGCTCTCATTAGCAACGCAAAGAATCAAGCCCTGCCCTACATTATATTATGTAGGGCAGGGCTTATCTAAATGAAATAGCATGATTGTGGCATGCAGGCATTGCGGATCCAGTGAATTTTTGATGTCGTAGTTACTGTGGGTACCGTATGGATTACGGGAAAAAAGCTGTAGTAAATGGAACACTATATGGACATCCATGTGATGATACATAAATGCACATTAACTGGGATGGAATATCCTACACGGAGGCGGCAAACCAATGAATTTGTAATCACGTTCTTAACCGCGCCTTCTCTGACCCGCCGGTTTCAATTGAGCAGGTTTGCCTTCGTCCCAGGAAGATGTGATTACGATATAACAGATTACTTTTCATATGCCAACAACTAGCTGACACTGATTTTATGACTTTTGGGACCTTGCACAAGCTCAAGCACTTGTATCTCAATCAATTTGAATATCCATCTGATGGACCCTTTTAAATATCTTTAATGGGTTTTTTTCTTCTACAGTTCAAGCCATGATCTTCTAAATTGGACAAGTATCCACCATAATTACTTCTTGAAATGACCATTGATGCTCAATGAAACAGTACTAATTTTTGTTGAGACATCGATTCAATCACTCTCGTGCCTTGAGAAAGTTGTCTTTCTTCATTTAAGGACAATGACTTCTCAATTGCTGTCAATGTCTGTATTAATGTTCTGCACAAATCTATTTCTAGCTTGATATCAGAGCTTATTTATCTTGTTATGTAAGGACTAAATACTCAAAATAGGCACAATTAAATAATGGATTTGTCAAGTTCAACAGTTTGGTTCAGAACAAGCCAGACAAAACTGGGGGCTTAGAGGATATTAAAGGCGAGAGTAGCTTAATCAAATTAGGTAGAAGCAGTTAAAATATTCCACTGCTGGCAGCTATGGTTACCAACAAAAGAAAAAGAAATCCCAACCGTTTATTTAGAATGAATTCAAGGCATACAAGGACGAATGTGACAAAGAAATTTCAACAGGTTGATAAACAATGGAGCACAACTGCAGTTTCTTTTGAACCTTTGTTGAACTTTTAAGACCTAATTCCCATCCTTAAAGAAAGGCTGTCTATTTATTTTCCCAATCCGCCAGCAAGAACGGACGAACAAGACCAACAACCTAATCCTCTTCTAGAAAATATTTTTACAAACGCGTTTTATGTACAACAATCTCAGGATTATGATACCCCAATGGCATCATCTGTTAAAATCTGAGAGTTGCTGTGAAGAAATGTTACCAGGGACCTGGATTTTCTGTTCCGAACCCTGCCTGCTTCTTTCAACAACTCCGCCAACCTCCGCTTCTCATCTTCAACATCAGGATTTGCAGTTCCAAGCTTCTCTTCTCTCATGCCGAGAACATATTCCAAAATTTCAATCGCGTCATCTATCCTGAATTATGTAGTTCATGAGACACGAGATGTCACTGCGAATGCTAAAGAAAATATGGTCTATTCATGAATCTTTAAAGGATTTTTGTCCAAAATAACAATGTCTCGAGAAATAATTTTGTTATAATAAAAGGGAAAAACAAAGAATACAGTACCTGCCCATTGCATCATAAGTACCGGCAAGGTTGCTGTAGACCCCTAATGTTTCATGGTGATAAGGTCCATATTCCTTCTCCAAAATGCTCCTTGCTTCTTCAAACAAATCAGCTGCCTCATTTATTGCATATCGCTGAACACAGACAAGACCCATTTGGTTCAGAGCAATCCCAAACAGGGCAGACTTTTTCTCTCCACTAGCTCGAAACTTAGCTATGGCCCTTTTGAATGTCTTGTAGGACTCCGAGTAATTCCCTGTCATATAATACATAACTCCCATCTGGCCTTCAATTCCTGCAATGGTACTCTGTTGACCTGGCGTGTGGCCGTATATCTTCAAAGCCTTCTTGAGTAACTTGAGTGCCTGATCCAATTCATTCATTGACTGATAAATAGCAGCAATATCTATTAAACCACTGGCAATCTCTTCGGGGGGAATGCCATGCTTAGGCTTTCCGTAAATTTTGAGTGCATTTTCACAATATGACTTGGAATCCCTTAACTTTCCTATCTTGTGGTACAAATCAGCCAAACGAACAAAAACCGAAGCAACAGCAGGATGGTTTTCTCCTTTGGCTGATTTAAACACAGTAAGTGCTTTCTGATAGGCGAAAACTGCCTCATCAAATCTTGCCAAGGATAAATATGCATCTCCAATGCTGCAATCAATTGAAGCAACGTCTACTTCATGGCCACTGGCTGACATAGCCATGCTTGTTAAAACATAATGCTCGAGAGCGGCCTCATAATCTCCTTTTGAGTCACAGATAAGTCCCATTAGTCTCCTATCTGCTGCTTCTTCAGTGGAAGCTGGAGAGCCATTCTCCCTATGGATGTCAAGAGCCATCTGACAAATATTCTCGGCCTCGTCAAACTGCAATGCTTGAACATGAGCCTCAGCCACATATCGACAAGTCTCACCGACTCGCTGGTCAGTTTCTCCCAAGACTTGCCGTTGGATCTCCAAACCTGCTGTGTAACACAGTATTGAGTTCTCAACCTGACCCAAAATTGCAAAAATATCACCTAACTGCATGCACCCAGCAAATTTAGCGAGTGCATGGTCTTGACCATCCTCTATGATTGGAATTTCAATCGAACGCTCAAGAACAGGAATTGCCTCATTGTATTGGCCTAAACTGCAGTGTATTGCTGCCAGAACATGCAAACTCATTACTAGCTCTAAACTCGGTTTCCCATTAGCACATAACTCAAATGACTTCATTGCGCGAGTAGCCAACTCTAGAGATTTCTGAGGATTTTCACCAGAAGAAATCATCTCTCTCGTTTGCTCGAGTAAAAAGGGTCCAAGATCAGGATTATCCAATCCTGCCTCAAAAGGATCCTCTTGTCCATTCTGATTTTTTGCTGTTAAAGAAGCAAAGTTTCTTTGCTTCTTCCCGGAGAAAACATTATTTTGTTTCCTTGTATTCTTCTCATACCTCTTATCAGTTGGAGGTCTGTTATGAGAAGATTTGCCCTTAGGACTTGGCTTTGTTGATGCTTCAGAACTCAACCGAGGGTGAGAAATGTGCATACCGTTTGCAGATTGTTTATGACCCTTCTTTATAGCCTTCTTGTCAGAAGACTCATTCACAGTTTTAGGAGTAAATTCAGTACCATTACTCTCTTCTTTATTCTCCACTACCACTTCCTTTGTTATCTCCCCTTTTCCAATATCTCCAACAAGATGACGCAACTCTGAATCAATCCTTGATTCCTCCCCATATGATCCATAGCTATACCTTGACGGCGATTGATCAGAGCTCTGCATCTCATAGACATTGTGATATAGCTGCTGGATAGAAGTCTCAACCACGGCGTCAATGGCCGGATCAATGGAATCACGACGGGGACTCTGTGGACTGCTTGGAGAACTTTGCAGAATAAAACTGTGCTTATACGCCTTGTAGCTTCCGTTAGCTTCATCTACTCCACCACTGTCTCGGTTCAATGAATCCATTGCTAGTCCAGGCATTTCACTGAGAATGAATAAATGGAAACTGAAGTAAACTACAAATGGTGCTAAATACAAACAACAAAAGAAGCAAATAAAACTTCTGCAGTATGCATCATATGCTCTGAATAGACAAAAATGAATATCTTTACAAATAACATAAAGTTCAAGCCAGAGAAAAGCATTGACTCAGTTTATATTAAGTTTCTCTCAGGTTCTGCACTCGAGCACTTGCATACCAGTTGTGAACGAAACCATTTCATTAATAATATCGTATCAAAGTGCGAAGAGAACTCAGAAGAGACTAGAATCTAATAACTTTGATGTCCTCCTAACAGTATAGAAAAAGCTTGGCTTCAACATTAATGATCAAATATCCGAAACAAGCCAACACAAGAAAAGAATCAACCCCACAATAGCTAACAAAGAGAAACAAACATACCTTCTTTGTTCTGTTTCAATGGGGAGAATGCCAAAGTTTAACTCTTAAATGCTCTCTTCTGCGGGTGTTATGTACAGACACGGAGCGAAATAGAAGGCGGTGCGGTGGATTTATCTCCGCTTGCTTGTATACAGAGAGTAAGAATTCGAAAAAGATTATAATAACAATTCTAAAGACTTGGGATGATCAGAAAGATGGCATTCAAGGACGAAATGGGAAATCAATCGAAGGTATTAAAAAATAAGCATACAGTTAATAAACAGTATGTATAGGTGTGGGGTTGCATGGAAGGTTGTTGAAGGAACGAGGAAGGCGACTTCTCTCCCACCATGGAACATCCCCAAATTTAATTATTTTATTATTATTATTATTATTTAATTTTGCACTTTTATTAATTTTTTAATTACATTTTTATTTGTTTATTTATTTATTGTTTTTTGTGGGGAGTGGCGGGGGACTGGGGAGGTGGCTTTTAGCTGGAACGTTGAAAATTGGCGCGATTAACGGCTTTCCAGCGCGAAAACATCAGCTCGACGTTAGAGGCTGTGAAACTTTATTTAACTTTTACCACGTGGCAGAGGGACAACTCAGTGACAGACTTTTTGATGGTGATGATTGGTGAAGGGCTCCACGTGGACCATATCCAGCTATACAACCAACAATTAACATCAGCATTACCATTAGCATTTGCACATGTCATATATCTAGGTGTTATGTATTAGTTAGTATTAATACAAATAATACCAATTAAATTTTAATTTTAATAATAAATTAATTTAATATGTGTCACGTTTATTTTTATGTGATAATTAATATAAATGTATTAACCTATTCCTTGAAAAGACAACAAGACATGCCATGCTTGTTGTAATAAAATAAAGAGATAACCATAGAAGCGAGCATGTTCTTTTGGTGCACCACCTCTGCTCTAAACTTCTATATAGCGCTTTGGGCGTAAAGTCCAGTGCAATTAGTGCATTGAAACATCACTATCCACTCATATGTATGTGTGTGTGTGTATATGTATACATACATACATACATACATATATATGTATATATATATATATATAGTGCATTGAAACATCACTATCCACTCATATGTATGTGTGTGTGTGTGTGTGTATATATATATATATGTATGTATGTATGTATACATATTTCAAGTTCAATCATATGATACTTATATCCCAACCCACAAGATCAGATTTTGATAAGAATATGATACCTACCGACTTCATTTATGGTTATGACTTAACCCGACTCTTTCAATTATCATTAGTTTATTGTCTGGTTGCCCTTCTATAATGTTATGGTTAACATGTTCTTGGCCATAAAAAAGGCATCTGTTAATTTTTTTTTCTTTTAATTTGATTGAGAGGTTTGTTAATCTTTTTAGCTGTGTTTTTGGTTGTCAAAAGAAGTCAAATTGTTTTGACCACTTATGTGATGATATTTCGATTACCAGGTTTTCGAACAGGTTAAAGGGTTTCTTTCTCATCCCAAGAAAGTGATCCATTCGAATCTAAAGCACTGACTATGCTAATCAAAACAAGATTCATGATCAAGGAAAATATAAGAGGTTTTGATTCATGATCCACTAAAAACACGATTCATTAACTCAATAACAATAAGACTATGCTTGCAACATGAATAATCTCCGTATCTAGCAAAAATTACAACAAATGGGATACAATGTTGAGAATGAAGAGTGGATCAAACTATGGTTTATGAAAAAGACAGCAAAAATCTATACAATTTGCCGCCAAGAGGAATAAAAAACTTTATTTTGTCATTTTCAGAGTTAAATTTATGATTAAACATAACAATTTTAAGTAATATTTCTAAGTAAGTAAGAATAATACTACACTTCTCTCTCTTTTTTTTTGAATTTTTATTTCAAAAGATGGTATGTCACTCATTGATTGAATGTTAACTTTTTAAAATAAATAATTAATAATTCTAATTATTTAAATATAAAAGCTCTAATACAATAATTAAATTTGTTAAAATAATTAAATTCTTTGATAATTATTAAATTAAGAGTATATCTTAAAATTATGATATAATAATTAAAATTTATATTATCTTATTTATTTATTTTCTTCGTATAAATAGTATTATTGTGAAATTTGAACCATGCGTGTAAAAATATCTCAAGAATATTAGATTGGAAAAAAAAATTATTTACCATGCATGCATATTGGTGATGAATGATAATTATTAATTACTAGCTTAATTATGGTGGGTGCAATTGCATCATTGATGACATATGTATAGTTGCGTTTCTTTTTGGAAATTTGTAAGTGCTAAAGAGTTAAAAATACAATGATTAAATTTTGTTTCCCTTTTTTCTAGAACTTTTACACAATGTCTTGAGCACAAAATTGCAATATAATCAATCTGCAAGCAATAGCATAAGCTACTCCATTATAGCTGCTGTAATTATGGTTTTGACGATGATTTGAAAAGCAGTGACATCTATCAAAGGAGAGTGAGGACTGGAATAAGGCGTGCATGGACCAATCTTATCCAATCATACAGTTGAACATTGGCTTCAATCATATAAATACACACCCATGAAGCAAACAATATTCTTGTTCTCGATGGTGTATAGAAGAATCTTGACTTCTTTACAAGGTACCGAAAACGCCAAGTCGTTGATACTAGCAGATGTAAACTTTTTTTTTAAATAATAATATAATAAAAATGGTTATATCTTTTGACCATTTTGATGTTCAAAGCATCAAATTCCTTCCCCTTTTTTACTTTTATTGAGAGAGAGAGAGGGATCTATCGGCAACCCATAAACGACATGATCCTTTCTCTGCATGTTCACATTTCAGTATAACATTCCCAACTCACCTCACCTATTCTGTTTCCATCAAATTAATTAAAGATATTTTTCTGATCAGGAAAAAAGTGTAGCCATGGCACTAATGCTTAAGCAGAAGCTACTGATTAATAATATTACAGGGCCAACTCGGCCATGGTGATCTAATTCTTTGATCGTAACTGGTTCCAATGCATTAACAAAAAAATGCTGTGGCCAGTGAGAGTGAGAGAAATCTTTGTCAAATGGAAAAAGGTAAACCGAGGCTTTAGGGGTTTGACTTTTGAATAGAAACATGGAGGAGAGTGATGACCAAGGAATATAATACCATCATGCAATGCATGGCAGTGGACCAAAATTGAGAGGGAAATGAATTTCTTTCACCTATAACTTTTTCCTTTTTCTTTTGGGTATGTTCAAACCACAGACGAGGAATCTGACTGGGACTCAAAAATGAGAGTCATGCTGTCATCTCCTGAATGTTTTCATAGAAAATTTTGAGTGAGAGAGTTAACACAAACTATTTCATTAACAAAAATAAAATAAAATTAATTTATTAATTATAAATTAAAAATTAAAAATATATTATATTTTTAATTAATAAGATAAAAATAATTTATAAAATTTATTTTTAATTTTTTTATTTACTATTAATAAATAAATCTCTTTTACTCTTATATTTCTATTCTGATTTATTTAAATTTATTATATTTAATAAACAATTGTAATACAATTTTTTTTATATAAATTAATATTACGGTGTAATTTATTTTTAATTTATTATATTTGATAAACAATTATATTATGAATATATATTTTTATACAAATTAATATTAAATACTGTGTCATTACATTTTAATTAGAAGAAGTAAAAATTTACGCGATTAAAATTAAAATAAATAAAAATAATTATATAAAATATGTAATAATAATATATTAATTTGACACCCTGCTTAAAATAAAAGAAAGTATATAAAACCAAGTAGCTCCAAGAGATAAACTTAATATATACATAATTTGCCTTTGCCGAAAGAGGGGATTAACCTTTATACACCATGGATTTTATTTTTACTGTTTTGTCTCGTAGCTCACTTCCCCACATGCATGCGCATTTGCTGATTACTGTATTAAGCCATGTCTCCAACCCCTTGCTACTGCTTTTTCATCCATTGAAAACTTCAAAGTTGATTGCACGATAAGTATATGTATTTACCACAGAGTGTAATTGGAAAGGGATTGCTTAGTGATTGATAAGAGCAAGGGCATAGAAAAAGGTGAGAAACATGACAATCTTTGACCAGATATTATGAGATAAAAAGTTAAAGATAAGGCTTGGATTGCAAATCGTGCCTAAGTCTATAGAATCTAGATCCTCGTAGAAGTTATGCAAGTTCGTAATGACAGAATATACTGATTTGATTTTGTTGTACTGGACATTATCAATTCTTGACAAGATAGTTCGTTACAAATTCTTGACAAGATTCTTAAGAAAGATTTAGGGTAGTTAATACGAATTGTTCGTTAATTACAATGACAAACACAATATCTTGTCTTCATTGAGTCTGTTTACGGATTGTTTTTGTCTCAAAGCATTTTTGACGGACTCCTAATTTTCCAGGGGTTTGGTGTATTGATTATAAGATTTCCATCATGGAAGAGCGAGAAAGCTTTTCCTGTACAATATGATATTCTTGTATTGTTATAATCCCAAAGGTCCATAAGTCAAAATGCCATGATTGACTATATATGATTCTCCAAGGACATCATGTCTGTAAAGGGTAGATAATACCACAGACAACAAAAGGAATCATTTGCAAATTGACTGGCATTTCTTGTTTGATCATAGTCAATACATGTGCCCCATCTGTAAGTCAATCACGTGCAGGGCGAAAATGCATTTGAAATCAACATTGTACATGAAATGCTTTCGTTAAGATTATGATGCAGAAGGAACCCGCGTAAGAGTCATAATTTGAGGAAAGTTATGGCCATATTTGTGCGCACACATAGAGAAGCACAAGGCCAGTTAGTCAGAGAAATATTCTAGTCCATTGGTGGACCCCCAAGCATCTGGATGACTACGAATGTGCTGTGCTGGGATGATGCAACCAGGTTCAGTGTGTAGAAATGTACATAAGAGTACAAATCTAGTAATGGTCTCAAGGAATCATCTCAGGCTCAAGTTGTTGGAAGCAATTTTCTGCTTCTAATCCGTATAAATATCTTTCAATACTCACCTCCTTCCTCAAGTTCCTTTCTTTATTCAATTACCTTCTTCCTGAATTGATAAGAATTCTTGCAACTCAATCCACTGCGGACGATGGTTTATGCAATGGAGTCTTCAGAAACCCTAAGGTATTGCCCCGATCTCATGATGCCTTTTTCACACACTCAAACATAAGTGCATATATACATTTTCACAAACTAGCTCTATTACTTTGCCTGATTTTGCCTAAATTTATTTTCTAAGATGTATTAAGAAACAATTTCTTTCCCGTCATTATCACAAGCAGGAACAAGTGTGCTGCATGCTTCAGACAATTCAACAAAATTGAACACCTTGTTGAGCACATGAGAACTTCATATCACTCGGTTCATGAACCCATGTGTGGAATTTGTGGGAAACATTGCAGATCTTTTGAATCTCTAAGAGAACATCTCATAGGTATTTGGTTTTAATTCATTCACTGTAACTTCCCAGAATTTTGGTGCTGTATATGCACAGATTGTGATATTTATTTCGAATTACAGGCCCATTGCCGAAACAAGAGTGCAACAGTATATTCAATATCCGAGGATGCAGGTTTTGCTTAGCCATCCTTGATAGCCCTAGTGCTCGTAGGTTTCACCAAGAAAGATGCCAGCTCTCACGTGTATTACTCTCTCTAACTTGCAATACTCGTAACTCAATTTCATTTTTCTTCTTTTTGTTGCCACATTTGATTGGATCAAAGTTTGAACCAAATTCATCTTCAACACCATGTGTTCTAGGGACTGACTGCTCGCTTAGCTAATTTAAGCCTTCGAGACAATGGAACCATCGATATTACATCTACAAGAGATCCACCAGTAGTAGCACTTGCTTGCAAAATGGTTGGTGGAGGTAGTGATGGCTCTCTTGATCTTTGTGGAAGGGTCTGCATCGTTGATGAATATGAAAATATTGTCTTCCATGCTTATGTCAAACCTCCAATTCCAGTCACAAACTACAGGTTCCAAAATTAATGCATGTATATAGTTTCTAGTTAATATTGCAGCAAACATAGACGAATTATAGTGTCTTACTTTTACTCAATTATTATTTATGAAATATTTTTAGGTATCAAACGACAGGCATTCAGCCAAATTACCTCAGGGATGCTATCCCACTGAGGCAAGTGCAAAGGAAGATTCAAGATTTCCTTTGCAATGGAGATCCAACGTGGAAAATAAGACCTAAAAGTGGGAGAGCAAGGATTCTAGTGGGTCATGGTTTGGATTATGACCTCGACCGGTTGCAAGTAGAATACCCAGCAATAATGAGAAGGTAAATCTATTCAAGAACCGGAAAATTTAATAACAAATTTACAGAACTCACTGCAGTTCACCTTTAGTTAATTTTCTCAGTTCACAATGCACATCAATACGTACGTTAACGCAATTGTTTTGGATGTATGCGTTTGGTTAATAGGGATACAGCCAAATACCCTCCATTGATGAAAACAAGCAAGCTCAGCAATTCACTCAAACACTTAACCCAAGCATACCTGGGGTAAGTGCCTTGATTATATCTCAATTCTTTTCTAGTATGCATCATTTTAAATATTTGGATTAATATAAATATGATAATTAATGGTACTTCGACACCCAGATATGACATTCAAAATGGAATACAAGATCCGTATGAGGATTGTGTTGCAAGTATGCGGCTGTACATGAGCATGAAGTCCCAAGCTCATAGGAGAGAAGATTATCCACTTGCGTCTGACCCACAAAACAGAAATAATTTTGCATCATGGAGGCAAAATGAACTTGAGAGGACGAGCCCAGAAGAAATGCTGTCAATATCGAGGTCCGATTACTACTGTTGGTGCTTGGATTGATCTCCCAAAGAGCTGAAGGCCTGTAAAGTAAATCCATGGAGACATAGAGGTGGATTAAGGCTTCTATATGGACACTTTAATGTAAGACCGAAAATTACAATAAGTTGCGAATTACATGGGTTATTTCTAGAGATTTACACATTGGTGCCTTTAAACTCATGATGAATTCATCTATATTATTAAATAAGCTTGGAGTCTTGTTATGTATACGATTGAGCTCCTCAATAAAAAGCTTAAGTTGATTGAATAACATACGTCTGTGAATGTGTGTTAACTTGTTTTTATCTTTTTTGAAAGACTTGGTCAGCTATGAAATTTGACCTGTCACATCCCCTGCTGATTAGGATCACTTAGCCTTCTGTATTTGAGCGTATATAGAGAAGAAAATTTCCTCCCTCAGGCAAATCACAGCCGTCTGATTTGATTGATCAAATTCTTGGAAGATTATTTATTACCCACGTCTCTTCTGTGAAAATAAATAATTAAAATAAAAATAAAATATAAATAAATATGGGAAGAGAAGGATCCCCCAAATTCCTGGTATTGGTTCTTCTACGCGCTTGTGTTCATTTCATGTATTAATCAAGGGTGGTCAGTAGTACTAATTATAATTAACTAAATTATATCTTGTGCTGTACAAGAATTCTAAATGGGAAGTACATTGAGAGGAGTACAGAGAACTGCTCCTTTGTGTTTATGGCTTCAGATCTAAACCCAGCTTTTAAGCATATGTGATTTGTTGAAGAAGAACATTAAGGATTAAGCAAATTACAATTTTTAGAATAATTTATTTATATTTTGTATTAAGTACTCATTTTCTGTTTCCCCATGATCTCATTGTCTCCACTTAAAAAGAGATATTAATAAACAAAGAACTGTTATGGAGCCAACAACCCTAGAGGAATTCCAAGAGTCGAAGCAGAGAAAAATTACTTGTTCGAAAAAGACTCGGACTTGGCCTTGTCTACCTATCCAACTGCTACTTGTCTTGTCCAGGAGCTTGATTTCATTGTCTCAATTTTTGGACAGGAAGAGAAAGTAAGTTGTATTTATTTGCGGACGCTGACATAAATCTTGCTATAATTTAGTACTACGATGATCTATCTAACCTTATATAATTTCCATCACTTCTCCCATCCTTCCAAGGCCCTGCAGCTGGAATTACTAATTTTGTCAGACTAGTTAAGCATGGCTGCATTGCTTATTATATTCTACTCATTTTGTTATTATTTCAAAAATTAATAATCTATACTTCATTTAGAATTAAAGTGTTGCGGGTTTGAAATTATAATTTTTGTAAGATAGTGTTAGTAAAAATTATAAATTACATTATTTAATGTATAAATTCGATTGATATTTTAATCTTATAAAAATATAAAATTTATAAATATTATATACAAAAATATATATATAAAATATATTAAATTAATTTAAATTATTTTTTTTGTCTTAATTAATTTTATTAAAAAAATTATTATTTTTATAAATTAAAATTACGATAATTTAATCATTTTTTTTATTTAAGCGAATTATCGTATATATATTTTTTATAATGATATTTTTAAAAAAAATTTTGAAAAAATTATTTTTATTAATTTAAATTTTAATAAAATTCATCGATATTATTTTAGTTAGTGTAAATCTTTTAAAAGAGAATGTAACTCTTATATGATCTTAAAATATTTGTGACACTGATCTATTAATGATAGTGTATGAAACTGAAAAACAATTTGTAACAAGAAGAAGATAGCAAACAAGAGAAACAGCAAAGAAACCATGCATGAACTTGTAGTAAAAAGCACTAGACGGACAGGCAGGCGCATATGCATTGCCCTTCTCGATTAAAAGATAGGTTTGCGAACGAGAACAACCAAGTTGATCACATCATTATTTGGATGAAAGATGGATAGAACCTCAAAATCCAACAAGTCATGCTCCTCCACCACCGGATACCAAAATGCCCTTGCTCACTTCGCACTCCTCAACAGCAGAACTCCGTCATTCTTCATATACTTCTTTACATGCCTGAAAATCTTCATTTTCTCTTCTTTACTCATCCCAACCAGAGCTGCCAGGAATATACAATCAAATTCACCTAACCTCTCTTTCACTTCCATAATGTCACGAGTAAGAAATTTCATCCTCTTTGCCAACTCAGAATCCGATCAAACAATTTTAAGAGCCTCGTCATTTGCTGCCCCATCGATATCAAAGTTATCAAAGTGAGTGGATTTCATGTGGTGCTTGGCCATTATAATTGAAGTAAGAGGCATAGGACCCGAGCCCTCAAAAGGCCACCTTCTTGGGTTGTACCACCCCATTCTCACTGAGGATTCTGTATTCAAAATCAGCTAGTTTCACATAATTTCCGTAGTAGGGGAAGAGATTGAGATTGTTTAGGGGTTGGGGAATTTTGGTTAAAAATGTTGCAAACTCTAGCTCCAACAAGCCTTCAGCGCGGCCGCACAGAAGTATAAATTTTCTCGCATCTGTTTAACATCTTTGGGTAAGGTGTTAACGTCTATGGAGGAAGGAAGTGTGCATAATTTCACAAGTCGAGTGAAAAGGCTGTTGACTTGCTTCGATGGTTTCAGAGACTCGAGTTTGGAAATGCTTGCATGCATTTGCATAACTTTAGCTATGAGAAGCTCAGATGGAATTTGGGCTTCGTTGATGGTATTTTGGAGGGAAGCCATTGACGAAAATATTAATTATGGGTTATAGAGAATGAATTGCCGGTCTGTGTGTTTGTCCAGTGGATTAGCCTGGCTATATATAGCCGTATTTATTGACAGAAGAGTTTGAAGTGGATGTTGATATCTCGTAAAAAATGTGTAACGGCTGATAAATGCCGTGGGATCTTAACTGTAGTGCAGAGACAAGAAATTGAGTTAAAGAAACAAAGTATTCTCCCATCAATATAGTAATACAGCTTCGTACTTGTAATTTTTCAGAAACAACTTTTAAATGAAGTTTGATCGGCACATTTGCTTTACTTCCATAGTTCCTGCTTGATTCCTTGTTTATTCCATACAGACAAGATTCATGTTCACACCATGCTAGAAACCGGAAAGAGAATGAAACTGAGAGTTTTGGGTCTAAACGGCATGGAGCACGACAGAACCGTGGGCCCGTCTACTTTCGTACATGAAGAGGTGTAACTAATAACATTGTGAGGCTACTTAATAAGCATTTCGAACTATTTCGATACCCAATTTGGTGATTGTATGTTCCCATAAGAGTTTGAGTTGTAAATTTTCTCTATTGAAAATTGTTAAAAGATTAGAATATTATAATTTTTATTTTTATTTTTTCGAAAAAAATTCCGACTTTCGCGGAGTGGAGAAGTGTGCGCGTGTATATATTATAGAAAAAGGGATATGCAGGCTTTCAGAACATGCAGTTGTTTGAAGATACTGTAATGAAACTTTGCAATCCAAAAACAGAATCTTCAGAAAACTCTATTCTATATTTAGTTTCCTTTTCTTGTATTCAACGCGCAAATCGACATCTAGATTTCTAGTTTTCGTTGTTATTGATCAATCTGTACATACACCCTTTTGTTCTTTAATTTGTTGTTTCAATTGGACTGTTTCTTGCGATAGAAATGGCCACTGCATCTTCAATGGAGACTGGACTTTCCTCTTTGTCTCCTCCTCCTGTGATTTTAACCCAAGATGAGCTCAAAAAAACCGCCGCGTACAAGGCAGTGGAGTTCGTCAAATCGGGGATGGTTATCGGGCTCGGTACTGGTTCCACAGCGAAGCACGCGGTTGATAGAATAGGCGAGTTATTGCGCCAAGGGCAGCTGAAAAACATTGTAGGGATACCTACTTCGGAAAAGACTCGTGAACAAGCCTTTTCGTTGGGTATTCCTTTATCTGATCTTGATTCGTATCCAGTTATTGATTTGGCAATCGACGGTGCTGATGAAGTTGATCCGTCCATGAACTTGGTGAAAGGCCGAGGTGGATCTTTGTTAAGAGAAAAAATGGTGGAAGGCGCGTGTAAAAAGTTCATTGTCATCGTCGATGAGTCGAAATTGGTGACTCATTTGGGCGGCAGTGGGGCGGCTATGCCTGTTGAAGCTGTGCCCTTCTGTTGGAAATTTACTGCAAAGAAATTGCAGGATTTGTTTGAAGATCGTCTTGCGAAGCTGCGAACGGTTGTTTGTTGTCGCGGTGGTGAAAAGATAGAACAACCGTTTGTTACTGATAACGGACATTATATAATTGATTTGTATTTCAAGAAGGATATTGGTGATTTGAAAGCTGCCAGTGATGCAATTCTAAGACTTGCTGGTGTGGTTGAGCATGGAATATTTCTTGATATGGCTACTACGGTCATTGTTGCAGGAAAGTTCGGTGTCACGATCAAGAATAAGTAGTTATAAGCAAAGAATGGTGTATCCTAGTGTTCATGCTTAATTTTATTTTCTCAACAGTTAATTTGATGTTCTTACTTGCAGCTTTAATAAATATATCGGAATTGCCATAAGGATATGTTCTAGTTAATTTGATTTGTCTTGTCGTGGAAACGAGACATACAGTTGTGCAACGGCTAGAACATGCATGGTTAATGAGATACTGTTGACGAAAAATCCCCATCTCGGAATTGTTCGCCGATCACTTTTCACCGGAGAATTTATCGTTTCTGAATATTGAGTTGGGTGTCCCCCAAAAGGAAAGAACATTTATAATTACTTTAATTGATAAAAATAAAAAGATTTGTTTACTAGTTTATTCTGTATGAAAATTGCTCTTTCCATATGTAGGTTCTGCTTCTAAATTTCTTCCATTTCTATTGTCTGTCTAAGATCCTCCAAGGTATTGATTAATGTTGCTCGCGGTTGTTGAGCTAACAACCTTTTGCTTGAGGATCATCTGGTTAGATTCCACCTCAAATCTCTTCTTCTCTCCCGCTTCCAACAGTTCCTCGGCTCCCGATTCTTATACCTTCTCAGACAGCCCGGTTAGCAAGTTCCAGTTAAGCGCCAGCCATCAAAGCTTCCCAGGGAAGGTTGGTGGATTTAACCACAAAGCTCACTGCAAACAACAGTAAATACCCACACTATCTTAGTGCAACTCATCGGGCCAAACATAAGCAGAAGCAGGTGAACAAAGTTTCAGTCAAACAACATAAAAAGCAGCCAAATTTTAACCAATAGAAATGATTCTCGCCTGGATTATTAGCAAAAGCAGTGATGCCACGAGTTAATAGTTATGATGCATAAGCATAAATCGTATCTAAAAATAAAGCCCTTTGTGGTTGCTTTGTATTGATAGAATTTTTTTTTATTTTCTTTGTAATCAAACACCCATAACAAAAAATAAACTCAAACAAATGCACCTTTACTATGATAATTTAGCATTTTTCATCTTAATTTTACTTAACGAATCTATCCATAGAAAGCTAACTTTATCAATTGATAAAGTCTTTGATAATATATATACATGAAGATGTGTTCAAATGTAACATTTTGATACTCGTTATAATCAATTGATATAAAACCTAATTTTAGGTAGTTAAATGATAATAGGCATGTCCCAGGATGTTTACCATTTGAAAAACCTAGGAAACAACCGGGTAATGGCATTGATTAGTGAGATCCTAGTCAATCCAATATTCATATTTGATAGAACTGGCTTATAAAATTCATAGTCAACCATTCTCGGGCTTCATATGATAGAAAAGCCGCGAAACAGGCCGTCTGAGATTAACCACCTTAATTTAGGTTTTATATCACAATACTTTTGTTGAAACTTCTCAGCATAGAGACTGAGATAACCGCAGAAACTTGAATAGCTTCTGGGTTCTTCATGGTTTTTGTTGTTTTTCTCTGCTGCTTCGTTTTGTTGAAGTTTCCGGCGAGTATACGCAGGGATTGAAATGGTATTCAAAGAACCTGTTCTTAAAGCTCCCCGGCATTTTCGTCGAAGAAAATTTTGTTGGATTGAAATAATAAGATCATTTACAGGCATCATTTAGTATGTTTATAAGATTTTTTTCCATTTCACAACTATTTACTTTTGTGCACTAGATTGATATTAAAAATGGGTTTGATTTTAGGTTGTTCATAGGTACAGGCTAAGAAGAAGACTTTGATCAGCTAAAATGGAGAACAGGAACGTGGAAGAAATGAGAGACATTGCAAGAGTTAACCCAATGAGAAAAGAATTGGAGTTAGAGGAGATCCAAGAGCAAGAGCGACCGCAGAACATAAAGAGAATTCCAGCATGGACAAAGCATATGACAATACGAGGACTCATAGCTAGCTTAGCGATTGGCATTATGTACAGTGTAATAGTCTTGAAGCTGAACCTGACAACTGGCTTAGTCCCCAATCTCAATGTTTCTGCCGCTCTCCTTGCCTTTGTATTTGTCAAAACATGGACTAAGTTGCTTCACAAGGCTGGAATTGTATCAACTCCGTTTACCCGACAAGAGAACACTATAATTCAGACTTGTGCAACTGCATGTTATAGCATTTCTCTGGGAGGTTAGGAGTTTTCTATCATCTTTAATGACATTCCATAATTCTAATGTGTTGATTGGATATAGGTTCACTTGATGTTGTTTATTTATTAATTGTGACACTGCAGGAGGTTTCGGATCTTATCTGTTGGGTTTGAACAGCAAGACATATCTGGAGGCAGGGGTAGACGTACCGGGAAATAATCCCAAGAGCATCAAGGAGCCCGAGACTGGTTGGATGACTAGTTTTCTCTTTGCTAGCACTTGTGTTGGGCTTCTGGCACTAGTGCCCCTTCGAAAGGTAACCTATCTTCTTTTTACACTTTTTCTTTTTCTCAGATTGAATCGTCTGAAAGTTAATTGAATATAGATTGATGTGCAGCAAACTAAATGAGTTTTATTTGGTTCTGGATAGTTCTGTTGTCATAAATTCTCAGTTTTCAGCTACTGTTTACTTGTGAAGCTTGAAATGGTACGATCATGCACACTTAACTTGTGGTTGCAGATTCTGATAATAAGAGTACAAATTGCCTTATCCTACTGGGACTGCTACTGCTGTTCTTATTAACGGGTTTCATACTTCTAAAGGAGACAAGATGGCAAAGTATATATGAATCACTCATCCTCAATTCTATTCTAGTGTTTTTCATATCGACACCAAATATTGTTGGGTATCAAACAACTAAGGTTTCCAACCCTCTTGCAGGAAACAAGTTAAAGGGTTCATGAAATACTTCTCCGTAAGTTTTCTGTGGGCTTTCTTTCAGTGGTTCTTTTCTGGAGGAGACCAGTGTGGATTTATTCAATTTCCGACATTTGGATTGAAAGCTTGGAAGAATACGTGTGTCCTCAATATCTTTCCTTTGCATCTTATACCCTAGCCTCAGGCTAGTAGCCTGGGATTAATCCTTTGATAATCAGTGATTGAAGAAATTCAATTTTGTAGATTTTAATTTGATTGCAGTATGACTTACATTGGTGCGGGAATGATATGTTCTCATCTTGTCAACTTGTCTTTATTTCTTGGTGCTGTGCTCTCCTGGGGAATAATGTGGCCACTGATAACTGGGCTTAAAGGCGATTGGTTTCCTAAAACTTTACCAGAGAGCAGCATGAAGAGTCTAAATGGTTACAAGGTTTGTCACGCGTCAGTCCCTCATTTCCAGTGTAATTCAAAAATTAATCAGTGATACACTTAGTCTTATAACCTTACCAAATGAGCTGCAGGCTTTTGTTTCTATTGCTCTGATCCTAGGAGATGGGCTTTACAATTTTGTCAAGATTTTTTATATCACTGGCAGAAACATCAGCAAAACAATGAAGAACAAAGATCTCAAAACATGTAATTTACATCTTTAACTTCAATTGTTTCTCGTGACCGGCTTATTGCTAACTTAGTTGTCCCTTCAATGCAGTTCCAGAGAGCCAGAATCGATCTCTTGAAGTTCTTCAACGAAATGAACTTTTTATCAGAGACAGCATCCCATTGTGGATAGCAGGTGTAGGGTACCTTATCTTCTCCATTATATCCATTATCGCGATCCCTCTTATGTTCCCTCAGTTTAAGTGGTACTACGTAGTTGTTGCTTACCTTCTAGCACCCTGACTTAGCTTCTGCAATGCTTATGGTGCTGGTCTGACTGACATGAACATGGCTTATAACTATGGGAAAGTGGCCCTCTTTGTTCTTGCTGCCTTGGCTGGGAAAGCAAATGGCGTGGTAGCCGGACTTGTGGGTTGCGGTCTGATTAAATCCATTGTTTCCATCTCTTCTGATTTGATGCACGATCTTAAGACCGGTCATATCACTGTCACTTCTCCTAGATCGATGCTTCTTAGCCAGGCTATCGGGACCGCCATAGGTTGTGTTGCAGCTCCGCTTATATTCTCTCTTTTCTACAAGGCTTTTGATGTGGGGAACCCCAAAGGTGAGTATAAAGCTCCTTATGCTCTTGTCTACCGAAACATGGCAATTCTAGGTGTTCAAGGCTTCTCTGCATTACCTCAGCATTGTTTGCAGCAGTGTTATGGATTTTTCGCCTTCGCCGTGGCAGCCAATTTATTAAGGGATCTTTCTCCTAAGAAAATTGGGAAATGGATTCCTCTTCCGATAGCTATGGCTGTGCCTTTCCTAGTGGGGGCCTATTTTGCAATTGATATGTGTGTGGGGAGCTTGATTGTCTTTGCATGGCACAAACTAAACAGCGAGGAGGAAGATTTAATGATTCCGGCAGTTGCTTCAGGATTGATCCGTGGAGATGGATTGTGGATCCTCCCTTCATCAATCCTTGCATTGGCCAAGGTTCGCCCTCCATTGTGCATGAAGTTCTTGGCTTCCTAACATGTTTTTCTTCAACCAACGTCATGATTGATAAGCTGCATATTATCCAATAATCCCAACAAGTACATTTTTATTTTGAAAACTGTAAATCATGTTGGGACTCATAATAAAAGCAATGAATATATACATGTATATATATATATATATATATATACCCATGACATGATTCAGAATTTGTAGATGATTGAAGTACTTTCGATTCATTTTACATCTTGTATTTACATCCTTTTAACTAATAATATAATCCATATCTGCATTGGGTCAAAATTTGGCGAGAAATTCATTATAACATGGAAAGCATTATGAACTAATAATATGTTTGAGAATATTGTGCTTCTAAATAATGGCAAATATTCAATAAGTAGGTAACCGAAATATGAAAAGGGTTATCTTAAGTTACTGCCAACTTTATCAATGTAAATCACACTCATTTATTTCCGAGGAACAAACTATACCAAATGATTTATGGCATCTTACTCATTATAACTGAAATTGCGTGAATCTTTGTTCATGAGACCGGATGTATGACCACTTTTCCGATAGCTCTGCCAGTTTCAAGATGGGAAAATGCTTCTAAAGTCTGAGAAAAGGGAAATGGGCCTTTGGGATCAATCACTGGTTTCACCTTCCCACTCGCCAAGTAAGGATTCAGTTTCTCCAACACAGACCCATCCGAAGTCACCACAAAAAGGGAAGCTGGTGGTTTTACGGTACCGATAATTGCCACAACATTCCCACCTTCTTTCATTACCTTCAACGCCTTATCGCATTGCCCTATTTTTGAATTCACGACACTGTTAGTATATACTTCCAGTAACCGATCCCACAATAATTAGTATTTAGAGTCTTAGTGTGATGTGTCATTTAAATTGCATGAGATTCTGGAGGCTGTCATAATCTTCCCCAAAATTAATATGAAAATTCGTCAAAATGAAAACAAAATTATCTATGTTTAAACATATCTCAAAGGAGGTAATTGATAAAATAGTTGCAATGATTTTAGGAATTCAAAAATGAAGATCAGAATGCATATATATATATATGCGCGCACGTGTGTATTTTCTGATTTTAATTAAACTTTTGATAATCGATAGATATCTTACCAACAGTATCAAAGACTACATCAAATTTATCTGGCAGGTCTTCAAAGTTGTCCTTGGCGTAATCTATAGCCAAATCAGCACCTAAACTCTGTAATATCTCCAGTTTTCCAGTACTAGAGGTAGCTGCTACTTTAGATGCACCGAAAACATGCTTCGCTAGCTGCACTAATTCAAAGAGTCAGTAGTTCAAGGACTTTAATAGCTTTGACACGAAAAATACATTAGTTGAATCTTCATGATTCATGTTGCATTTGGAAATGAAAGAACACCGTTTGGAAGTAAGAATTTGGAGAATCTAGAAGGAGTGCTCAAACAAAATTTGGGGATGAGCCCTTATATGCCTTATTCATTCGCTTTGGGTATGCATAATACGAAGTCTAGTTTCCTTGCTTTTGGGGCAAAATTTGGAATAAGTTAAGATTTTATTTTTTTTTGTCATTTTATTGATTACTATATAAATCAATTGGTATAAGTAAAGATTTTGACACAAAACCTAAACCCTAGTGACAAATTAGATCATATTTGAACATAAGATATTAAGCAATGGCTCAATATTAATTACCCAGCAAAACCGGACAAATTTTATGGTACCTGAATGACCAAGGTGCCAACTCCACCAGCACCACCTAAAACAAGGATAGACTTTCCGGCAGAAATCCCCGAACGTTGAAGACCTTCGTAGGCAGTCTCGATGGCAAGAGGAAGGCTGGCAGCTTCAGCAAAACTCAGATTTTTGGGCTTGAGTGCCAGAAGTTTCTCTTCAACAACAGTATACTCAGCCAAAGAGCCACATTCTTTAGGGTGATCCAAGGCCTTCTCATTGATATCTCCATACACCTCATCTCCTACCTTGAAATTCTTTACTTGGCTCCCCACTTTCTCGACCACGCCAGCAACATCATAGCCTGGAACCGTCTACAAATTTCCCGAACAAAAACAATGCCATAGAGAACTTCTAGCATGTAATATTCCCAGCAAAGAAATGAAGAAAAAGAGATTTACAACTTACGGGCAGAGGAGAGTCAGTGAGTTTGAATAACCCAAACATTCTCTTGGCATCAACTGGATTGAGAGCTGCAGCAACAACTTTGATCAGCACTTGATCTCCCATTACGTTCGGAACTGCAACATCTGGATCTAATTTCAAAACATTTGCGCAGTTTCCATATTCATCGTAAACCCAAGCCTTCATCTTAGAAACGATGGAAGAACCGTATGAATTGGATGCAACGATTATCCTATAATCTTCCTGTTTGCTGTGACTTTTAAATACACAAACCCTCTCGAGGAATTTGCAGACAATATGGATGTACTCACATGAACTTGCGGATCATAAACAAATGTTACAAGATTATGTCGAATTAGATGGTAAATTACCCCAAGACCCTTGACATTTCTCGTTATACATACATGATAAACACTTAAATTGAACAATGCACAATTGATGAAGGAAGGTGGATTCTCTTTTAAATGTAAATTATTGGGATATTTATGGTTTTTCACCGCAAAAATGATTCAGTCAAATAACTTAACGGGGATAATTGAGTAATTTATAAATGTTTTGAGGATTAAGTTAATAATAATAAGTAAAATCTAACGGTTATTAACGAAAATTACTGAGTGATTTACCAATTGACTTGAATAGTTGGCCATTCATAAAATAAGGCACGATTATATGTCATAATTTTTTTCTAAATTTTTTTATTATTAATTTTTAAATTAATATCTTAATTTTATTTACAAATAAATTTATATTTTATAAATTTATTTAATTTTATTTTTTTTTATTTTTTTATTTAAATTAAAACTTTAAAAAAAAAGATAAAGAGAGAATTTTAATCCGTTAAGATTATTCTTTGATCTCAATTAATGTTGTTTAGGAACGATGTTATCAAAGTAAATAGGGAAGCAATCATAGTCATTATGACGTGCAGTGGAAAAACCCACCATCCGTCCATTCCAATACAAAGAATATCACCAGCAATACTCGTTACAAAATTGAATTGGAGTTGCAAATCAAATTTTCTTGCAATGGAAGGCTACAACGAGATTTAGACGTGGCTACACTGTGAGATTCGTTACACAAGTTCCAAGTAATGTTAAGCAAATGGAAACAGTAGAAATACATGATTTCTGTTGAGGTGACGACTTGCTGTTGCTGAAATCAGCTGAATGAGTTGTCTTTTGTTTGTTTTAAATGACTGAGATAACGGGGTATCTTGTGTATCACTACATGTGATCCAGGCAGTGGTATGACTACAGATGCCCTTGCCATTTCTGGGAACTCATCTTTGCCACAGTTGGATTGCCACTCGTCATCCCGGATAGCAACTGAAGACGATCCGTATATGAGAAGATCGCTAAGTTGATATCTGCCGTTTAAAACAAGAAATTTAATTTTTCAAACCCTCGGAAAATAGCAAAATGATTGGTAAAATCATCTCATCAGAAAGTATGAAGCAGGCCTTAAGACGTCGTGGCTTCTTGCCAAGTTGTGCAGTTTTATAACCCACAGGGAAATTTCACGCGCAGTGCCTATCTTGACAGATCCCAAATTCAAAGTAATTTTCCTCCACTATAAAAGTAATTTTTCGTTTGCCTCAGTCGCTTTCAAGTCTTAATAAACATATGCCGACGCTGGAAAATGGCATGCTGAGCAAGCTTAGTGCCATCATGCTGAGATCACAGAGCACTGTTTGATGCCACGTTCCACCTTTACTCCGTTAGCACCAGCTTTATGAGTGAAGTCTATGATCCTTAGTCCCCACTGTTTAAGAAGAGAAAAGGTTGTCCAAAAGTAGTCTAAGAATTAGGTCCAAATGCCAAAACAGTTTCATTTGGAAGAATTTTCGGTGCAACATGGGACTTAACCGTAGCCCGTTTGGGAAAATTTGCAATCCCTTGTGCGTCGGCTCGTCGCGTGAAATTCTTCTTTCAAGGACTTGTTAGAATACAATGATGTACCATGCAGCTGCAAAAAATACAGGAAAGAGGGAAAATTTTTAGAAAGTGATCAAATGTACTGTAATCACACTCCTTTATTGCCAAGCAACAAACTATATACCACATGATTTACGGCACTTAAGAGCTTTTGTATTGTAATTCTCCATGTAATTCAATATGCACGGTCAAAAATTTAAGGATAGAGCAAATGAAATAAAAATCCTAAACTAATAGCTTGGAAAGGTTTGTTAAAAAACCTGACTGTGGTAACTAAATGCTTGCGTCAAATGGGAATGGATGTATGACCATTTTCCCAATAGCTCTGCCAGTATGAAGTTGGGAAAATGCTTCTGCAGTCCGAGAAAACGGAAATGGACATCAATCAGTGGTTTCACCTTCCCACTCTCCAAATAAGGATTCAGTTTCTCCAACACAGACACATCAGAAGTTACAGAACCGGTTATTGCCACAACATTTCCTCCTCCTTTCACAGCCTTCAACGCCTTACTTCATTTCCCTGTAATTGTTGTATTAATATAGGACGCTGTTAGTATTATACCTCAGTCATAGAAGAGAATAATATCAGAAAATTTTAACACAATTCAAGTTGGCGCAATGAACCCAACTTAACCCTTACGATTTTGTTTCTGAAACCAAATATTTTTAAGTTTCTGGATCAAAAAATTTTATACTAATTAAAAAAAGACACAACATTTGTAAGATATATCTTCAAAATTTATTCAAATAATATAACATTTTATAAGATATAAAGCACATTGTCATTAGTAAAATCTTTATAAGTGGTCATTAATTTCAATATTGACTTTACAAGAATGGTTAGATGAAATAATTTGAACCAAAATTTTAAAACTGTTAACAGATTAATATTTGTATTTGAAGTGGAGTTTCAGCCAAGCAGCTCTTTTTACATTGGCTAACACAGGATCTAATACAATATTAATGAAGGTGAAGTTAGGACCAGTTTTTGTGTTTGTTAGTCTTGTGTAAAAAGGTGAAACAAGCTTAGCATTTGCAACCATTTAAATTGTCTGGAATTCTAGAAGTTGTCATAATCTCATCTTAGCTACTGTATCAAATACTACTACATCAAATTTATCGGGCAAGAATTCAAATCTATAGGCAAATCATCGCCAACCTCTTTAGTAAATCCAGTTTTCCAATGCCAGAGGTAGCTGCCACTTTAGATGCATCAAGAACATGGTTCGCTAGCTGCACCAAAAGTAAAGGTAAGAACTGCACAAGTGGTTCATCACTAGCCTGTAAGTAATGGCTCCTTATTAATTACTAAATAAAACGGGACAAACTTTATTGTCTAACCTAAATGACCAGAGTGCTAACTCCACCAGCACCACCTAAAACAAGGATAGATTTACCAGCAGAAAACCCTAAACACTCAAGACCTTGGTAGGCAGTCTCAACGGCAAGAGGAAGGCTGGCAGCTTCAGCAAAACTTAGATTTTAAGGCTTGGCTGCCAATAGTTTCTCTTCAACAGCAGTGTGCTCAGCAAAAGAGCCATATTCTTTAGGGTGATCCATGGCTTTCTCATTGATATCTCCATATGCCTCATCACCTACCTTGAAATTCTTTACCTGGCTTCCCACTTTCTCGACCACACCAGCAACATCATATCCAGGAACTATCTAATTTAACATGCTGAATTGTATTAGCATTTAATCTTTGCAGCTAAGAAATAAGGAGAAAGAGACTTACAGGCAGATGAGAGTCAGCAGATTTGAATATCCCAAGCATCATTTTAGTATCGACTGGATTAAGGGCTGCAGCAATAACTTTGATCAGTATTTGATCTTCCTTCAAATTTGGGACTGCAACATCTGGATTCAATTTCAAATTAAGCATCCGGAGCGTTTCTATATTCATTGTAAACCCAAGCCTCCAAGCCTTCATTTTAGAAACACCAGAAGTGCATAAATTGGGGTTCAGCGCGATTATCCTAATTCTTACAATTTGCCCTGACTTCATACTCCGGATCTGGTCGGATTTACGGGCAATATGCGTTTACAAAGTTCTTAAATGTGATAAAACCAAGTCAAATTTGGCTGCAAATTACTCCAATGCCACTGAATTCAACAGAATAATTTGAGAAAGCTCATCCACTTCGCCGCTACCAGACTTGGGCTATTTATGGTTTTCTACGATAAAATTGGTAGTCATATAAAATAATTTTTATTTAGTGATAATTACTGCAATTTTTGAAGCTTTGAGGGTTAAATAATTGTAGAAAAAGCAAAAATGCCGTCATCAAGATGAAAAGAAAAGAAAAGAAAACCAAAGAGAGTGAAAATACTCATGTCAACTGATTAGAGCAGCTGGCCGTCCACCAAAATGTCTATGATGTGATTGAACTTTGATCTCAATTAACGTTGATAGGGACAGAATTTGTGCCAAAGACATTACAAGTTTACTCCATTGAGAAGAGTTAGAAAGTCTAAGATACAAAGAGGTGGCAGAATCATTCAGTGTTATTGCATCATTTTACACTATTTATTTCAATTACCAACAAAACTAGCAAGTTAAAATTGAAGTGAAATCAACCTCAAACACTCTGTTACAAAAATTGTGTACAACATTGAATTGCAGATCAAATTTTCTTACAATGGCCTGCTACAATAAGATTTTGCAGGTCTACCCATTCACATTTCAACCCAATAGATAGATAGACAGGGCTACTTCATTAGGATTAACATGTACCAGTTTGACAGCCAACATATGGGTATGACCAAGCATGAAAGTGTCACAGGCACATAAAAATCCTAAAGCTGCTCAAATTATGTATGCAATCAATCCATGGCTTGAATAAAGACAAGGCATTTTCTGTACATAGTTTGAAGTGCTGCTTTGCATTAACTTTTTCCATGACAATAGAGAACGTGTAAAAAGTATATGTTTCATAGGTGATCCATTCCAGTCACTGGTATGGACTATAGAGATTTGCGAGCATAAAGGGTGTAACCAGATATAAGTGAACTCAATGCTAAGGCCAAAAATGCTAGGAAAGACAATGCCACGGATGCCCTCGCCATCTCTGGGAACTCATCTTTGCCCCAGTTGGATTGCCAATCATCAACCCTCACAGCAGCCGAAGATGTTGCAGATATGAGAAGATAAGTTAATATCTGCCATGTAAAATAACAAGTTTAATGTTCCATGCCAGAAAAAACAGCCAAAAGATTGGTAAATCATCTCATCAGAAAACATGAAGCAGGAATTGTGAGCTGGTGACTCCCTGCAGCACTCCCCTTGGGGCAATTTCAGTGGTGTAGACTCTTAATCCAACAGTATGGATGTATAGATTATAGCCCAGGGGAGATTTCCCGCATATTATGTTATCTTGATTGACGCAAACTCACTTAAGCAACTTATTAAAAGTATGTTTCATTTGCCCCAGTGCCTTTCCAGCCTTAATTAACAAATGTCAACACTAAAAAATCGGAATGCTGAACAAGCTTAGCTCCATCAAGTTGAGAGATGCCACAGATTACAGCTTTACACCGTCAGATAAAGGTGTACCACCAACTTTATGAGTGCAGAATAAGATCCTGACTTTTACTACTATGAATTTTGCAAATACTTGCTTAAACTTTTAGCAATTTGACTCCTTAAAGGTGATCCCTAGATAACTCAAACTCTTCACTTTTAAGAAGTAGGAGAATGAACTTTCTTCCAAGAGGCACTATTTGGGAAAGCAAAAGCAGCATTATTGCACAGAAAGAAAGAAAAAAAGGTGTCCAAAAGTTGTCTAAGAACTACATGGTCCAAAATATTCAGATAAATAAGCCTTCCGTGTGCAAGAATGCTCTACATAGACTCATAGAATAATAAATATTCACCAATTAAAAAGTTTCTTGCAAACCTTGCTATCAATCTACACCCACAATTGGACTTTTGAACCACCTTTAAACACTGTGGTCCCTCTGATTATGACAATATTGCTAATCTAAACACAGTTTGTAGTTACGGGTGGCCCATTGTTAGGTATGTAAATTATTACTAAAACAAAACCACTGAAATGCAAACAGAACAAGACCCACCTGATCCACAGAAAAATCCAAATAATATCGGAGATGCTGCCTTACTTTGCGTTTTCCGGCAGTCAATTTATAGACTAGATCATATGCCTGAAACCCAGAATAAGCAAAAGCCATAACATTCACTGCCATGCAGTACCTGTAATCCAGTAAATAATTTTTTGATTTTAACAACGCACCACCTTGAATCTCAATGATGAATCTGCGTTATCACCCAAATGGATGACATGTAGTAGCTATTGATGACTTCTTGTGCAGAAAGCTCAAAAATACTCCAAACGTTTTACCATGGAATTAATTTCAGGTTTCAGTTGATGTCAGTTGAAAGGAATTTGATGATTTATTGCAAAATTATAGTATCTAAAGAGATTTAAACACTGTACTTGAGAGTACAAGTATGACACAAAAAACGAACATGATATCAATTAGAGACAAGTAGAACTAAGCAAAGCAAGTATCAACTGTAAAAGTAATCAAAACGAACCTGAACTCCTTGTAACGGTAGAAGGAATCGAGCGCTCAACCGCGATTCCTATCAGCAGCCAAGACCGAGAAAGAAACCAAGCTAAAAACAAACCCGCAAACCCTAAACCCGAGCAACGCCCGTTTGACCATATTCTCCCTCTTGGCTCTCTTCAAAATCGACAAATTGGGCCTCAAAAATTTCCCCCCACTTCCAATATTACTATGGTTACACCCTTCATCGACTTCTTGGGATGTGGGCCCGACCTTGGTGGTGTCCGGCGGAGCAGTATCGGCATCCAGAGTAGTCAGAGGCTTAAACGGAGGTTTTTTGCCATCTTCCTCTTCTTCTGGTGGTAAATCCAACGGCGGTGATTTAGATTTGCAGTTGCGATGGGGTTGAAGAGGCGGAGAAAGCATTATCGATGGTGTGATTGAGTTTGTGGGTTCGAGCTCTGTTTCGCGTGGTGGAGAAAGTATTTTCGGTGGTGGATTTCGGTTTTGGGGGTCGAGCTCCGGTTCGCGAGGTGGTGAAAGTATTTTCGGTGGTGGATTGCGACTTTCGGGTTCGAGCTCCGTTTCTTGTGGTGGCGAAAGTGTTTTCGGTGGCGAATTTCGGCTTTTGGGTTCGAGCTCCGGGTCGCGTGGTGGCGAAAGTATTTTCGGTGGTGAATTTCGACTTTGGGGTTCGAGCTCCGGTTCGCGTGGTGCAGAGTGCATTTTCGCTGGTGGGTATGAGATAGCGGATTCGAGCTCTGTTTTACCCGATGGAGAGTGGATCTTCGATGGCGGTATCGGTTTCTTGTCTTCCTGTTCTCGTTCGCGTTTTTCCATCGTTAACTAAGAGGTTCGTAGAGTGTCCAACGAGAGTGTTGGTGAAAAATAGGAAATGGTGAAGTCGTAAACTTGACACTGCCTGTCTGTACTTTTCCTGTTAAGGATTTGATTGGTGGGCCGTTTCGGTATTCTCCCGAGTACAGAATCAATGCAAACTTCCTTCGCGCTCGACTTTTCTAATCCAAGTTTGCTTTTTTCTTCCTCGACAGTGAATGGAGGCGAGATCAGGCCGACCAGACATGTAACATCATCTTTGGCTCGTATGTAATGTCCTTCCTTGGGATTTTCCGAGAAATTAAAGGCAGAACAGAACAAGGGCTTTAAAGGCTTCTGCCACCATCCGAGAACAAACAAGCTGTTGAATAAAGATACAACAATCAACGAGCACAGACTATGTTTCTAAATGCTTTAAGAAAAGTTGGAATAGAAACCCAACTCACTTGTTAAATTAAAATAACAAAATGAAAATGTTGAGATTGTCACGACGACTTTCACACATTTATTACGTGGTGTTTGTCAAAATATATTTTGCATAATGCCGATGATTAGTACAGAAAAGAAGATTTGTAAACTACACAGATTTATTTTAATTACTGTAATACACAGATTTATTTTACAGCCACACAATAGTAGATTTGCAGGATACAGTGAATTTGAAACTACCAAAAACCCAGAAAAGAAGAATTACACCTAGGAGCTAGTAAAAAACTCACGTGCTTCATGATAACCATCCAGGACAATATTGAAGACGGGATGAATGGGTTCCAAGACGTTCGAATAGGGGCCCAAAACAGCCCGGGGCAATGGTGAAGAATCTTCATCCTTAGAGAAGCTGTGCTGACACACCGAGAGGCCACTTAAACAATAACACGTGTGATAATAATCTCTAGGCTTCCTAGGTTTGTCCTTGAGTCCGCCTCCAGGATCCTGCAATTAACAACATTTGTCAAAATCCAGAACCTTGCATGTGTGTGTATAAATCATGTTAAGGAGACAGTTATGCAAATTATCAGATACAAATAAATATAATCCCTGCTTAAATATAATGGCAAGTACAATCAAAATTACCATCCAATTTTATAACTCTCCACCCAGCACCCAAATACAATAAAGCAAATGCCAAGACAACAATACAGTAACCTGGAACTGCTTAAGGCTTTGTTTGGTACTGTTACTGCCACGGCAATTAAATGTTTGGTAAGTATAAATATAAACTTTTGGAGGGACTACCAACTTCTCTACTAATATTTTACGTCTAGAAATTCCATCTCACAGCAAGTGCAAATTTAGAGACACAACACCACAATCCCAAATGAAAAGTGAAACTGCTACAGCCCGCTTCTTGGTTTAATTCAATCAAAATAATAGTTCACTACTCCATTCAAACATTCGCTTGGTCCAGACAACCAATTACACAAGCAAGGTGGTCCATCTCTAATCATTTTTATTCTCTCTTTTCAGAATATTACTGTCAAAGATACCTCTTGGCCCAAAAAGCAAAAATCTTCTCTGAAAATATGGAGTTCAAAGTGGGCACACATTTGAACACAAAATGATTTCAGCACTGAAAAACTGAGCAGACGCGCACTTCCCAAACAAAACATAAAGAAATGATCAAGCAGAGAATAATTAGATATGTATGTAATCTGTCAAACCAAGCAAAAAGCCGTCCATATGTAGAGTTATCCATCAAATACAAACCTGTGAACATATTAGTATGTATCTCTGTAATGCTATGCTGTGAAAAAGAGGTTCCACTTCTGTATGCCCCTCGACAGAAATATAACCAGCATTCTCATGGTTAGCCAAACAGGAAGCATTCTCTGGGCCTGTAAATACATGAACATGGAATTAAAACCAATTTTAATAAATAATTTCTTGTGAATTAAAGGCACTGGTCTTAAACCCATCTTATGCTTTTCAAGTGGGCTACCTCCCTGTTGAAAGTGGCAAGCTTCATCATCATGAGATGAGGTTCCATCCAAACTTTCTTCCCCTTCAGATAAATCTGATACTGCAGTGGTTTGTAGTCTATCTATACTGCAGTCTGCTCCTCCAGCACCCACCAGTGTCAGTCTTTCTCCAGTAATGGAAAGACACCTTTGTAATAATGCAAATACACCTCCCTGGTCACTTTATTTTGTTTTAGTCCCCTATAAATATGATTAATAAGAACAGCAATACAATAATGAGAAAGATAGTCACCTGCCAGAATGAATAGCAACCATCAACCAATTTATTGGTTCTCCCCTGAAATCCACCTTCCACACCTTGTCGAAATTCCACCCAATCCTATACAATCAAATTGTGATTAAAAGAACAATTACAATAAGTTTCATGCAAATCATCCAAAGAAAATCATGTTAATTACATGAAACAAGACAATGAAATAACTTTAATAAATCAACAGAAAGATAAGTAACATCATCTTACAATTAAGGTGGGCAAATCCAAACGATCAACCTCATTGATCAGAATCATTGCAGCCAACCCACAAAAGGTATACCTGATCATCAAATTGTCAAAACCAATTAAGGTTTTAACCAAGAATAAAGGACATGATCACATGCAGAAAGACATTTGCATAATCTTGAGAGAAAGGAAAAGAAGTAAACAAATCATATTAAAATGGCAATTAGTCAAAACAAACAAGGAAGAGAGAGAGACAGAGAGAGAGAATGCTATGTGACACATACCCACCGTGAGCTTCAGAGCCAGGTTCCCCAGATATACCACCTTCATAGGTCTGACAGCTGTTGAGATGCCATATGTTAAACTTTGATTTACGTTAATAGGAAAAAAAATTGCTACATGAGATACTTTTAGTGCCAAAATTTAAATTAAAAGCCACTTGTAACAACCTTAAGATGTAATTTCCAACATTGTGAACTAGTTCATCATCCAAAATGTTCAGGATACTTGCAACCTATTTATAACAAGAGATCAATCATTGCAAAGATTGAGTGAACATTAAAATGAGGCAACATATATGCAGCCGACCAGAAAAGCAAATCAGGAATTTTGATCTAACCACCAAGATGCATAGTAATCATTTAATTTTGGGGCAATTCAGAAGTGAGTAATAGAGGAGAAGTTCAATACCATTTTCAAAGAATCAAAATATAAATTTTAAAATGTCCCTTCTCAAGCCCAATGCACAGTTCCGGTGTGGCTAGGAGGGGATAGAACTCACAATAGAGCAAAATGTTGATTTTAGGATATCATCAGTATTCTGACAAGACTTTGGAAGAAAGTAAAAAAAAATATAGAAAATCAGTTTTGGCCCCCCAAGAAACAAGTTTGAAGAAACCTCTCCAACAACCAGTCCTGCACTGGATGAACAAGCAAATTGACTACTTTACCCATGTAATAGGTGTGATATTTAAGCCAGTACAAATATATGGACAACTTACTGAAATAGCAGTGTAGCAAGCTCGAACATCAATTTCTCCTTCATCATGCATCCTGAAGAAAAGAAAGTGGTGATGCTAAGAATTGACAGCTTAAAGACATTATAAGATTCACTGCATCTCTGTAAAGTAGCTCTTAATTTGAATTATAAAATGTGATGTCCAACCTAAAGGCCCCGCTTGGGTCTTTCATGCGCTTCAAGAATGTGTACATTTTATTCCTGAAAAGTATTTCCAAAGATCATGTCAAATAACTTTCAAAATGGCTCTAGAACATATTTTTGCAAAGTACTGATTCTGCGGAAGCTTAAAATCACCTATTAATTGAGGACAAGGATCTGTCACCCCCCAAAGAAATCAATGCATTGACAGCAGCGTAAGTGGTTGCAAGGTGTGGCATCTGAGACAATATATGAAGTTGGAGATTGAGAAACAAAAGTAAACAATGTTAATTAAAATAGCATTCGGACAGAAAAAAAATAAAGAACAATCATATGAGCCTAATTTTCCACAAAAAAAAAGAAGATTATTAAACTGACTTCGGTACAGACACTACAGCCCCTTGCATACAATAAAACTAAGACATTCAAAACCATCTGAGCTCATTCCAACTTTGTTCAGAGTATAGCATGAAAGATCCCATGGTACAAGGGCTATGAGGATAAGGCAAACAAGTTTTTCATTACATTTCTCAAAGTTTCCTTTAGGTTTCCCACTAACATGCTCCCTTTCAATTTTCCGTTGAATATGGAAATACCCATAGCTTGGAAGCTTGATAAAAAGCATGAAAAATGCAATGGAAAACTTGGTGGATCATGGCGTTTCGCCAGACTAAATACTAAAGGGAATGAGTTATTGCAGATATTGTTGGTAATATCTAGAAAAATAATCTTTCAACTGTCATCAAAAAATTAAGCCAATCAATGAATCACAAACTTGCCTGTCCAGGTCCACCACCATATCCACCATCTAGGTCCTGCCAACAGAAGAAAAAATAGAACTGAGCCATTAAAAGGTGAAGCCATAACATTTGCAGCTTACCTTCAAGAATGCTAAAAATTATATACACCAAATAATGGTAGCAACTAATTTTTAATTTGGTTAATGTAAATAAATAAACATAAGTCATATATACCAGATATTAGTAATATCAAACATGTCATATGATACATATGATTTTGGCTGATCTTAGAAGAAGAACAGAATGCTAACGGTTGAAGGAACATTTAATTCTTCAAGCCCCATATCAAGGTTCACCAACATTTTATTAGGTTTAAAAAAGGAGTATCTCTTTACTGTTCCACTTGAATATGTTAAACCCTTAGGGTTCATTGAACACAACATCAGGAATTAGAGAAAAAGGCAATCAGATTGATATGTCCACATTCATATTTAGTACAAATATTCATAAGCACACAAAAGCATAGTGAGCATTCATTTACCAACAGATAATGGTATGTACTTATGTTAGAGTTTCCATGAATACAAGCGTCATTGATACATGTTCAGATGTGAGTAAATACAATCCACCTTGTTACATATAGCAACGAAGCTCAAGCTAGGAGCACTTGATATGGATAATGAAGTCAATACATAACATCATGGACTCAGATTGTGAACCATAAAAGAACCTTGCAACATCCACAACTGAACCACAGAGAATTGCATATAAATATTTGAAGAACTGAGTTTTGAATGCAAAAGAAATTTGCAACAACCAAACTTTATAGACAATAATCACGCAGTTTTATAGTGAAGCAGGAGGTGCCAACTCAGAATATCCAAACAATGATTTTCAGCCCCCAAGAGGATGGGGGGCAGCATTTCTGATACAGAAGAGCAACAGATACCAACTTGTTTCCCAACATAAAAACGAGAGAGAAAGAGAGAGAGAGAGAGCATTTGAACCAAAAAAAAAGGAGAATGCACATAGCTGAAAGCAAAGTAATACAATAAAAAAGAATTTAAACCTTGTACCTGACAATGGCTAAGAAAGTCAATGGTCCTATCTTCCAACTCAGCACCAACAGACTCCCCAAGTAAAGAAATTGAGTGCAAGATCCAGTAGCAAATCCAAGGGCGACTAGATAAAACATTGCATAAAGAAATACAAATTAGAATGACTTGTAGTGTGAACATTGCTTGTGAGTGCAACTGAACATCCCATGGGGAAAAAAATGCTTCATTATGTCTTCCAACAAATTCAAGCATACAAATGTTTTCAGTAAAATGGACTCATAGATGCAACTGTTAACATAATATTCTTCTTTTAGAAATTCAAAATGAAGTCAATTCACCCTTCCATATCTATTCTTGTTGAAACCAGTACATCCATTAGCCACTCAATTTCTGTGGCAATTGGATCGGTTCCCATAAAGAATATTAATATCTCCATGTGATGAAAGAATCCATACCCCTTAAAAGGCTCATAAACAACTTAGTAAGTCAAACAAAAAAACAAACTCTTTATGGTGATTGTAAAGAAGAAAGGAAGAGCTTAGACACTGTAAAGGAAAAAAAAACAATTATCTTCAAACCAATTTTTAGTGTTCTCCTTCCTCTCCCTTTTCTATCTAAGATCCAGAGGGTGTCTTAAGGTATCTAAACCACCCATTCAGCTATTAAGAATAGATCAAATATACAACAAGAAAATAAAAAAATTAACTAAATAAACAAATTCTTATTTTATTCAATAGCTTCGGCTTAGTTGTCGGGTGGAAAAAGCTGAAGACTGCTAATAATCTGATATGCCAGAAAAAGGGTTATGCAAGAATTATGTTCATGTATTACTATTTCACTATATGCATTTCAAACATCAAGTCATCAAGACTTTTTTCTTTTTCAATTCAAGCTAAAATATGAACTACAACGAGCACAAAGCAATGTACCCATGGGATATTTGGACGATCGGCATTTATTAACACAATGAATTCTATGAACATAGTTCCCCAAACAGAAATCGAATTACATTGATGTCACATAAATTCGTATAAATCATAAGAATAATGAAATTAGGAAACTTACTTAGCGTCTAAGGAGCAAAAGGAAGGACCAAGTTGCTGAAGACCTCTTAGTAAGTATTCTACGTGATTGTCACGTTGAAGCTCCAACCTGCACAGATCAAACATCATATTAATAAAAAGGAAAAAAAAATAATGGAAACAACTGAGGCTATGAAACAATAAAAACCCTAGGTTTTGAAGCTTATACATTAACTGTTGAGTTTTGGGAGGAACAGTAGCGTAGATGTCATAGAGCATGTTAACATCGTTCAGAACCATCGACTGCTCTCGCTGAGTCACAGTTTCTCTCGAGGCCGGCTCCATCGATCAGTTCAGCAGCGTGACGTTTCGGCGTTCACCGCGAGCGAGATATTACAGTTTTGCTTGCGTGGCCAAAATGAGAAAAGATAGCGGCAAGCGACCGAGAATCTTCATCACGTGGCACAGCCCATGAAACATTGATGTAAGCGGGTTGGCTCAAATGGACTGGGCCAACCTCATATTCTCTTATCCCACCCCACTTTGAAGTGCAAATCAAATTTGAGAAAATGATTCGTGAGTCGCGCCAGCTTAACAGGCCAGGTCCAGTATACCCTCCGCGCTAGACAGTGAGAAGATGTTATAGATTTATTAAGTTAACATAATTTAAATTAATAAAATTAAAAAAAAACATTATTACTTGCTGATCATGTGACGTGAGTTCACAGATAATCTTCAGTTGCAGATAATCCGCAGCAGAGCACTCAAATTCAAGTTTACGAAAACGTTTTCGAATATTACTTCCTGATAAAACCAATATCTAGCGTTACCCAATCGCACTTCTCAGTATAAAGCAGAGTGGAAGAGCGAAGACTGCAGCAAAATTGAGAAAGAGATGGCAATGAAACGCATAGTAAGCCCTGCAGTCAACGCTTTTTCTTCGTCGGGATATCTTGGTTCTGTCAGACCCTTGCATGTAAGCAATTTAGTTTATGACGATTTTTTCTCCATTTGATCATACTTTTTTTTTCCTTACTACGTAATTGCAGAGGGTGACCCTCCAGAACATAGCCTGGTAATTGGAGTCTAACTGCGTGTGGAGCGTGAATTGAGTACTCAAAATGTTAAGAACATAGTTTATAGAACAAAAGGAAACTTGCTTTGAAGAAATCATTATTTGAGAAATTGATGCAACCTGGGTTCTTATTGTGTTTAAATAATAATGTTTTTTATTATTCCTCTCCCTCTGCACCCCAACCCCATTTGTCTGTTAAGAGTTATGTGTCTAGTTTCTAAGTTTGAGTCCAAACAGGCTTCCGCCGGAAGTAAGAAGATTGTTGGGGTGTTATACAAGGCTAGTGAATATGCAGCAAGGAATCCCAACTTTGTTGGTTGTGTGGAGGGGGCTTTGGGCTTGCGTGAATGGCTAGAAACACAAGGTCACCAGTATATTGTAACTGATGACAAAGAAGGATCAAACTCTGGTTAGTGTGTTGTCAACTTACCTGTATGTAATAACAGCTTAGCATTACCACGTAAATTTTTGAATAAGCTATGCAGTTCTCTGGATTAATTATCTGCTCCAAACCCTTGTCTGTAAATTCAAATTGCCAGCTTGAAATTTCAGACAAGGTGGAAAAATAGATTGATAAAACAAGACACTAGAAGCAGTTATGTTTTATCAACCATTTAAAAGTTACTTCTGCTTCCGTGGAACTTGAAACAAACAGATTAGTATGACTGTGATTTTAACCACTTTCACTTAATGACCAAAAACAGATTGACAAGGAAAATGAATTAATAGCTGTGTTCTTAAATCTGCTTATGGTTTAAAAATACTGGTAATGTTGGTAGAAAGTCATATCTAGATTAACTTATGTAGCTATCTGTTATTGGAATGGTGGCTCTAAAATGGAGAACGAAGTTTCTGCTTGTTGTTTAAGAACCAGAATTCCTTGGATAAGCTGAATATCTGGAAGGATTGACCCTTTTTTTGGTCAGGATAGTTTAAATAGTCAGTTATAGTTAATAATTCAAACCTTTCAAACATAAGACATCTTTATTGATTTTTGCATGTTTGGTTTTGCTTCAGAACTCGAGAAACATATTCCTGATTGTCATGTCCTCATATCTACCCCCTTCCACCCTGCCTATGTTACGGCTGAGAGGATCAAGAAGGCAAAAAAACTGGAACTGCTTCTCACTGCTGGAATTGGGTCTGATCATATTGACCTGAATGCTGCTTCTGCTGCTGGTTTAACTGTTGCAGAGGTTACTGGGAGCAATGTAGTCTCAGTTGCAGAAGATGAGCTCATGAGAATCCTTATTCTTGTCCGTAATTTTTTACCTGGATATCATCAAGTTATCAATGGGGAATGGAATGTCGCAGGTATTGCTTATAGAGCTTATGATCTTGAAGGAAAGACAGTAGGTACTGTTGGTTGTGGACGTATTGGCAGGCTTTTACTCCAAAGGCTCAAGCCTTTCAATTGTAATCTCCTTTATCATGATCGGGTGAAGATGGACCCAGAATTGGAGAAGCAAATGGGGGCAAAGTTTGAGGAGGATCTTGATACAATGCTTTCCAAATGTGACATAGTTGTTCTCAACACACCTCTTACAGATAAGACAAGGTATAATTTGTCTCATCATTGATGTTTTTGAAACTAAACTTTCCAGGTTTTGAATATTAGTAATTTAATTTTGTATTCAATTTAAGCTAAGCTTGGAGTGCTGGATTAGTATATATTGTTAAGGTCACGTCTTACCATTGCCACTCCGATACTTGCATTGTTTGAACATTATGCAAGTAGTTTTTTTTTAGGTAGGAGCTTGGTTACATGATAGGCATGCCAAATTTATGTTCTCCTTGAATACATATTATATTCAAGCTTCTTGTAGTCAATCAAGTATGTCCAACTTATAAGAATTTTGAGTGTCCTGCAGAGGAATTATTAACAAAGATAGAATTGCAAGGATGAAGAAGGGCGTCCTGATTGTTAACAATGCTCGAGGAGCACTCATGGACACACAAGCAGTCGCTGATGCTTGCTCAAGTGGACATATTGCAGGTAATTAAAGAACTAGTTGAACTTTTGGTTGCTGAAAATGGTAAAACCCTGTTCCATATACAATATAAACATTTTATTTATTATTTATTTATTCATTTTTTTAACTATAATACATTTCTTTTACACGTGTTTGGAACAAAAGTCCAGTTGAGTGTGCCTGAACATCTATAATACTTGTATCCACAGTTGATATAATGACTTCTCTTTTCTAATCAAATTCTTAGGTTATAGTGGTGATGTTTGGTATCCACAACCAGCTCCAAAGGACCATCTCTGGCGTTACATGCCAAATCAAGCCATGACCCCTCATATTTCTGGCACCACCATTGATGCACAGGTATAATAGCTCTTAAAATTTTTCTCAATTCTATTTTTTCATTCATCATGCTCCCTCATTTCCCTTATTGCTTACAAGTCAAATCCTGAACTGAAATGTTGTAGCTACGGTATGCTGCTGGAGTTAAGGATATGCTTGAGAGATACTTCAAGGGAGAAGAATTTCCTCCAGAAAACTACATAGTGAATGCTGGAAAACTGGCAAGCCAGTATCAATAAAATCCCGTGCTTTTCCCATGTTGAAATCCTCCGGCTATAATGCCCGTTTCCAGAGGTCTTTCATTTTCCTTAGAATAAAAAACAGCTTAATCGAGTGCACTTATATATGTCTGTGTCTCAAGGAACGTTAGTAAAACAACACTCTTCAGTCTAACATTTCTTTTCACCAGCACCAAAAACTCGTTAGTAAAACGAGTGCACTTATATATATGTCTGTGTGTTCCCATGTTCACACGTTTACATAATAATGACAATACCAAGAACCATTCCCTTGGCTCCATTTGTGGTACCACATTCCACTTTCATAAGAAACAAAACTCCAACTTTCATCAGCATTTTGAATCACGGGCTTACTTACAACTCGTTATGTTCTAAGTTTCGCTACGCTGTTTCAATAATTGAAGGTCGTTCATTTGCTGTTGTACAGCTTCTTTTGGTAGGGGCTTTGATTCTGGATAATTGATCCGATCACTGCATTCTGCTGCTTTCTTCACCTGGTCTTTGACAATCCTTTCTATCTCTGACCGCTTAACTGATGGAAACACAGCCCTAAGTATGGCGTTTAACAGTCTCTCATCTTCATCTGCTATAGATTCTTTACCAAAGCAACAAACATAAATTGCTTCGAGAGCCTTCTCGGCACGAACCCCCATAGGGATGCTCGGGGTGGCAGCATTTACTTTAGCTCGTCTCTGCAATATGTGTATTAGTTGTGTTAGGATGCATGTAGGAATAATTTAAATCAAAATTTAGACCAACACTAGACCAAGCAAGCAATGTACAAATTGAAATCTTTGGCACAACAAACATTAAATATCACATAGCAATTTCAATGCCGATCAAAATGTATGGAAACAGTAAAACAATTTGATACCAGGAACATGGTTAGAAATAGAGCAAGTTTTAAGGTTTCAATCTCTGTGAAGCCTACAAATCTTAACTTCATCATCCTCCAATCTCAAACAGTGTAGGCATAATGGTGATTGGAACTTTCAGAAATTCACAATTCCTGAACTCCATAGAAAGCCAGAATGCCTCTCAAACAGACATGAGTACGAAAAACATTTGTTATGTTCCAGAATTGGTACTAGTTATAAATGGTTTTCAAATACAAGACAAGAATTAGGTATCTCGCCCAACAAAATTCTTGCCAATGCACTCAACTCAACGGCTAAACTCTTCATCAGAAAACTAGTGTTTCTAAACAAAGAAGCTATAACATAATTAACCTACCTCTCTGGCTTCATTCATCAAAGCAATGAAAGTCTGCTCTTCAAATTCAATATCATTTGAGATGCGGAGCCTTGCTGCCCCCTCCAGAATCTCCTCAGATTTGAGTAAACCAGCACCAACAGCTGCTAGCCAACAGCACATCAAAACATAGAGAGGATCCCCAACCTAAAATTATTAAACGAGTGCAATAAATCAACGTGCGTTTCAAAATATAATGTTGCAAATTAACAGAAGGAAATTCATAGCACACTTCATCTCAAGAAAACTGTAAATATGTCAAACCACCAATTACAAGCACAAAATCGAACCCAAATAAAAGAACAAAAAGAAGAAAAAGTGGAGTAAAATTACCCGTCCTCGCCGCTCTTGAAAGTCGTAGAAAGCTTTAGAATCATTTATGCCACATTTCTTCCCTACCCTTCGTCGAAACTCTGCGAAATCAATGATATCGCCACCAACTCCACCTTCATCACTGATAATTCTAGCCACAAGACCGATAACAGGCAATGAACCGATTACTTTATTTGCAAGACTAGAAATAGAGTTTTGGTTTTCCATGTAAGCTTTGACAGACAAAACGCCATTAGAGGAGTTTGGAGCTCTTCTCTGCGTGTTAAGCCTTGTGGGATTACCGCTTTGAATTTGACGGAAAAGAAGAAGGGAAGGTGAAATTTGGTTGCAGGAAGTGAATAGCTGGGTTCTGAGATTTGTCCGTGAAGAAGACAGAGTGGTGGTCGAGGAGGATGCCACAACCATGGTAGCTGTTAAAAGGGAAGTTAATCTCGCTGGTCCAGTAACCTTTTCACACTGGCCTCTCGTTTATTTATATGTTATCCAGTGAGGAAAGTTTCTGTACGCTAACTAAGAAATTAATTCAATTAAATCTAGTATTTACAGTTAATGCACTTTTAAAACAATATCTAATCATTTTTTTAAAAAAAAATAAGAGAAATAATTTGGCCAACCTTGTCTTAATTTCATTTTTAATCAGATAACCGTCTGATTTTCTTCCCCAGTGTACTGGGTTGCCGGTGAAGCTGTTCAAAAGCTCGAAGAGAACCAAGCATAGAAATGTTCTTTATGCTTTTATTACTTGTTTTACTGAATTTTGTGCCTTTTCTCTTGTCCTTCTCTGTTCAGGGGAGCTTTGACATTGATCTATCATTTGAAATTTGCCCCTTCTGAGATAATGTATCATAGGCTCCTAACTCATCCCTTGCTTGACTTTTCTTCAGTGGGAATATGGCTTCTACTTATCTTTACATTTATTGTAATGGCATTTCCCCATCGATAAAGATACCATTTTTTTCATCCGGTGATAGCAGACCATGGAATTATTGTCAGATCAGTTCATCTCACTAAACTAGACTTTAATGTGGCAACAAGCTCTTGTGAAATACCTAGTTCGGATGCTCAGTAGCCAGATACAATTTTCTTCAGTAATTGTGCCCAAAGTCAAAGGCAATTAACTTAATACCATTGCCGGTTGGAGTGCAGAACGTTGAATTTTTATCTAGTTAGTTTCTCTCATTCATACGGGTTACTGTGTAAATACTTCAAAACAGGATTTAGTGCTTGCCTTCATATGTTGCTACAGACAGGAAATTCCGTAGGGATCCTGATAGTATTCCCAATTCAGTGCCAAGGTTTCAAGTTCGGGTAGTTTTCTTATTTTCACACTGCAGGCTTTACAGCTACAGGGTTAATTTCTTTTCAGGGTAATGAATATGAGAAGATATTTACCATACCCGATGATCGCATTATCCACTTGTTGTCTACGTGCTATCACGACCAGATGATGAGGGTGTACATGAGAAAAGCCGAGCTGGTTTGTGAAATCATACTTTTGAATCTGATCGCATTGTTTTTATACCGTTTGCATATCATTGACAGCAACATTCCTGAGAAACAGGCTGGAGCAATCTCCGAGGCTTTTGATATCTACCAAGCAAAATCATATGGAATTAAATAAAAGTACATGCAACACCAGAGAAGAAGAAGAAGAGGCGGTTATGCGGTTCCCGTCTTGTAGATTCGTCTTTCTTGGTCGTCAGTCAGCCAGCCCCCACTCTGTTAAAAGAACACACGTATATGTGAACATATATGGCTGCCTGTCAGCAAATGAATACAGTTCAACTATCCCACACCAAATAGAAGCACTACCTTTTGAATGATCGTTTTACACAGTTTTGGCATTCCATAGAGGTGTAAATTAGAATCATGAAGGATTTACTTCCACCACTAAAATCTATCTGTCTGGCTGATTGGTGTCCGTCAAAATCACTGGGAGTAAAGTAACCGGTCCTGTCGGCACATAAAAAATGAAACAGACTAGCGTCTGTGTTGTTCCGTGACGCCAAACACTGCATACAAAATTATAACCTCTTCTTTTAAATGTACAATAGCTTCATGTGCATGGTGATGTACTGTAGTCAGTGAGTGTGTATTGGCTATTACAGCGAGCTAAGGCCAAGAACAATATCAGCAAACATTTAGCTTTTGATTCTTCGGAAACACAACGCATCACTTGGATAAGGCTCCCTCCTTTCACTACTATCACTGCTCTTCGTCGTTAATTTTAGGCCGCTATTATCTTTGTTACGTAGTTTCATTGACATAACATTCAACTTCCAAGTAAATATTTCCGACAGTATGAACAGTAAAGCTCTATTCGCTGTCAGGAACTCGCGTGAGTTCCCAATCTCCGCATAATGCAAATGATTCAACAAGTAAATACTTGTAAAATAATGAATTTGAGGATGACATCAGTAACATTCAAAAGAATGCATTCTCGATTTGAATGCCACAATTCTCTCAATAAGGGGTAAAAAGAGAGTTAGACAACAAACACAAAAATGACTCAGTATTCATCAATTAATTTGTTGAAAAGTGTCGTGCATTATCATACACCAATGACAGAAAGTTCTAGCCAGCAATCTTGTAGCTTGGATTGACTAGATTTTCCATGCCAGACACTAATTGAATAGACTCTATCACATCACCAACCTTGAGATCCGCCAAATAATCTTCATTTTCTGTCACGTAACCAAAGACAGCATATCGGCCATCCAAAATATTAGCATTACTAGGAGTTAATTCACTTTCTTTCAGCAGCCAGAATACCTGGCTTGAAGCAGAATTGTTTTCAAACTCCTGAGAAGTATATAATTCAGGCAATTTGTAGTTAGTTTTCAAATTACCAATCATAAGTCTAAAGAAAAGCAATGCTGGAATCCAAATTCTCACCTGTCGGGCCATGGCCATTGTTCCAAAGGCATTAAATGGAAGCTTCGTTTGAGCTTTGTAGAGACCAAGTTCCTGTCCAAACACATGTTATATATTTCAAAGTAGCAAATTAAACACAAGTTCCCACTGTATAAAGAGAAACTTCTGATCGAAGAGTTAGGGAAAAGACTTTGAAAAAGCTGGTCAAAGGAATTACGGAAACAAGAATAACACATGATGGGAAAATTTCAAATGCTTTATTACTTATCCTTCAGGAAAGATGGCTAGTAGTTCATGGTCAATTCTTGTTCCTTATAATTTAGCCTTGAAGGCTTTTGGCAAATTATGTTGACGCAGACAATTTATAGAAACTTACTTCCAAAGTTTCTCCATAAAAAGGTGTTTTCTCCCCATTCACCATAACTTCCAATGGTACTGTCCGGGTTTTTTCTGTACTGGGGTCAATGAAACCCTCTGCAGGGCCTTCAGGATCTCCCATTTGAACAACAAATCCATCCGCTGCAGAAAAAATCAAGGGCAATTCAAAGTATTATGATCACGTAGATAAGTAATAAAATTCACATCTTCAGCACAACTGATTGTTTAAAGCAATTAATAAATCACTAAGTCCCATGGTGGCTATAATGACTATCATACCTCGTTGGATGTCCATGCCATCATAAAAGTGCCTTTCCACCAAATCTACAAAATTTCCAGCAGTTACTGGAGCGTTGTAGCCATCCAGAACTATACGGAATACACACTCATCTATATTAGGATTGTCCTTGACTTTAACTTTCATATCAACAGTTGCTCTCCCCTTTAACAGAGGCATACTTTGGTATTCTTCAGGCACTTCGTATGGGAAGCCGTCTACCATATCCTCTTCAACACTGCAGAAACCCAATGCCCCATGAAGATCTCAGCTGCAGTGAATGACAAGGTATATATGAGAAAAGTTTATTTTAGTAGGATGAACTTCTATTAGCCTTTCCCAGTATTATCTTGAAGATAGGATATAGTTCTTGTGGAAGTAATATTTTGCCAATAATAGTCCATTTCTACATGAAGGACCCATACTACACAGACACGGCTAGTTTAGCATTTCTTTGTAATGGGCATTGGTTGGTAGCAAAGCAGCCACTTTATATTCCATTACCATTTCCAAATAGTAACCCCATATTTGGCCTGAACTTCAAGACACAAGGTAAATCTGATGATGTGAATCAAATTCTGTATTTATTTGCTGAGGCTCTTGTTTCTGGTATGAAGAAGAAGAAACTAGTCAGGTCATTCGTTAAGAAGCTGAGCTGGCATTTAGAGTCATTAAGAGGCCGAGCTGGCAAAAAAGTTGTTGAGGCTGTTAAATGTAGAGTTAATGAACGGTGCACTTTAAATTCTTGTTTTGTTTAGCTTAAATACCTGATACTCAAAACTAAAAAGGATGCTTCTTTTTCAATGAAATGGCAGTAAAAGAGATTTTTTTTTCTCTTGTTCAATCTTCTGGTTCTTTTATTTACCAAAGCTTCTTGATTTAATTGTTTCTTAGAAAGGTAGTGATGCTCTGTTTCCTTGTGCTTCATCTGGGTTGATTTCTATGTAATCGTTGACTCTCAATTTCAAGTTCTCTGGTATTCTTGTGTTCTTGGTGGTTGGGTGGATTGCTTCAACAAGATCCCTTTACTACTGCTACACTCAACACAATGAAGTCAACTAGAGGGCACTGTTGGTCATAATAAGTGAGTGTTGCAGACAAGACCTCTTCTTGGTCCATGAACAATTTTCATTAACCACCTTATTTAGAAAATACATTTACTAGAACTCGAAACCTCCAAAGATTTTCAGATCACAGATGAAAGATATTGCATGAGGTAGGATTTAGATGCACATACATTCAAAGCTTTCAAGCTATCTTTGCACTTCTACTGTCTACTGAATCGTTAAAGATTCGAGGAAAAGTGATACTCACCTGCCAACATAGCTCAGCAGCTCCTTTTGTTTAGGCATAACAGCATCTCTATTTCTATCCTCAACAGTCTGTTGAAACTCATCCATTCCAGCTTCTAGCTTCTGAAGCATTTCCATTCCATGATCCTTCTTTGATTCAGCTAATCCTGCTACAATCAAACTCTTCCCTTGTTTAAGTGCCCGTGATGCCTGCCTCACATTCTACAAATTTCGTACACAAAAATAAGTCTTTTAAGTCACTGTTCAATTATTTATATAAAAAAAAAGCCAATTTAACAAACCAACCTTATTGTTCGGTTAAAATACAAAGCATCGGATCAAAAACTCATTATTAAACTCTATTGAAAATCTGAAAATGATCATAGACAACAAATACTTATCTTTCAGAAACCTCCCTGAAGTCTCATAAAATTTGCGGAATACCTCTTAGACAAGGAAAAAAATACTAAGCCAATAAAATCTGTTCTCATTTTAGCCAAACCTCAGGAAATTTCAGTAAATATGCATAAGTGAAAATGAAAAGCTAAGATGCTTACTCTCTCAACGGAATCAAGTGCTTTAACACCAGCAACTTTAAGACTATCAGTAATATCTTCAAGCGGTCTCTGTACTTCCCTCACTGCTTTATTGTCAATAGGCAAAGCATATCTCAACAACGCGCCTGGGTCCTTAATCGGCGGTCCCGAGATTAACACTGACACGTCAGGCAATACCAAATTACTTGCATTTGCATAGGCAAATGAGGGCACTTCAGTTATCAACCCAGCCGCTAAAGCAAAGGAAATCACACATTCCTTCCACTTCTGCTCGAAATGTACATTAAATTCAGACTTCACAGTAGTCAAAGAAAGCAAACCCACGAATTATTTAAACAAAAAAAGTTACCTGAAACTTGTTGGGATTTGTGGAACAACATTTGGGCACGAACCGCCTACATAACTGAGTTCTTTGAAAGGGAAAACGAATACTATTGGTGAGTTTTCTGGGACTAACCAAGTTGCAGGAAATAAGGGCCGCCATAACGACGTATAGTATCGAGATCTTTATTGGAAAATGATAGAAAAAAAGAAATGTAAAATTTTGAAGGGGTAGAGAGAGAGGAATTTGCGGATAAGGTATTGATAAGTGAGAATCTGCAATAAGGATAGGACCTGCCTGGTGCTGGAATGGGGCTGCAAAACCAATGGGGTTATTCACAGTCCTCGCGCTTTGGATAAGACGACAGATTTTGTGATTTTTGGGGATCAGGGTGCTAGGACTTCGATTATGTTGCATTGTAGGTCCAGCAGGTCCAATTTATGGAACCAGGCACATGCCTTTCTATTTGATTTAAGTTATAGCAATGGCAACAATTTGGGTAATTGGAAAAAAAATAGTCCATTTAAGAGTTTTAATATATTTAATTTAACTCTAGTGATTAAGTTGATAAATAATATTTTTTTTAACAAAATTTATTAAGAAAAATTAGTATAAAAATTTGTTTTTTATCAAACAAAAATAAGTAATATATTAAAAAAAATTATTTTTCACAATAATTTTTATTTTTGTTAAATTTTATCGATTATTTTTTATTTAAAATTAATTTTTAATTTTTTAATATAAATAATTTAAAAATTAAACTGTTTTTATTAAAATCCCTAACAATATCTGAATAAGCCTTAGAGACGAAGAACATCCAAAATGTAAACATCTCTAAACAACAACAAAATTCAATTTATAAATTGGCAAGTTCAATTAAGCTAAAGGCCTATTTCGAGCGTTGTGGGCAGAGAGCTGAACCCCAGTTGGCTTCTCATCTTCTTCTTCTTCATCCTTTGGTGTAGAACTGTAGTAGTATGCGTATAGGATCAGCTGTACTGCACCGAATAATGCTCCAAGACCATTTCCAATCTACAAAAATCAACCAACAGTACAAGTTATTATTCATTTTCTTGAGAAAATTGAGTAATTGATTGGTCGAGAATCTACCAAAATATAGAGATCGAATCGGATAAGAGCATAAGTCACCCAGATAACACCATTAAGAAAGTTGGTGAGCGAGAGATAGAATGGCATGTACTTGACGCTTTTCGTTTTGATAACTTTTTTCTGCCAATGGAATGGGAATCAAGATTGAATAATCAATACAAATTTGCAATTACTAGGAAAGGAAATAATACTCGGATGATGAATTGGTGTACCATACCATGATAGTTAGGGGCGAAGCATACATTAGAACTCCAAAAATGACACAAAAGATTCCAACAATTCGAGTTCTCTTCTCATGGGTATGAAAAATAAGCAGTGTGCATGTGGCCACGATCGCCAAAAATGCTAGCTCTGTGAATAGCCAAAGAATCACCTTTAGCTGAAAGCAGTAAAATTTATTAGACGTTGAAGTCGAACAACTCTGCTTTACCAACACAGTAATTAAGAAACAAAAGGAAGCAAAGGAGGCATGCATGTGCTTACTCGGCCTTTTCTCTCGGCGAATATGAAGAAAATGGTAATGTAAACGACCTCCATTGCAAGTCCAGTGCCATTGATAGTGACCACAAGAATGCTATCCGGGGTTACAAACGGTAAGCCATAAAATACCCAAAGCAAACAGTTCATTATAGTTGCCAAGTAAGGGTCTGGCTTAAACTCTTCCACTGATCCTTTCTTATAGATCTTCACAAATGTTGGTCTGTGTCCAAAAAATACCAAGACATGGCAGGCAGAGACTAATCAAATGACGAATAATGAAAATGGTGTGTAAATTTTAAGGATTTATTCACACATATGGGGGGCCAGGAGGGTTAAAAACCCCCCAACAAATTCTTTTATTTGTCCAGAGATTAGGAGACCTTGGTGTTGGTGGGACAACTGATTCTAAGTGAATGGATCAAATCAAATCAAATCAACTCATGACCCCAGTGGAAGGGAAAAGAAAATAAGGAAGATTGTATCATGAATCTAATCAACGAGTATCCGTATGTCATGTAAATTTTACAAATTTTAACTGTTACAATATTAATTAATATAATTAACGAGTATGTTAAACGTTTATTCTTACACGATTAATACTTTGACTAGTGGTCTTTCACCAGGGTCAGAAATTCTAACGTTTCTTCACTGGCTGCTGTGTTTGCAATTGTTCTAGCATTACTATTATATTGGAATAATATTTTCAGGACAACAACTAGGCTTGTACATACACACACACCCAGGAAAAAGAGAAAGGAAAAGAGATTTACATTGGAGACGCAAACAGGAAGAAGGAGATGACATTTCCTGTAAGAAAAAACAAAAGATATATAAGATATTCACAAATTAAAGAAGTACAGAAGTAGCCAGAAACCGGCCTCGATTATATATTATCAACGATAAATTCCTTAAACTCGGTTTACATGCTGAAGAAAACCAATCGACAATCTTTTCGGACTGCAATAAAGCTTATTGATTGTTTTCAGAGATAAAGAAACGGAAAATCAGACTGACCAATCCGTTTGGAATAATTAAAATGATAATCGTCATCGACCTAAGAATTGATTTTAAAAAACCCCAAAAAAAAACAATTAATCCCATGTTTCGGTGCCACTTTCTTGTAGAACAATGGAAGATTGAGTATGGAATCGAAGTGAAAACATACCTATAATGCCAACAATATTTCGGGCGGTTGATGCAGAAACCATTTCTGAACTTTGCTAAACTCTGCGTCAGATGAAAAAGAGAGCAGATAGGAGAAGAACAGGTTTATCAATACGCTATATAAAAAAGAAAACTTGGATGAGAAACCTTTACTGTGAATTTGTGTGGCAAGAGAAGAGAAAATGGGCATAATAAGTGTGATTGATTTGACAAAGACTCATAAAACTTGCCAAATTCAGAATTTGATATCTCGGTCTGATCTGGTGGGTATTTGTTTCTTTTGTGTTCATCCTTTTTATACCGCCCAATCCATTATTCGATGAAACGTATACGACAATTCCTTTACAATTTGCATGCATGTCTACGCTGGGATCAGACACTGTCCAATACTGTTCACCGTATCCGTAGAGAAATACAATCATGATGTGTCTTGTGACATTTAGATGATCAGGGAATAGCTTTACAGAAATACAATTACGGAAATATATTTATTAAAGATTTCCTTTTTTAATTAAATTATTTCATTTGAATTAAATATGTTATATATCGAATTCTTAATTATTTATTATTAAAAATTACTAATATTTTGGACGACATGAATCTGCAAGATCCTGTGAAGTTTTGAAGGTAACACACGTGAATGAATAGTGGTTTTAAGTTCAATGTACCTTCACTTACGAGCAGCCTCGTCTTCTTAGATTTGTCTTCGGATAATTTCGTGCGTTTTTCACGTGATTAATTACTTTCTCTCCTACTTGCTGCAAAATTGGTCTAGAGTTTACTTCTTTTCCACGCACATGAACAATTTTGCTTTTTTACTAGTAGAATTATAATATTTCATTATTGAATGAAATAAATATTACATTAATTAGAATTAATAATATATTTTATTTTTAAATCATCCTCTCTTATCTTTTCAATTAATGACCTTAATGTATATATATATATATATATATATATATATATTAAGAAATTAATAATTAAAAATAAATCGATGTTATCTTATTATTGCATGCATCACTTTTGGTTTTTTCACCTTGTAACGCTAATTATTGTGTCACAAGGCATCAGATTCCAATTGTCCTTCTAGGCTCCGATTACAATGTTCAATATCGTGAAGAGAGTATCCTTGTTCAAGTAGAAGACGTCTCTGGATAAGGAGGCAATAGCAGCAAGTTTACCAAAAAGAAACAGGGACATCAAGTGATTTAAGGACAGAAACAAATAAGACTTCTCTAGATGTTAGAAAGAAAGAAGAATTTTCCATGCGACAAGAATTGGCCATGCAATGGAGGTTGATAAAGTTGTTGCGAAAGAAATGTTTCCCAGAACTGAAAAATAACATGTACATGTCTAAATTAAACATCCCGTACGTATTCGAGTATCTCTATATATGATAAATTAACAATACTGTTCGAAGCTGCATGCGTATGTTAATTTATTTGTTCACTTGAGATTTGGAAACAGACAATCTGTTTTCTGTTTTATGTCGCTGTCTGTTCTTGGTCTGAGTCATTTTTCTCACTTTCCACATCTTCGGGGATTAAATCTTAGAGATCATGATGACCAATCTATTCAGACACTAGACGTGTTCGATCAATCCACCGTCCTATACTACAAGCTACCACGGTTGTAAAGCTGAATTTGCCATTTTTAATGGATAACAATGTGATAGGACAGCCAGGCAGGCCTAGAACATTGAACGAAAATTCATAATTAAGTGTTCTTTTCAAAAGGAAAAAAGCTGTTAACATTACAGTTATGTCCAAAATCATACGTAAATATAGAATTCAAATTGTTGTGGAAAACCTTGCTAGCATGCGTTTCACCAGAATGCACAGAATTGGCACCCGCAAATACTTTACCTTTGTGATTGACAAGAACCTAAGTACTAGCTGCACAATGCCTTGCGTCTACCATGTAACTTCGACACATTCATTATCTGACGGTGCGCCTGTAAGTACAAGAATAGTGAGAATTATTGGAAGAGGGAATCCCATGTTAGAAGTTACAGGGAAAATCTCAAAATTGATTTGTTGGAAGAATAATACGAATCCCCGTCATTTTTGTTAAAGAGTTTTACTGATGTATTGATGTCTCCTTTAATCAAACCACGTTCATTTTACAATGATGTGCTCCACTCATATTATTCAACAGTGGCAAAATAAATAAATACAGTAACTTTACTATGTGTTGCTGGTTTTGATACAATTGCTCCTCTTATCTTTACCCCAACTATGAATTTGATCGAAGAGGAAATGTGCTCAAGGAATGTATACTGGAGGGATATTGTAAAAATCTGTTGGCGCAATACTTCCCAACAAAATCAACTGCAGAATGAAGCATAGGGCTAGAGGCAAGGTTGCTCTTAGGTTAGTCGGAAAATTGACAAGTACTAGATTCCTTGTTAAAAAGTTGCCTTCTCGGATCAATAAGAGTGGACCGACTGCTATAGATAACGGAATTCAATGAGCCATTTTCTGGATTCTATATTAAGAAGCTGAATGCATGCCGCCCAACAAACGTGTGCTGATCTAATAAGCAAATATGTAACATGTATGAAATATCATCTACATAGACAACTTAGAATATGTTTGCTTTCACTAACATCATGATTGTGTATGTGTGTGAGAGAGGGAGAGAATTATCATTTACCTATAGAATTAAAATACATTTGTTCTCACTAACATTATAATTTCGTACGCACACGCGTGTGAAATATCATCTACGTATAGAATTAAGAATATGTTTACTCCCACCAATATCATGAATTTTTGTGTGAGGGCATGTGTTTAGATAAAGTAATGACATTCCAAAATTTTGTACATGCATATCATTAATTCGTTAGTTCAATCTAAAAATGCATTCTCAATTATTCTATGCCATGCAGTTCATTCCAAACGCTTACGTTTCTTCCTCTTAGTCTGCTTGTATCTGTAAATTGAAATGACTGACAATAACGGTTCTCACATTCTGAACTAGTTTCGAAGACTTGATTCAATTGGCCATTAAGGAGTAATTGATTCCAAATCCCATCCGTAAAACCACGACCACAATCCACACTCATCTCTAGCTTCGTGGTTTGTTCATTGTACTCAATTTCCTAAGTCATCACTCAAGGATTAATTAGGTCCAAATTATAGGAAAAGCAAAAGGTGGTTTATTGGAAAATTACAGTTAGACTAATTATTAATTATCATAATTTTTTATTATTTTTATAAAATAAAAAGTAAGACCATACAAGATCACGACGCAGGCAGCCATGTTTCATGCTTCATCGTGTTAAATAAATAATACAAGTTATGGAGCCGACGAATGATGCTAAGATGCAAGGTCTGTGTCGACTGACTGACTTGTAATAATACAAATAATTCATTTTCTTTGGCTAAATGACACCTCATCCATCACCTATGACGTGTCTATTTCCGATTCGCCATGCAACAAACTTTACACCACTCAATCGGAAAGTAGACTATAAATCCAGCCTCTCCACTCAGGAATCAACACTTGCCATCTCTCAAACAGATTCTCTTGTCAGAAACAAGACAGCCGAGGGAATGTTCGAATGTTCATTCCGGGAAAAAAAATATACGAGCAACTCCGAACCTGTAGAAGAGAACTGGTCCAAAGACAAGGATGAAACCAACTGTCTCCTAGCATCCTCGTCCGACGACGAGGAAACCGCATTCGATGCACGAGAGAAAATCCTGATCGTCGATGCAGACTCCTCGGACGTTGACCTGGTGCCGCCTTTCTCCTGGAAAAAGCTTTGGCTATTCACGGGACCGGGTTTTTTAATGAGTATAGGGTTTCTGGATCCAGGCAATCTGGAGGGGGATCTCCAATCGGGAGCTATTGCAGGGTACTCGCTTCCTTGGTTGTTAATGTGGGCCACGATCATGGGCCTGCTGATTCAGTTACTGCCTGCCCGAGTCGGAGTGGCCACCGGCAAGCACTGGGCTGAGCTGTGTCGAGACGAGTACCCGGATGGGGCACACTATGTTCTGTGGTTCCTGGTTGAGGTGGCTTTGATTGGAGCAGATATTCAGGAGGTTATTGGGTGTGCCATAGCTATTCAGATTTTGAGTAATGGGGTCTTGCCGCTGTGGGTTGGTGTTGTAATTACGGCGTCGGATTGGTAACAGAACGCTAACATTTCTTTTGTGCCCTCTCTTTTGCTCCACAAACTAAGTATTCTACTTTATGTTAATTAGGTTTTTCTTGGTTGTCTTGTGAACAATTAGTGTTTTTATTTCTCGAGAACTATGGAGTGAGAAAATTAGAAGCTGTTTTTGCGGTGCTAATTGCAACTATGGCTCTATCATTCGCTTGGATGTTTGGCGACACACAACCCAGTGGAAAAGAACTGTTATTGGGTAATTGAATTTAAAAACGTATTTAATTGTAAGGTTTTTGGGTATACTGTGTGTGTGTGTGTGTGTGTGTGTGTGTGTGTGTGTGTTTGTATTGTTCTGTAAACTAAATTGTTTGCTATGCCATTAGTTAATTAATTAGAATTTGTCGTTGATCCTTTTGTAGGTATTTTGGTTCCAAGGCTCAGCTAAAAAACTATTAAGCAACCTGTTTTCGCCAAGGGATTTTATGGTACCAAGCAAGCCGATAGTCTGGGACTAGTTAATGCAGGTCAGTATCTTGAGGAGAAATATGGAGGACATTTTCCAATTCTTTACATATGGGGTGTTGGGTTATTGGCGGCTGGACAAAGTAGTACACTAACTGGTCCATATGCCGGGCAATTTATCACGGGAGGATTTCTTAACCTTCGTTTGAAGAAATGGTGGAGTCATTGATCACAAGGAGTTGTGCAATTGTGCCAACTATGATTGTAGCTCTTGTATTTAACACTTATGAAGCATCATTGGAGGTTCTAAACGAATGGCTTAATGTGCTTCAATCAATGCAAATTCCTTTCGCACTTATGCCCCTTCTTACATTGGTCTCCAAAGAGCAAGTTATCGGAGTCTTCAAAATTGGGCCTGTTATTGAGGTAAATCCCAAACATGCATGTTATCACAGTAGTTCACAATGGTATAATAAATCTCTGATATTCTAATTTGTTGAGTATTTTTGTAGAGGTTGGCGTGGACTGTGGCTGCCCTGGTGATAGTTATTAATGTTTATCTGTTGCTGGATTTCTCTTTTTCCCAAGTTAAGGGACTGCTGTTTGGATCTCTTGTCTGCAGTGCCACTACTGCGTATGTATCATTTATTATATATCTAGTTTCTCGTCATGGTGGTCACCTTCATTCTACTTGGTTCAGCTTAGAAATGTCAAATAGTCGAAAAGGCATACAGATCCCAGAAATTATCGAGTTCGAAGAGGAACTTTTGAATATCAGAAACTAACCACTGTACAATAAGTCAGCTCCATGTACATGTAGCATGAAATTGGTGGATCAGCTGTTCCAAATGGAAAGTATTCATTTTCTATTGAATATCTATATCCTTGGCTGTACTTAGGATCAGTACACAGTTCCAAACAATTGAAGAAGTCAGCCGAAACTGTATCATTTTGCACAGTGGAGCTGCCCAGATTCATGTTCATTCATTGACTCTTATCATTTTATTTGTCTATTCCTTGATGTAACAGCTTTGTGTTAAGCTGAAGCTGCTAGTTCCTCCAGGGACTATTCAATAAAACAAGAAGTGAATAAGCAGAGAAACAAAAGGAAGAACAGTGTGATAGCATGTCCATTATATTATAAAATTGATTAGTAAACTTTTTTCTTCGATTATGTACAAATTTAAACTCCACTAAGTTGATGTTTCAAACAAAAGTGATAACTACTGCTGCTTTAATCAATCAATATTTGAGATTTTCCTTTCGATTGGAACTTGGCCATACTTTCTCATAAAAGGGGAAAAGTTTTCTCTAGAAAAACCAAGTAAAAGTTTGATCTTAACACACACTGCATGAGCATTCTGCAGCATAAATTTTTCTTGAAATACTTATGATTTTCTAAGAACTAGAACAAACGTGAGGGGCTTAATTTCTTCTTTAGCCATTTCTTCATCCACTATCCGACCGTAGTTGTTAAACAAAGCGTCTAACACTCGATCTCCACAACCAAAATGGTGAATAATTGTGGATTCTTGAATAGCCCTAACTGTTCTTGCAACCACAGAACCATAGCTCTCACCGTGATTATCTTCCCTCTCTGTCTGAAACATCTCAAGCTGCTCCACTTTAAACGAACCTTCCCTCCTCACTTCCTCTTCTATTTCTTCTTTTGATGGTGCATAGAAGTGCGCTTGGTAAGAATCAAGCTTTTCTTTCTCTATTTCTCCCTACAAAAGATAAAAAAAAATAGTTCTATGAGAACTGGAGAGGTACACAGTACATTGGAGTATATATCCACTCTTTCAAATGTCTATGCACAGATAGCCACAATTTATTGATGAAGGGCATTCCTTCTTATTGTACAGAAGGTTTCATAAAGTATTTGAGGTCACATGCATACAGCGCAATATCCAAAAATATTTATTTTGAATCACATGCATGATTGCAAATATGGAAATATCTTTGGATACCTGAGAAACTAGGATGGTTAGAGATCGTGAGAGAAGTTCCCAAAAGAATGAGTTGCCTCTGTCAACATGTTCTGGACCTATTCTGCCCAAGAAGATGAGAACCATTCGGCCCCCAAAGACTAGCTCTTCAGACCGTGACCGAAGGAACATAGAGAAATCCTCTTGAAATTGCATAAAATATGCATGCGACACTTCTGGAGGGCTTGATTCAGAGATGTAAATGTTGCCTTTGTTTATGGATTCTCCCCTCTCGTTGTAAAGGTCTGGGGGAACCTGCACTCAAGAAATGTTTTCTAGCATACGTATCAGCGCAGGGTTGTTAATTTTATCAAACCAAGTGATTCCAAAATTTATTGATTATGAAATCGAAAAGGAAGAGAAGCGATCGAACCTTTGATAACCAGTGCAAACTGTTAGATGAGTAGATAAAGTGCAAGGAATAGTTGGGAAAAAGTCTTCCATAAAACGAACCAGGATAACCTGCAACATACACAGAGGGATACCCATTACCCCTTTCTTTGCTGAGCTCCCGATGAAAATCGGGTAAGGCCTTAAAGACCGAGTTGAAGTCGTTTGTTGGAAGATCGTTAAGGTACACATGAAACTCCGGTGCTTGATTATTGTGCAAAATTTGACGACATATTTTTTCAACAGCATGAACAATATCTTTGACGATTGATAGTGTATTGGGTCCAGAAGAACAACCCAAATCAGCTATACCTATCCTCTTTGGAATCATTTCAACATAAAGTTGCTGTAATGTTTCTAGGGTTATGTGCTTCACTGTATCTGATGCCCTCTTCTGTTATTAATAAGTCAAAACCAAATTACAAGTAGTGTCTCAAAATCAGAAGATAAAAGAGAAATAGAAAGAGGAAGAACGTTAAACCTGCAGGCAGGAATTTCTAGCATAGCTGGTCGGGCCGGCTCCTCCCGTCATGTGGAACAGTTTCTCCACATCCATGGTGATTGTGTTACCCTTTCTCTGCCTCATTTTCTTTATATAATGGGCTTCAGTCTCCTCCTAAAAGAAAATTTTAAGCAAAGGAATTCTTTATCACTAATTATCTTCCTTCTTTTGGTGGCTTATGTTATTACTTATTTGTCAAATTGCATTTGGTTTTGATTGCCATGATAAGTATACAACACTTGCAGATTCGTATGAATCTAGCTAGTCTAGCTAGATGGCTCCTGGCCCCAACTTTTGCATAATTTCCAACCGTCCATATTTACGGACCGTAAATTGAACAAAGCTTGAACATGTCTTATCTAAATATTGTTGTCCTACTCCTATGTACGTATATAAGCAATAACTTGTGTTATGGGGTGAGAGTGCAAGCAAATCCACTCAAATGGGTGGCCTCCAGGAGGTTCTGCTGAAGTCAAAAATTATATTAATAAATAAAATTCATCTTAATTTTTTATGAAAATCAAGCAAAGCAAAGGCTGATATCAAGTTATGAATAAAGCCATTGGTTGCTTCAATTTCAGTCAATATTCCATGATGCAAGTTTATGAGTGTTGTGTTCTATTGAAGTTGGTATTGGTATCAACACTCTGAAACTTTCCCACTTGTTTATGAAGTCGGATCTATCATTTTAGTTAATCATATCATAGCCAACCTTAGGTGGATTTGCATATTCTTCCTTGCACAACTATTTCCCATGTCTAGATCAAACGTTCTGGACACGTGTCAACAAGGGACATATTTGATGGACTGACCCACTAAGGATACACCATCCTTGCTAAGCATGCCCGTCCATTAAGGCTTTGCCAGTATTCAACTTTTGAAAAGATTTCAGATAGGATCAAATTCAAACATCAATCAAGTAATTACTGTAATTAAAATCTCAATTTGCAGTGTCCAATAATCTACTCGATCCACAGCAACATGACCACTTAATACATGAAAAGATTAAGTGATTTATTGCCTCACGTAAGTCCATAATTACAGAAAGCTAGCACCAAGAGGAGCACGAAATGTGCAGTATCAGAGGCAAAGAAGAAAGATGTTTGTTCGTGGATGGAAGAGAGATGGCCCCTGCATCCTCTTTTATCTTTCCAGCTTTAGCTTTGCCTTTTTTTGCTTCTCCCCATATATTGCGTTTGGCAATTATGGCTCTTCTGCAGTCTCCATATTCAAGGGTGAAAATTTTATTCCTCAGTGGAAAGTGATCCCATCTGCCAACCATGTTTGTTGGATTTGCATAAATTTTACAAGAGGTGCGACTGATACTGACCTAGCCCATGCTTGCTACTCATTTTCAGAAGAATAAATACGCCATGTAATTGGGTTTTGATTGAAAAATTCTGGTAGCCAATGATTTTTCTCAAGGTTTTTATAAATCAACCAAAGAAAAAATTTTATCGGATGCCACTCAACCTGTATCCTGGAATTCATGCCCTTTGAATAGAGGGAGGACATGAGTTTGATTCAGTGTATAAAACTTGAATATCTGATTGCAGTGCTTGAGTTACAGGATATCAGAAAAAAGGTTTGTCCCAGCCTACCCTTAAACTAAATATTAGAATATCTAAATGGCACGATAATAAATCTGAAAAGATGAACTGCACGTATAAAACAGGTTTGCCCTAATTGGCCTCATCTAAACTGCACCATGCCAGATCTACATTGAACCCACCTTGTGTGGGTACATAGTTTCTCCTTAATAAACAACATTCTGGTGGTAGAAATTAGGTAGGGTTGGATTCCCACCATGTGTGGGTAATAATTTCTCTTTAATAAACAAACATTAAAGTGGTAAATATTAGTGTTCCATGGCATATCTGAGTAGTGTGTGCATGTATTTCATGGTTGATCTTTTGAAACCTCATCCCAGTACGGGCTTAAAAGGTGGGTTTCGGAAGGCTTTAGCCCTTTACCTAGCAGGTCCATAACAGTCCAAACCTAGTTTTGTCAACTAGAAAATCAATCAAATGGGTAATGGTAGCTAAGTAAAACTTGGGAATAACAATAATTTAGATTACCATGTGATATTTAAATTAAATTATATTCATATCGTATTAAATTGATATCAATTTAAATATAATCCGTTTAGTACTGTCGCAGGTAAAAATGATAGTGGATTATGTAGTAGTGTGCAGGTAGTGGGTTACTGGTCCCAAAGGCAATGACAAATAAAGAAACGCAGAGGGAGAAAAGAAAGACTTTGATTACTGGTTGGCAGAGGCAGACAAATGTTAGTCATTTTGATCAAATATATATATATATATATATATATATATATAAAGCAGCACTAGGTTTAGCTCCCATCTTATCATCGATTCCCTTCCCTTTATCAATCATGCAAATTCAAGCAGACACAAACTTTGAAACATATCTCAAGCACAAAATCAGATTAAAATATATGTTTAAAATATAAAATAAAAATATTATTATTATTATAAAACTTGAAATAAATCAAATAAAAAATTTAAATATATATATATATACATATTTTGTAAGTATTTATTTTATATTTTTTTAATTTTTATTTCTTTACGTTCACCTTTACTATCAAAGTTTACAAATCCTTCTTGTCATCTACAACCTTTATTTTTTGTTGGTTTTTGGATTGTTTATATAAAGCTATAAAGAGAAAGGATCAGAGAAAAGTAGTAAGAAAAAGAAAACTCCAATCAATTTCTAGTCAAAAGATACCAACATTTAGCTTACCTTAGTTGTGAAGCAAATAAAATATATCAAAAGCAAACTCCTTCCTTTGGGATTGAGGAAGAACATGCTGTCAAGAACATATTCTTCTAACTTGGAATAATAGACGTGTTAAATTTGATATAATTAAAATATTAATATATTTGTATTCTTAAATTATTAAAATTTTTAATTAGATAATTAACTAACACGATATCAATCATTTTATTAATTTTTAATCTTAATCTTATCAAATTTATGCCCGTCCTTAAATTTAATATGTTAAATCTTTTAAGTTAATTATAAGAATAAAAATTTTTAAAAACTTAAGATAATTATACATAAAGAGAATATATATATATATATATATATATATATATGTAATTCTTGTTCTTTCAAAGAAATATTTTCAGTATATATTCCGATATCAAAGTGGATAGTTAAAATAGAGAATTAGCATATAATTTTGAGCGTATATTATTTGTGTGTTAATCTAATCTAAGCATAGGAGAAAAAGAAAGAAAGATTCGGAAACAAGATGTGGAAAACTCAAGTGGTTGGAGTTAAGTGCAAGGCATGGAATTTGAAAAAGAAATGAACGGGGTGGGTTGTTTCCTTGATTCCATTAATTGAGTGTGAGATATGAATGATACTTGCTTAATTAATTAACCATTTGAGAATATAATAAACAATGTCGGTATCATGACTAAGAAAAGATTCCTAGGGCTAGTTATCTTTTGGGAAGAAGGGAAAATCATTTTGCTTCTGGGGATCCAAACTCTTACTTTAATGGTGGGCGATGATAGATATTCCATACATCGCAACACACACACAGGATATGATGCCTTTATGTATTTACTAGATACATTATTTCTTTGCCAACCTGATGCTAAAGTAAACCTTGCTAGCTAGCTGTTACATCCCACATAGAAATTTATCTACCACTGGAAGTTTTCCCATAAAAAAATTGTTTGATTTAGTTTAAAATTAGGGGATTCTCCATCAATTGCAGCATATATAATTGATAAATTGTGATGGTGGATGCACAAGCAAACTTGAGAGACTCGGGCATCAAATAGGGTTGAAGTAAATTGGAAAGCACTTCCATCCGAAGTTGCTTGTGCTTCCACCATGATTGCTCAGTGTGTTTATTTTATAATCTCATGTTTTGTATTCTTTTCAGAAAAAAGAGCAACTACCCCATGTAAATAAAACCCTTACCCCAGCAATTTGGATTCAAAAGTGTTTATTGCTGTGAATGTCAATGGATATTTACCACATGTAGTACTAAATTATTTGTAGCAATTAACCTTATTAATCCTATCTTTTGTTCTAACATCCTATGATATTATTGGTTAATTATTAAAGGGAAAGAACGAAATCCAATGTTGTGAGTGACCGTATCACATTAACATGACAATTCTCGATTACATATATTGATACAAACCATGATTGTAATTACAATAATCATCTTCTCTGTCAAATTATTGGTCTTCGTCATTTTGTGCTCCGATCCAAATTTGACCCAATTGAAATTGGGATGTGTTTGAATTCTTGTAGCAAGCTGCTGCTGCTTGATAATATGCTTTGAGACCGCAAAGCAAAAACAAGGGTCAACCGAATCCGACAGTCTCCCGACCGCAAAGCATGGTGCATAATTTAGATCTCTGGCGCAAACTACAATGCATCTCTTCTTCTAGTAATCCAACGGCCCAGGTCCGTTTCATCACCACTCACCCATGGCGCAAGATAGTGAATTCCAATAGGGACCTCCGCTCACCCTCTTACTACAATACAAAATACAAACACGTTATTACCAAAACCTCCCCCATTCCACAGCCCAAAAGGCCGTTATTGAGGGTATTTATGTGGTTTCATCACGTATGCATGAATATAAAACGCGGTCGAGTTCTCTCTTGAAACTTTAGCTGCAAAAAACACCCCGAGGCGACACTAAAATCAGACACAAACTCTCTCTCTCTGTCTTACCGCAGCTCGAAATTCCGGTGATTGTTGTCTTACATATTTTCCCTTCGTATATCTTAGTCTTCTGCTGACGAACTTCTGTTGATTAGGATAAATTCTTGGAGCAGGTAAAAGTGGTGGGGGTTTGATGGGATTTTTTATCTGTCCGTTAGATATGCCGGCGAGGTCAGTGTGGAGTACTAGCTTCTTCCGCCACAAGATTATGATTTTCTAACTCATATTTAAACCATATATAGATTGCCATCATCAACCCTTTTATAAGTTAATTTTTGTTTCCAATATTGACGGCGGAAGTTGCCGGAGGTCTGACACAAGAAGGATATAAGTGCGGATAACACATAGTGAGAGAAAAGAGAAAGAAGGTGGGGACAAGGTCTGTAGTAATGGAGTCTGGACGTGTTTTCTTCGATCCCTCAGCTTGCCAGGGGAGCATGTTGTTCCTTCGAACTTGTGATCCCAGTTTTCTAGGTAATTTTCTTTGGCCGCAAAACAACAATAATAATAATAGACAACTCTTTTACCAGATTGAACGGAAAGGTTAGATTTTGGCAAATACGATGCATATATACTTCATGTTTCGTACTTTTGACTTCAGGTTTGTGCATATATTAGCGTACTGAGCGATCTATGATGCCTTTTCTGGTGTATGATAATTTTTGTTAATTGCATTTTTCATTGTGATATTGAATTAGGGGCAAGATCAATGATGAGCATCGAGGAACCCTCAAAGAAGCGATCATTTTTTAGCTCACCGGATGACTTGTTCAACGATGGCTATTATGACGAACAGCAGCCGGAGAAAAAGCGTCGCCTGACTCCGGAGCAGGTTGATACGAATTTCTAGAACCTTTATATAATTATATTCCTTTAAGATTGAGTCTTATCAGCATCGAGTTCGTTCTATTTCAATTCTCTTTCAACAGAATCAAACTTTACATAGAAAGTTGTAGGAAAATATAACCGAATCGGCATATGATTTTACTGTTCTCACTTTACATCCAAGGTTGTGGAGAAATATAACAGATGAATCGGCATATGATTTTATTGTTCTCTGTTTGGCAGGTGGGAAAGTTAAGAATAAGAGAATTTAACCAGGATTTTGAGCACTAGATTTTTTCGGACACCTGAGTTTGCTTAATTGACCTAAAACTAATTAATCTATGCAATATAAAATATGAAACAATTTTGCTCCACCTGCCTTAAGCAAATTTTCTCAATAAACAAACACGATTGATGAGTGAAGACTTTCTTCTGACTTGCTTCTAATTTATCAATAATCATAATAAGGTGCATCTGCTGGAAGAAAGCTTCGAGGCGGAGAACAAACTGGAGCCGGAGCGAAAAACCCAGTTGGCTAAGAAGCTGGGATTGCAGCCGAGACAGGTGGCTGTGTGGTTCCAGAACCGCCGGGCACGGTGGAAGACAAAACAACTTGAAAGGGATTACGATGTGCTCAAATCTTCTTACGATGTTGTCTTTTCCAACTATGTAACTGTTGTCAAGGAGAATGAGAAGCTCAAGTCTGAGGTATAATTAATTAAATTCAGGATCTTTTCATTTCAAAAATTTGTTACATTATTGATTATTAATTATTTAATTTCAGGTTTTTCAAATGAACAATCATACCATCTCCTTGACTCTAATACAGTAATTATCAAAAAAAGAAATCAATTATTATCCACCAAGTATTGAAAAATTAAGACTAGTGGATGATCTTATAATAGAATGATTGAAACCTGCTTGTAACCCGTAATGGGACAAGTCTATGAGAATCGACCTTCAAGACAAAAGACATGTCTTTTATCAAATTTAGCATATGTTCTAAACCCCACCTTGCCTTTAAAGATGTTTCAGAAAGTCGTTTATATAAAGCCGAATATACCTTTGCACCTTTCTGACTATGCCCAAGACTCTTTCCTTCTTCCAACACATCAACAAGAAAATAGAAATGGCTTACTAATTTAAATTAATTTTTTTGTTAATTATAAATATATTCAACGTGTACTCTAATGAGATAGGTTAATGTCAATAATAATGAATTAAATAAATTGTATCCTATAATTATTTTCTTATTTATTAGTTTCTGATGAAGTGATGTATTAATGTAATTGTAATTTGCATGCACTCTATAGGTGATTTCCTTAACAGAGAAACTTCAGGCTAAAGAAGAGAATAAGGAACAAAAATCAGGCAAAAAACCTGGCCCCCAGCCAGGAGACATGACAAATACATCTGCACTCCAATTCTGTACCAAGATTGAAGATGGCTCGAGTTCTGGCAGCGGTGGAAGTGCAGTGGTTGATGAAGATGGTCCTCAACTTGTGGTGGACAGTGGTGATTCCTACTTTGGATTCATGGTGCCGGTGGATGGCGTCCAATCAGAGAAGGACGACGGCAATCATGATGGCCGAAGCTGTTTCTCCGATGTTTTGGTGGCCGCGGCAGATCATGCTGATCAACTACATGGGGAACCTTTGGCCTGGTGGATTTGGTCATAATTCGCCACATCGTTACTGTGTCTGTCTGCCATTAGCTTTTATTCCTATAGCTGTCGCCCGTTAAAAGACTACATACGAACGGCACAATTGTACTGTATGTATTTGAAAAGAAAGATGTCAAGAATAAGAAGTGAAGAACAGGGTTTATCATGGTGGCTACTAGTGTGGTGTAATGTGGCTGCATGTTAGCATGAAGAAAATTTGTGTGTTTTGGTCAAGCTCCAAGGATCAATGAACAGCTATGAATATTGGACTTAAAATTGTACTAACCATGTAATATTAGTTTAAAATTGTCAGCCTTTCTTTGATCATAGTTGCTGCTCTCAACATTAGCATAAATTCAACTGTGTTGTGACTCACAATTGCTTACGGTTTGAGGAGTGAGAGGATGTTAGTCTAGGTAGAGTAATACCGTCCACTACACGTGGATCGGTTGAAGCCCAGTCACCAACCACTTACAACTATACTGTTACTGTTAGACCAACAGAGCCATGTTACAAGGCAGTCCCATGGCCATCCAGCTTGATATAAGTCCCCGGCCTTTCGAGTCTTAAGACACAAAGTTTGAGCTTAGTGCACCTTGCGCTCCAGGCACGCCTTTAACAACTATGCTTAGGCTTGTTCTCTTCTCTGAGTAAAGTTCAAAAAAATTTAAAAGACAGACCAACTCAAGACAAACACAGAAAACGAATGAATTTTAATTCTCTGCTTCTTCTGCTACACTGTGATAAGCTCAATAGACACCAAATTAATAAAACTTAAGTGGGAAGGGAGAGTAAATTAAAGAATGAAACATTGCTACATGTTCTCAGCTTTGACACTTCTCTAAATCTTTTTTTTTGGTCCCCCTTTTTACACTATTTCATGTACTATATGTACATGCAACTTGCTCTACTAAGAAAAGTGGCATTCAATTTGCAAGTCTTTCCAAAAGCAACTCTCGACACTCAGAGCAAAGATCAGTCCAAAACTGGAAGCATTCTCATTCATCCATTGACTCCAGAGCATACAACCCTCAGAGAAGGTAACTTTAGGACTCTGCCTCCAAACCCAAGTTAGCATATTGTCAACTTTATATGTACACGAACCTGCTGTGGCATCACAAGGAGCAGCATTGCCTTCTGTGTCCAATTTCTTCATGAAAAAAAAATTGACCAATAGACAGCGAACTGTGGCTCCCACGTTCCCACAATAGGATCACTTGTCCATTTTTACAAGCAGCATATGCTGCCACATTTTGTTGGCACTGGACCAACTTGGTCTGGATTGAATTTACTAATAACTCTAAAAGCTACTTGATCCCAAAATCAACCCTCTGGCTCTTTCCGTTTCCTGTTAGACTTTCGGATTACCTTCAACTTTTCAGTCAATTCCACACTTGGTGGTTGCTTGTGCTCTTGTACATAGTCAAGCTTTGGATTGTCAACTGAATCCATATTGAATACAGACTTCTCATAAACAATGGCAGCATCAAGGGAGTATATACGCAAGGCAAGAGAAGACATGGTGGAAGTTTTGGCAGCTGCCGATAGTGATGACCAATACCACCATTCATTCCTCAAGTACTCTGTCTTAATCATGTCTTCCAATATAATTGTTGCCTGGACCATCTAAAATTTTTCACAAAAAAAAATGTCACCAATCCATGCCTTAGAGGGATATGTAAATTATAATGGACGTTCATGAACAATCTATTAAATAAAAACAGAACAAATACTTTCCTCAAACAGCACAAAAAGGAAGCCGAAAGAAAGAAAGGATCTGTACATTAAATTTGAAAATGTTTCCAGCACCAAGGAGGTTCTGAGACTAGCCATCATACTTTACACAGATTGTATTCTTTCTAAGCACTAATTACCAGAATAACTTGGTCCAAGCAGTCTGTGCAGTAGTTAATAGCTACTTCTTAAGCAAGTACACATGCACAAACCACAAATAATGTTTGAACCAAAAAGCCAGTTTCACTGCAGCACTTCTCCTATATATACACACACACATACATACAAGCGCAAATATACACACCCTGCAACATAGAATTTAGAATGTGGTCTGACCACCAAGCCTATGATTACAAATTTAGTGTTTTCCAATTGAAATAAAAGCAATACTACAACGCCTTGCAAATATAAAGCAAAATCATTCAGAAAAAAATCTAAGTGTGCTCTGAAACAACAATTAGCCAAACATGACAAGAAAATGAACCTAACCTCATATATTGTCTCAGCAGATTTAAGAAACGCACGCCAGGCCCACCTCATTTCCAAGTGTGCCTTTGAAGGTCTCAAAGCTTCTTCAGGGAGTGCAGCATCAATATCAAGCAAATTAATCTTGAGTTGCCTTTTTATCTGTGACATTCTACCAATTAATGGCCTCAATGAAGACTGAGGAACTACACAACAGCACCCAAGCCCTGCTTTTGCAAAATGACCATGTAAAGAGGATTTTTTATCTCTTTGTTCAGAACATCCCAAGGGTGGTTTCTTACTTTTTAGCACTTCATGTATCCCATTTGCAGTAGATTTTCCCAAAGCACTATCAGCCAGACTGTCATTACCAGCATTAGTCACACCCTCATTTCCTTCAGAAGATGACTGGGTCTCAGCAGACTTCAACAGACCACTTGGAATGCCTACATCTTTCTGAGGAGAAATTAACATTAACGTAGACTCACTGAGAAAAGGCGATGGCAACGGGACAAATGATGGGATTCCATTTGAACTAAGAAGACCAATCTCCTGTACCAATTCCCTGTTAGAATCTTTTGTCATGAACTTGGAACTTACTTCATTCAGGTCAAAAGGACACCCTTTGTTTTGAAACTTTATCAATCTGGAGGACATCTCAGAGCACCCACTTTTAGAAGTTTCAACAATGTCCACACTTGTAGTGCATGCTTCCCTAGATGTTTCAGATTTCATTCCCTTCCCTTTCAAAGAATTAGTTGTTTCTTTCGTCTTCTCACAGACTGGTGGCGTTGAATTGCACTTATCATTATGTTCCTCAAATTCAAGATTGGTGGAAAAAGTTCTATGGCAAGAAAGGCAATGGTTTCTTGTAAGCCAGATAGGCTCTAAACATTCGCAACGATACATTTTCTCTTCACTAATCACTCTTGCCCTTTTTCCTCCCTTCTTCAAGATTTCAGAGGTTTCTGACTCAAAGAAAGGGCCATACTTCTTCTCCAACAATGTGGCCGCCTTTGTAACAAGACAATCAGAACATACAACTTTATCGCTGTTAGTACCTGTTGACAAGTCATCCTGACTTTGCTGTTTAATTTGTTGAGAATCCTGGAATCTTAATTTATTCCAGTGAAGTATAGACTCTTTCAGTTCTCTTTCTTTTGGGTCATTATCCCTCAACCAATAAGCAAGTTCTTCAATTTCTGCATCGGTTTGATAACAAACCCACCTTTTGGTCATGGCAACATTTGGATCATATTGAAATGGACAACATGCTTTTGAGCCCTCTGGAGTTGAGCATGCAACTGATTGCAATGAAGTGGAATTCTGTAGATTTGAGCCTCTATCCACTGGCTCTCGAAAATTCAGAACTTTTCTTCTCTGCTGCAATGTGGGACACCCATCAACAACAATCCAAAGATGCATGCCGGGCATAGTGGAAACCCAATACAATTGACCACCAGAATCAGTGCCCAAAAACTCCCTACGAACAGAAAGCTTTGAAAGCTGTTGTTCTAAGGTGGTAATGGACTCCTGCAGAAGACGCATGTCATTCTTGATGCTGTTCAACTCAAGGTTGTTAGCTCGTGCCTCATTTGTGGCAATGATACAAATATCCTCAGCTACATTAAGGCTTCCCATTTCAGAGGGTATAGAAAGTGCCTGTTGACTTGAAGGTGGTGACTGAGTAGCAGCATTCCTCACCAACCCCTGTAAATGATCCTGTGAATAGATTTCTCCACTTGAGTTATCAATTTCCTGGGGCAAAGAATTTGCTACAGCTACTTTACTGCTGTCACCACAGGGATCTTCTTTTTGAGCTTCAGTATCAGCAGAATCCATACAATGGGTAATACAATCATGATTCTTCTCCGAATAAACAACAGATTGGGGGTCAATAGAACCATTAAGCCCTGATTCCTCTAGACTACTCTCTCTCATAGGTAGATCATCGGTGAAAACAATAGCAGAGTTACTTCTACCACTTGACTTCTGTGGTTGTCCCACACATTTACCATTGTTTCTAAGAGCAGTAGCAGGCTCTTCCTTCACACCAACTTCTCCAACAGTATTCAGCGCACTGGCCTCTTTAGCAGCTTTTGCAACCAGAATTTCTTCCCTAGACCTTAAGTTCTTCAACTCTATAGACAAAGAACGCAATTTCTGCTGCAATTCAGCTGTTGCTTCAGTGCACTGATCAAGGTGTTGACGAATCAGAGCCGATGTTAGCAACTCATCACATAAAAACTTGAGGAGGAAAGTTCTCTGTGTCCACAATCAAATAAATAAAAAATAAAAAGAAGCTTTATTAGCTAATTTGGAAAAAAGCAACAGCAGAAACACAACACCATTGCAAAGTTCATATGCTAATCCACACACCATATATGCATTAGTTTGCCTACAAACAAGACTACAATTCTTAAAGTTTTGTCAACTATGAGTGAAAGAGCACAAGCTCTAAATTATAAGCAAAAGCTAGCTAGTCTGCAGCCAAATTGGCAACAAATTTGCTCAACCCATTGAAAATGCAATCTGAAAAGCAGTTCAATATGATCAAAAAGTGTAAAGATAAGAACAGATAACAAGAAGGATCAACAAGCAAACCTCATCTACACTAAACTCCCAATACTCTTTTTCTTCCATAACAATTGTTAGACGCCTGAGCGCTTCCAAGTACAAACGAGTAATTTCACCCTGATATTTTTTTCCTTTACGTCCATTACCAAATTGAGGATATTCTGGTGCATCCTGCACCACACGGTTACCAGTAATACAAGAAGGACAATACCAATTTCCATCAGGAATCCTTGCAAGTGGAGGATCCAAGCAATAAGTATGATACTCAGCATCACAAGTATCACATAGAAGAACACTGTCATCATCTTTATCAACCCCACAAACTTTGCAAACTCCTTCATCCCAAGGAGCTTTTGGGATCTCACTAGTTTGAGCAAGAATATCATATATTTCTTTTTTTGTTTCTTTACTTAAGCATTCTAACTTAGCATAACCATCAAGCTTCTGAACTAGGGACAGAACCTGCATCAAAATGAAGTATTAAACCCCTACACAAGTAAAGACAGAACAAATGAGAACAATGCATCGGCAGCTTCCAGCAAAACAGCATAACATGTATTTTATGGATATTGAAAGGCCATAATTATTTGTTTATTTCTATACATATATGAGTAAAAACATAATGTTTGAAATTCAAAGAATTTTTACATTCTATGTTTCTCATTCAGTTATCAGTGTAAAATTGGCTAGATTTTAATAGGTTTTTTAGTTTGTTTATTTAAAATTTTTCTCCTCAATATCACATAACCTTATCTTCCATGTAAAAGCCCTAGGAAAATGACTATAAATTTTAAAATACAGAAATCAAAATTTACTCAATTGCTTCCTTTGTAAGTAGTTTGGTAAAATGTTAAGAAAATAGATTCAGTGATTAGGTACCATATCCTAAATAAGTGTGTCTGTGTCAATACTACTTTAGCATTACTGGAAGATTGGTCAATTAAACTAATTGGAGGCACAAGTAATGCACCAATCAAGAGTTATTTTGTAGCAGAAAAGGACAATGACACCTACAACAAATGGGGGGGAACTGGAAGAAGAGCAAGAGAGAGAGATACAGACCTCATTTGCATACAATGATTCAAAGTTTTGGGACAATTTTTCAGCCAATTCAACAAAATCAGGCTGATCTCCATATGCTATGCGTACATTACACCACAACTGCCACATAAAAGCTACAATCAATTCATAAATAAATGTCTAAACCACAATAGCATAAAAAAATCTGGCATGAAAATGAAAAAGTAATGTGATTAAGGCAACAATTAGAAACATAAACATAGACCTGTGAAAACTAGAGCAGCATGTAGAAGTCTAGTACAGTGATAGAATAGAAATGTGATTGAACTCAAGAATAATTTAAATACCCCCCCAAGCACACAAATATTTAACACCAAGTACTAGTTGAGACAATCTGAGAGGCACATATAATGCAACACATATAGCATAATTTCAGAACAATCTTGAAACTTTTTGGAATATATTAATAAACCAACTATAAAATTATCAGTGCAAAAATAAATACTAAACAACAAAATTTAGCATCAGTCACTGACAAAAATGAGTTTGCCATCTGATAAGAAATCAACAGCATGAATAATGGCATGAATCAAGAATCTACATTGCCCCATCACCGTGGTACATAAGATATGAAGCCAGCAAACCACATGAAAAAGGACTGTATACCCATGCAACATAGTTGTGCAAATTCCATATATGGATTATTTCTCTAAGAATTTAAATTTAAAAAGTAAATACCTTGGGAACAAAATTTGTGTATGACCATCAAATCATCAAAAATTAAACTCAAGTAACCACAGCAATGAGAAATCATATGTTACACTGATGCAAAAAATGTATGAATCCTCCCATATATTCATCAGTATCTACAAATTTATTAGTGTTGAGGAAATAATGTTTTCACCAATTTCCCTTGACAGTATAACAATCAATCACATTGCTGAACAATTAAATTCAGTCTTCATATGATCGCAATCAGGTCTGCAGTCCAATTCACACCTTTCTTTTTTATAAGTGCAAGAAACAGAGTACCATCATCCGTGCAAATACGAACTCACATAAATCTAGCATAATGCACTGAAAAACTTTGAGAAGTTGAAAGTAAAAGGAAAACCAGAGTCATAATCAGACCTCTTGAACATCCTCAAGAAAAGCATCATGTGATCCACCATAAGCCCCAATTGCCAACCTCAAATCAATAGTCCTGAAATCAAGAGGTCGAGATACCATGGCAGGAGATCCAAGAAATCCCTCATCATCATTGTTGGTGGAACTCAACGGTTTTCTACCAAGTAAATTGCAAAAAACTTTTGCATCGTCTGCGGCAGCAGCATGACGTAATACAATACGACATTGCTTCATAATGATTTCAGATAAAGATATGACAGTCTTCTTCTTACGTCCCTTATCACAATTTTGAGGCAAACTTTCCCTCTGAACATCTGCTAGCACTGAAAGAACAGCTCTCTGTACTCAATCAACAATTACAAGTACACAACTTAGGATCATGCTTCTTGGGATAGTGGATATATTAATTACTCATAAAATAACAGAAGCAAGATATAAAAGCAATAATTAACAGCATAAATTCCACACAAAAGTGTGCAAAGAAAAACAAAGAAATTCAAATAGATAACTCTGACATCAGACATTTATATTCAAACTTAAAATCTACTGCACAGACATTCTTTAAATAATGAGAGCATTACTAGGTATATATAGAAACCAAAAAGAGCATTGAAAGTACAAACCAGATTCTGATTAAGACCAATGAACTCTAAATGTATGCATACACAGAAGCAAGAGGCAGTTTGGATGGAAAGGTTACAGATTCAAAACCTAGGGCAAACAAATGTGGCTCCCCTGGCGGACTGGGAACTACAAACGCATCTATTTCAAGAGGCACACAGAGCTTATCAATTTTATATATTCAAAAAGAATACAGCACTCACAAACAGTGGGAGACAGAAAGGGAGAGAGGGCAAGAGAGAGACAACATAGAGATCAAGACCAGAGCACAGCATACACAATAAAGCGCAAAAGTAGATCACAACGGGCACTTCCCAACAATTTTTCAAACGAAATGTACAGAACAGAAAGGTTACATTAAAAAGCACCTTTGTTGGTCCTGATGCATTGCCCTTATAAACTTCCTTACTGATTGAGTGTTCCAATATTTTTTTGGCCCAATCAGGTGGATCTTTTCCAAGAGCATCATAAACACACTTTCTGATTCTAGTTCCCACATTTGTTGGCAGCTTCCTAACAGGTTCCAGCACTTTTGCCCACTCTGGCAGGGTACCATCACCCACAATGTTCTTTTCACAAGCACCAGATGCATCAGACTCTTCATCTTCAATGATTAACACATTATTGACTCTGTTCAAGGAACCAAAAATTTTCTTTGTAGCCTCTGCAAGTAACTGTAGATTACATGTCAAAGCATCAGTACACATTCTCATTAGTTTCTCTTTTCTCCATATCTTTCTTCTTCTTATTATTATTATTAAAAAAATAAAAGTTAAACAAAAGACTCATCTGATTTGACTAACCACGATCCCAAATGACATAAACAAAGGAAAAAAAGAGGGAAAAAAACCTTCTTTGCAGAATTTTAGTAAATAATAAACATCTTAAAATAAAACTAAAGAAGAGAGTGGTAGGGAGAAGAGAAAGTACCCAGTTTAAAATCCATCAAAGTTTGAGAAGTGCACAATCATATGAAATGTGTATTGGAATTAAAGAAAAACGAAGTTTTCTGAAAATATGAATTAGGATATCTATCAGTATATAGGTGAATCTTTGTTAACACTATTTGGAGTTTCTAAGCTAGTTTTGGTGAATAGGTTGGTTTATAGAGGGAGCTACTGTCTAGAGAATAATTTATTTTTGAAAAAAGATTCTTGAAATTAAACATATTCCACTAACATCTCATAGTGTTTTTTGTAAAGCAAAGTCAGGAATAATGATTTTCATTCCACAACTAAATTGCAGTACTCTCAACACTGAGCTTGAGCTAAAAGTTTAAATTTATTCCTTATACAAATTATAAGAGCATAATTTAAATACACACACACATAGGTGTATAGTTGCAACCTGAGAATGGTAGGACACATGCAAATTAGAATTTGAATAAACTGACTTCCAAACCTCAAGATAAAAATTTGGGTGGCATAAAGAGAATGACAGATACCAATAAAAGAGAGAAAACCCAGATTTTACCAGTGCATCTGCCTCCATCCCAGCCACTCCAGTAAGAGAACCACAGAGTATCCCACCATCACCTTGTAAGCAATGAAACACTTTACCACTTTCACGGGCAGTAATCTCAGGAGAGTCCAGGACACCATCCATGGAAAGGACAGCCAAAACATATCTCCGAGCCAATTCTGGCCAGGTCAGTTCATTGATAGGGAGCATAATAAGCTTTCCTCTTTTATAAGGAAATGAGTTGTCTGCATCTTTCTTCCTTCCTCGTCTTGGTTTTGACTCTCCAGAATCATAATTTGGATCAACAAGAGCAGCAACCTTTGATTGCAGCTCACCTACTAGCACTTCCAGCAGTGAGCTGTGAGCCTTTGTCAAAACCACGCCAGAGCATCTGCTGTAACCAACAGGTGCTAGCCCAACCAGGGATGCTTCATTTGGCGCTCCAGTTTCCATCTGTATAAATGCATATGGATTTTCCTTAGAAACTGCCGCATAAGATTCATTACTTGCAGATAAAATTTGTCCACCCATAACAGAACTTTGGCTCAAGCTCAAGGGTTCAGTTCCTTGGATTTCCTTTTCACATTTTTCATCAGGACATGAGCCGTCAATCCATGGGTTGATAAGCTCTGCTTCAAGTTCCTCCAATGAAATGGGTTCCTTTAAACCCAAAACTTCATGAAATCGCCATAAGAACTCCCATACCTGAGTAGAGAAAGAGAATATCAGGCCTCATATTCTGGTAACTCAATTGTGGTAACCCAAAAAGCACAAATAATGCTTCTTCAATAAAGTACAACACTTAAAATTGCAACACATACCTGATAAAAGTCACCAGCAATCTGAGGAGGAAACCTTGAGCACAATGCTTTCCCGGGAGGAGGAGAACGATCATGATCTTCAACCAACTGAGGTTTCTTAGATCGTCCAAATGAACCATCTAAAACTTCATCCTTGCTTTCTACTCCACCTTTCTTTTTGGCCACTAAGGATCCATTTCCAACAGTTAGAAATGCCGAATAAGAACCCCTATCCTTCAGAAATTCATATTTTGAACAGCTTTTGACACCAGGAACCTGTTCAATGATTTCTTGCACAAATTCAGTGTCTAATCCAAATCTATCCTGGTCCAACCACTTGAACAGAACATCAGCTAGGGTGTCAAGCTCAGATGGGATGGTAACGGAGACTGAAAAACCACAAAATTTTTTCAGTGATGAAAAACTTATTTTGTTCTTATCATCCATCATATCCCACTTTGAGGACTCTCTACTATTTTCAATATGTTTGCATGAAAACTTGATCCCATCTTTTTGTTTACACATCTCAGAGCAAGCATCAACAAATTTTTGAGACATCATTCTCCATACTGATGATGGCGAACAATCCTCCACAGAAATCTCGCCAATTTTATCATCATAAGTTCCATTTGAACTGCTTCCAAGACAAGTCAAGATATCATTCTGCACAGGAGGGCAAGGATCTGAAAGAATTATCTGAATATTTACATCATTGTCATCTTTGCTACATGAAGTAATATCACCATTTGCTTCTTCATGTCGACCAGAACATTGGATAACGTCGTTTGGCATAAAGAGAATGGTTGATCCATTTGGAACTACCAGTGCAGAGCATGGACACCTTGTCACCTTAAAAATAGGACCAGAATCACCACCATCTGACACTTCACATATGAAAAGAGATCCAGTAACCTTATCATGCCAACAGGATGTATAGCCAACAGGATAGATCATGCTAGCATTATGATATGAAGGTCTCACATCAACACGTCCCAAAGAAAGAATGAAAAAATCTTCAAATTGGACAGGAAGTTCGTCCTGAAAATAACATGTATAAGTAAAAAAGGTACAAAGAGGAATGTCAAAGAACATAAAAAATTCCAGAAGTTGCTGAAGTCAAAAAAATTCCAGAAGTTGCTGAAGTCAAATCACATGGAAAGTGAAGAAAAAGAAAAGGCAACAAAACTAGACGATAACAGATGAAGCCAAAAAGACATGTATGCTTACATTGTTCTGCGGGAACCCAGTGCAACCATTTTCCTCTCTTCCAGCTTCAGCAACATCCACAACAGTATTAGATCTACTAGCAAAAATCTCCATATGTTCACAATCAGATGAAAGCTCTTTACCAGTAAAATTTATCAAATCCTTGTCTTCAACAAAACCGTTGGCAATTGGAAAATTTGTTGGCTTTTGCTTTTTGGATACATGTAATCTTTCTTGTAGAGAAGACTCCTCATTTTTTACTTTTGCGTGCTTAGTATTGTAGTTAGACACTAACCCAAGATAACAAGCAACTTCAGACATTGAATCAAATGTCCTTCCATCTGGAGCAATGTAAACAGCATATAGTTCATAACTGTTCATGGCATGTCGTAACTCAACATGCCAACCTTCCTCCAGCACACCATGCCTTTCAGAAATGAATTCTCTAAGCGCCTGCAACAACTTCTCGCTTTGATTCTGAGATGGAAATCTAATGGCTGTATTAAAACAACTAGTAAGCTTTCCAAGAGGGAATGCCAATTCTACCTCCTGGAAACTTCTATCTGTACTTTGTGCATGAACTTCAAAACCCTTTTTTTCAGTGTGTGTAGTAAGCCTAGAAGCTTTCAGATTCACAAATCCATTACCCGGATGCAAAAACTTTGAATGGGTCACTGGGGCAACGAATGCATCACCACCAAAAGAATTATCACCTGAGCTGTGCTTTCTGAGACCAAAATAAACGTAACCGGTAAACACTAATTACAACTTTCGTTTCAGGAAATTTATTTGAAAATTCATAAATCAATATAGACAAATGCAGAAGACAATAGGAAAAAAATCAAAAAGGGAAATAGAAAAGAGAGGAAAAAATAGAATGGATTACGCACAAGAACAATAGAGTGTGAGCAAATTCTACCGACTATAACTTACTTAAAAAGCTTGGCAAAGCATTCACTCCCCTTCTATACTTGCATCCATATTATTTTAGGTTATGGATGTATCTCGCATTTTCCAAAAGTTGAGCCTTATTTTGGTGTAGAGACATGCCTAAGGTTCTACTACTTGTCTCCATAAAATCCATTATATGGTTTGTTACTCTTACCATTACAATTATCTGTTCTCTTGCATCTTTTTCTAAACTTTTCTCAAGTATTGACAATTTCTTTCTTTGCTTGGGCTTCCTCACTCTCTTCTGAATTGCAAAGCCCATTAGCTCTTCGTTGTTTAATTATCACAAGGAGTTGACTTCAAAGTTTTCTTTGATTTTGTCTCTAGTTGTATGACCTAAAAGAGTAGATAACCCAATGAATAAAAAGACCTAGTAAATACAACTTGTGGTGTAAATCTGATGGAGGTCAGATGGAAGTATTTTTTGATTCAATTTTTACAAGTAATAAGGAATTGACTTCATTGTTCTCTTCTATGCTGCAGGAACAATTAACCTGCTAAAACTACTTGAATCAATCGAAAGTTATTTATCAAACTGCATAATACCTTAAATCGAGCACATCCTCGGTAGCATCCCCGTCGACATCGCTAGGCGGAGACGCATTAATATCCAAAATCCTTTTCTTCTTGCCTAACGGCCACAATTTACTTTTGACTCCGGTTTTGACACACTCTCCACAAACCCACTCAACCAAAAAGTCCGGCTGCCAGCACATTCCAGCGCAGTCCAAGTGAAACCCTCGCTCGCAAGCATCGCAGACCACGACTTCTCCGTCAGCCTCGGGCCTTCCGCACACCCCGCACGAGGAATCGGTCGGCGTTTCGGCTGACGAAGAGCTCGGGATCTCGTTTAGATCGATGCCAAGAGGAGAACGAGTCGAATCGGAGAGTTCCATTATGTTACGAGTTGGGGTTTCGTGTTCGGATTTAATAAGGTAAACATCTCCTGGGCTTGCTTTCCTTTGCTCGAACGAAGAGATCGTCTAATTTTCTTCCGTAATTTTATTTTTACTATTTTTAAAATATTATTAATTTTGTTTTGGAGTGTGGGGCCGTGTTTGAGAATCGAGCGAGGGAGAGACAAGAACAGAAAGAGGGCCGTATCGGAGAACCTGCGACCTTCGTACGAGAGAAAATTGTTGGATGGATTGGCTTTTTGACTTTGGATCTCGCTCTTCACTCGTGGATAAGTACTGGCTTTTAATGAAACGACGACGGACTTGACTAGTTTGGTTGTAGGTTCGTTTTCTCTTCGGGTTAGTTCCTTTCCACTTTTGTCTTCCAAGCCCAACCCAAGTACTATTTTGTAACAGATGGCTTTTCATTTTAATCTTAATTAAAAAAATTATAAAATTATAATGGACTTAATTTTATAAAATATTAAAATTTTATATTTGCATATCGAATTATATTATTTTAAATAAATTTAATTGTATTAAATTAAATACGTATTAACCTGTGTTATTTTACCGTACGGATCTGATCTGCGAGTGAGCACTCGTTAGCTTCGCGGGGCTATATCTGTAAAATAGCGGTGCAGTCCACGCGCGTCATTTTTTGTCAGCAAGCAAACGAGTAAAATCAATTCGGGCAAACACACAGTTGAAATAGTGATGTTGGAGTTCAGGCAGCCGGTAACTGTAATTGTATGATTCTTGTAGGAAACTTGGATCCCCTCGTCGTCGGTGCAGCAATGATAAAGAAGGAACAAGCTCATTGCTTCGCACTAGGTGGGGTGGCAGCGGCTCTCTGATGCGTCCATTCCAACAACATCCAAATCATTGGTACCCGCTCTTCGATATACCACCATTTCTCTAAAATTAAAATTCCGATTATACCCGTGTGAATGAGACCAAAGGCAAGGCGGAGTTCGACGTCGCTTGCGTTGTAGCAACGTGAAGAATGGGCACACCGACACTGGCTGGCAGTGGCACGGTGGCACCCACGACCCCCCATGTGGTTGCATTTAAATCTCTTATTGCTTTCTAAATTGTTGCGACCGTACATGCAATTTGCACATGTACTTTAGTTGTTAAACATTAATTATACACGCTAGATATAATGTTAACGGAGTACCACGAATCTTAACACTGTTTTAGGATACCAGGTAATCATTAATTGGAAATGACTAATTTGATATTTCCTTTTTGACTGATCTTCCAAGTGTCCGCACACAATTGGGCGACAATGGTCAATTAAGACATAAAGCTTTTTAATTGTAGATTAGTGTAGAGTAATTAATTAATTAATTGATGAAACATCATTTCAAAAATTTCATTTTCTTGTGTTGGAGCGTCAGTTCAAAATCTGAAATTTAATTTCAAAATTGGAAAAAAGGGGTGCCAAAAGAGAGTGGCAGTTACGTTATTTCACCTAGAGACTGTGGGGCATTTCCGACAGATAAATAACATCGCAGCGAAAGCAAACATTAGTTTCGATCGCTAAGAGATCCCGTGGTTGCCGCCCCAGGTCGGATTAACGCCATAGAAACAACGTCGTCTCATTTGACTCGGCAGGCAGTTGTCTCATTTTCGAAACTCTCTTTCTATTATAAAATAGAGTCTCCTCAGTTTCACTGTCGAACAAGACTCAGTGCAGTGGAGAGTAACGCGTCGCTGACTGTCCGATCACTTTGGTACTCAGTCTCTCGCACCCTATGAAAATCAATCTCTGATTTATTAATCTCTTCTTAGAACTGAATCTATTATTGGGAATGCTCAAATTTGGTGAAGAAATATTACGATCTGTGACGCATTATTTGTAAGCTGAGATCTTGTTTATTAGTATTGTATTTAGTTTTGGAGATATTGCATCTCTGTTCGCTCCTGTTTTTGCTTAATCGGTAATGTTTGCTTTTAGCTATATTAAATGGTGTTATTTAGGGCTTGAGATGTCCTGTGAAAATAATTTAAGAGTGCAACTGGCATAATTTTGATCTGTTTGTTTAGTCATGGTAGTATGGTCATTTGGTATCACAGATGCACCGAAGAGTTAAAAAGACATTAATGGTTGGCGTCCAATATAGGGATTTTGAATACGCGCAGGCGCAGGCGCAGTGCTGCTGTTTGTATGACAGGGCGAAAACCTCAGGGAAAAGTGAGAGAGTACTAAATATTAAAATTATGGGAAAGAGTGAGGGAAAAAATAGAACACTGAAGGAGCGATATTTAGGCCATAGAAATAAAAGCTTATAAGGAAAGAGACAAAAACATATATTTGGCAATTGCTAAATGAAAGATCTATGTTTTCTTTTCCATGTTATTGTTTTATGGGTATATTGTCTGCCTGCAATGATTGTATATGCGAGACTCAGTTCATTGAAGCAGATTAGTAAGCTATCTCAGTTCATTGAAGCAGATTAGTAATCCATGTGTTATAAGGGAAACACATTGCAATTTCTTTGTAAATTAAACATGCTAAATGCTTCATTTCCACAAAGATGCTATCAGGATGAGATCAGTTTGAGCATATACACTTGTGCCATTCCATCATTAATTGAAATGCAGGGGATGTTGCTGTGTTCTATATTTATCCAAGTTTAGTAAGTAGACAAACTTTTTGCTTGTTTAACTAAAGTTAGGTATTCCCAGTGTTTTAATTTGTTATGTTGTGTTCTCGTACTTTTCTTGAGATTTGCTTCTTGAGGATTGTATTACTTTCTTTGTGTATGAATAGTTGCTGTTTTAACCTCCAATATTGATTTAGTTTGTTTTCAATGTGATCTTCTTTCTGTATAGACTTTAAACTTAGTAGTGATGTCAGAGACTGCCCTTAGAGATCTTAATACACTGCCTACTTCTGATAGAAAGAATGAGAGCTCCGGTAAAGGGAGTTTTACGAAACCCTATGTTGGAAGTGCTACTGAAAATGTTGATGTTTCCTTGGTTTCAACTAATGTCAATGGAAATGAAACCGTGAATGCTGGAGTAGAGACTGGTAATACAGAAGTCGAATACATTGAATCTGAGACCTTGAATGATATAGAAGACATTGATACAAGTCTACAGGTATGGGGACCTGATATTTTCTCATTTTTTTGTTTGCTGCAAAGCTATTGGCTCATGCTTGCTCATATTGAACCATCCTTTATACATACATACATACATCATACGCTTGAGATATTTTGATATCTGGAGATCAATGGTTGATGACATCTACAAAATTCTTTGCAGGCACTTCTAGCTGGACTGGATTCTAAAGATTGGGTTGTGGTTTGTGAAGCACTCAATAATGTGCGTCGAATATCAATATTTCACAAAGAATCCATGCTTGATATGGTGTAAGTCTAAAAATTTTACATGATGATCTGATTGAAACAACCATGTGAATTCACCCTTTGTTATTTCAATAGGGTTTATTGATACTCTTGTAGATATTGTTTGACCAATTTATTTACTAGTATCATTATTTTGATTAACAGGGGAGATGTGATCCCACTTGTAGTGAAATCTCTGAAGAATCCTAGGAGTGCTGTTTGTAAAACTGCAATTATGGCAGCTGCAGACATTTTCAGTGCATATAATGACCATATGATTGATTTATTGGACCCTCTGGTACTTTAGATTGCTTAAAATTTGCAGCTACATCTGACTGTTTAGTTCCTTTGTCAATAGATTGATTCTTAATCATCCCAACTGATGGAAATGTGATGGTTGCAGCTTGTTCAGCTTCTTCTCAAATCATCACAGGACAAAAGGTTTGTATGTGAGGCAGCTGAGAGAGCTTTGGTAGCAATGACAACTTGGTTCTCCCCTATTTTGCTGTTACCAAAGCTTCAACCATACCTTAAAAATAGGAATCCTCGAATTCGAGCTAAGGCATCAATGTGCTTTTGTCGAAGTGTTCCACGACTGGTAAGGAAAACATTTTATTTGCATTCCATTGTTGTTCTCCTTGTTTATGGGAAACTTCTTATCCATTTTCCAGCCGCGCTTTGCCTTTTCCAGTATATGAATGAGTGTTTGCTTTCACCTTTCCTATTGGTTTCACTTGGTTAAGTTCTTGAAAAGATGATAAAAGTGACAGGAATACTTACTGAAGCTTAAATGGGAAATGCTTTTCTTATGCTCTTTAGTTTCATGTAGCTCAAATTGGGGCTTGGAAGACATTTTAAGTTTTTGTATGCACCTGTGTTTAGATTTTTTGTTGAACTGTGAATTTCTGAAATGTTTGTTGATGCTGATAGTGGCCTGAAATTTGTGAATTTGGTTATGATGAATGTTGCATATTCAGATTGAAATTATCTAACGCAGATGCTACCATGTCTTGTACAGGCTGCTGCTTGTGTCCTCATTGCATTTGATATAATGCCCTCATTGTTTGTGCCAGTATTTGAATCTTTATGTGCTTCTCCTTCTGCATTTACCTGCTCTGCTACTTGTGTGAATACATTAACAAATTCTCTCTACCACACACCTAAGACGCTCGAATTTTAATACTGCCTGTGCTTGTTTTGTCATGTGACCTTTGTTCTGTATGATTTTGGGATTGCTTCTGTGACTTGCATACACCACTGGAAGTAATCTCATGTCAATTCTTTCTATGACACACACATATATATGTATGTATGTATGTATATGTATATGTTTTTCTTTCTAAGTTTCCTTAAGGGTCGTGTCATGTTGATGTCAACAGGGTGTTGAAGGTATTAAAGAATACGGCATTGACAAGCTGATCCAAGTAGCTGCATCCCAGCTCAGCGATCAACTACCTGAATCTCGGGAGGCTGCTCGAACCCTTCTTTTGGAGCTGCAAACAGTATATGAGAAATCGCATGACCTTGGCCCGACAACAGTATCTGACAATCCAGAGATGGGTTCTTGGGAGCACTTTTGTCAATCCAAACTCTCCCCTTTAAGTGCGCAAGCTGTACTTCGTGTGACTAATATTGCTCGGGAGGGCCTTGTCATAGGTTCCTGATACAAGTTATGTGGTGCATGTGTGAGCTTTAGGGAGTAATATCTTTGTTGACCATCGTATGTGAGCTATAGTGAGTAATATCACTGTTTACCATCCTATATGAGCTTCAGTGAGTAATATCTCTGTTTTACCATCATATATGAGCCTTTTTAGGAGCACGGTGTAGAATTACTTTTGTTACTTGACATTCCATCTTCTTGTAAATTCTGTGAAAACATCGAGAGATTTCCGGAATTGCTGATAAGCAATTATTTGAGCGGGAATCTTATGATACTCTTTGCATATGATTCAATGCTGGTCACCGAGTTTTGTGGTATGTTTTAGTAACTGCCGAACCTTGATATTTCTTTCTCTTGTCATTTGCCGCCTACTTGATTTGTTTACCGTGTTTGCACTGACAGACCCTAGGGGAGAAACAGGTGATACGAATAGGTGCTGTGCTTATTGTCAAGTACAAGCGAGTGAACTTAGCTATGACGCAAATACTCTGCCCCGTTCAAGTCGCACAAAGTCAGCTTTGCTTCAACCAGCTAGTGTGTCTTGTAACTGACTTCTTCTTCTTGTCGCAGACCCTGGTGTGTTATGATGTAGAATCCACTAGATTGTCTCTACGGTCCTTGGGTTGCTGGCCTTCAAGCGTCGTCGTATTGGTGAAGATTCTGGCGAAGATAAAAGGAAAAAGAGAATATTATCGTGCATATGATTATAATATATATATATATATATAATGATGATAATAAATAACTTGTTAATTAAAAATGAGGAGTTTCTTGAATTAATTATTTTTTATATCTGAAACTGGTGGTCTAATTATTAGCGACCTTTCATTTTAAAAAAAAATAAAATGAGAACAATAGTGAAGCTGAGGAGCAAGAGATAAGAATATTGGATTAATTATGTTAATTAGCCATTAATTGATTATTTAAACCCCGAGCTGTCAGGAAACTGAAACAGTCCAGATGAGCCGGTGGGCGGCGATCACTGGCTAACTTCAATTTTTCAAAAGAGAAATCCAACCTTCTCTTACAAGTTGTTCAGAAATGGATAAAGATTATTATATAAATACAACAAAATAGATGTATTTTGTAATTTCAAATTCCAAATTATTAACAATATAAATAGTAAATTATCCTAATAAATCTTACAAGTTTGTATTAATTACTACTCATTCAAGAAGAAAATAAAACCTTTAAACTGCTTAGCTTAGTTTAGCTTAGCATGTTGTTACCTTCATTTTCTTCAATTAGTAAATGAATAATCCAGAGATCATCAATCATTCAGAGGAAGTGCGATAAAACCATCAATCATTCTATCTCATGATATGCTGCTATCTCCACCTCAACCTGGCTTGGATAAACTTCAAATAATCCTCATTGAAGTGCTAGAAAATTATCACTTCCTACCTAAATATTATTGATCATTCACTCCGTACTTCTGCCAAGAATATGTGTGTTCCCGTAAGAAAAAGTACCCCACCTGGTCTTCTATTGGCTTCGTGGTTACAAAACTTTCGTTTCCACATGAATTAATTCTCTGCATTTTTCCCAGATACAGTCAAGGTGGTAAGGCAAGATATCTCTATTTAACACAACATAATTTCTTTTGAAGTAATTTTTGGATCCCATGGTTGTTCAAGTCAAGCAAATGAGAAGCTGAATATATATTCAATTAAGGATTAGATATCATTTTACAGAAGAATACAGCAATGAGCAATAAAGATTATTCCAGTCTTGCTCCCCAGGATTTGGAAATGGCTATTATCATAACAGTGCTACTGCTGTTTGTCCGCGTTGGGGCATTGATCTGAATTCATTTTTGCCTTCTTGCAAGAAACTTTGGAAGAGGATTTGGAAATGATGTTACAGTGGTGGAAAGTGGCAGCACAAGCACGTCGCGAGATGAATTAGAGAGTTTCCTTGCTATGATTATATAGCAAAGAGCAAAGGAAGTAGCGCAGTTGATGAATGTGCAGTTTGCTTGGACAACTTCAAGAAAGGTGAAAAGTGCAGGTTGCTGCCTCTATGCAATCACATCTTTCATGCTCAGTGTTTAGATTCCTGGCTTCCCAAGAATCCTAACTGTCCAATTTGCGGAACAAATTCTCGGAGATTTGGTGAAGAAAGCAGCCGTTTCGGTCACACTAACCTTATGGAGTTGACAGAGAATAACCAGGCGACAGAAAGCAGAGAGTTGAATGATTTTACAATTGAGTAGGGAGAGAGCCAGCAGCTAACACAAACTGGCCATGCTAGTGACGTTGGTGTTGAATCTGTAAGAGAGAACCAAACAAATCCCACTCCTTTGCCTGATTTTACATTGGAGCATGTTTAATCATATTACATGAACTGTAAATTCTAGAGTGGTTGTTGAAGTGAATTACTTCTAATTCTGGCAGATTTAGTTGATGGGGTGGTTCTTTTTTCACTTTTACAGGTATATACAACTTAGTAATTTGAATTGGTCCATGAAAAAAGGTGATCAAAGAGTTCTGCAATTGCTATTTACTTCAATATTTGACTGTAAATTTGTTACATAGGATGAAATCTCAGGCTTTTCCTCCTTTTATTCTCTTCATATTTCAGATAGTCTGAGAACACAAAACAAATAAATTATGATCAACTCCTCCCTGTCTATAAAATATTCATCTTCAAGTCAAGCCACAGAATAACAGTCGCTAGTTATCCTCTTATGAAGCCTGTTCAATCATCATCAAAGACTTGTTTAATTGTGTACTAGGAGGTCCTTGCATGGCATCATCTCATCAATCATTCATAGCAGATTGTTGTTGAATACAAGAAACTAATAAGAGTCCAACAAAGAAATATGATAAACAGAAAAATTTGAACTTCCACCATATTCTTATGATTTATTATACCTGTACCAACTCCATCTTGGATATCAACTAATCCTTAATAAACATTGAAATTCTTTGCAATTCTTACCTCGGTATATGTCATCAACTTATACATTTGTCAATGAATTTCTTTGCCTTAAAAAGAATAAGAGCCCCGCCTTTTTTTGTTTGTTATCTGTCTCATCTTCTCCAGCCTCAACAAAATTTTCGTTTCACCATGGCTACTGACTTTGGTTTCTGAAGGCATAAAGGTCAGACATGGTTGCTCAAGCAAAGCAAAAGGTAGATAGTAAGAATTCTGATGGTGAGAATAAAGTAATCATTTTGAAGAAAAAAAAAGATTTGATTAGCAAAATAGATTGGAAACTTGCATCCATGGTTATGATAATGGCTGTTGTCACAACAGTGATGTTGTTTTTGGGCATCGGGGCATTAATCTTCATTCATGTTTGTGTTATTGCAAGAACATTTAGAAGAGGATTTGGCAATGATGGTGCAATGGGTGAAAGAAGCAGCAACAATGGCAGCACAAGCATGTCAAGAGATGAAATAGAGAAACTTCCTTGCTATGATTATATGGCAAAGAGCAAAGGAAGTAGCCCGGTTGAATGTGCAGTTTGCTTGGACAACTTCAAGAAAGGTGAAAAATGCAGATTGCTGCCAATATGCAACCACAGCTTTCATGCTCAATGTGTTGATGCATGGCTTTTGAAGAACCCAAATTGTACAATTTGTCGAACCACTGCTGATTCCCAGAGAGTTGGTGAAGAAAGCAGCCATTTCATTGATGTTCATGTGGAGTTAAAAGAGAACCAGGCAACAGAAAGCAGAGGGTTGAATGATGTTAGAATTGAGGTGGGAGTTAGTGATGTTGGAACTGAATCAAGACAGAACCAAACGAATATTGTGGGTACTGATCAGTTTCAGTTGGTTTCGAATCCTTCTCCTTTGCCATTGGAAAATGTTTAATGAGATGACATATGAAGTGCAAAATTTAGAATAGTTGTAAAACACTGAAGTGATTATTAGAATAATTCTATAATGCTCTGTTATACCCAATTAATAAATTCTGACCAAATTTGCTTGTTTACCAAATCTTTCCCAAAAATTAATTAATATTAGTGTACAAAACGCAAACAATAGAAGAACAAGTTTGTTTATACGATGTGTCTGAGAAAGAGTAGAACATCTATCAGTTGATGCTGTATTATTATATTTGTATGTGGTTCACAAACAAATGGAGGAACGTTCCTTTTGGAAATTATGCCAAATTTGAGAGCAAGAGAAGAGGAGGAGAACTAAATATCAAACATATCCCAATTTGAAGTTTGGAGACTACAGAACAATAAGCATTGTATGTCCAATTTCTGGTATATCTGAACCAAATTTTGCACCTCTTATGAGATGTGAGCCGAGTTCATTGATTATATATGCATATGGTCAAGAAATGGAAGACTAGGACTTCAGCACAACATCAATGAGGTCAAATTGTTGGCTATCAAATAGTTGTGTATTCATTCAGCTAACACCCATATCATTGTCATCCTAAAAATGTGGGGTGGCTTAGACTATCAAATAATTGTACCACTAAGCATTTATGTTGTGGGTTTTTTTTATTTTTATAATTTTTAGTTGATTGATAGTTTTGACTGTGAAATTTTTTGTTTCTATATTTTCAAAATATGAATGTGTACCTTGTTCTAATTAATCCTATTGATAGCATAGAGAATGGGTCTGTCATCTTGATAGCAATAATTTTATCCCATCGGATATTCATTTGAGTATCTAGAGCACAGAATATATAAAATAGATCACAAAGTATTCAAACTATGATTCATACTTAATATTCAGACCTCACAGTTGGATTCAAACAATTTTTCCAAAGAAAAAGTTATAAATCATAAATTGAAAGAATTTTCTTCTTTCAAATTTGCCATTTCTGCTTTGATTTTTCTCAAACGACAAACGTTTCTTTGAATTTTTAGTCATTATATTTATATCTATTTTACTCATTGAATAAATAATGATCCAATGGTTCTTACTCAGAGAATCTTAGGACTTTTGAAGAGTTTGTTGAATCAAAATTGTCTAAACATGCAAGCACACATGAAAAACTGAAACTCATTTCTTCAAGAATCAAAGCCAAATTAGAGATGTTAAAGCTTCAAGTGGCAAGTTCACATTTAAACACAGAATCTTGACATCCCAATAAAAGTAATCTGAATTTAACAAACTAGGGAAAGCATATCTGGGATCTAATTTATGATTATCCCATCCAGAGTTTGTCTACCATATTGCAAGATGACAAGCAATAAAGATGGAAACAGGGATGAATGAACTTAGCTCTTCTCAGTGTTGTTTTCCAATTCTTTTCTCAGCTGCAGGGAGAAGTCATCATTGACATCATCGTCATCCCAATCATCTTCCCATTGCTGTGTTGTCTCTTTTCCTTCTTCCTTTTCAGTCCACTCTGTCCATGTCAATAAATAAAGTCATCATAAGTGAAGGAAAAAGGGCAATGTTCCTACAACGATACAACAAATGCATATTCCAAAGTTTTAATATGATATATGGGCAGTGTAATACAAATAAAATAAAAGATTTGCAAAAGAATTAACAATTGAAAGGATGACAGCATTAAGATGTTGCCAGCTCTTTGTGATGAGGGTTGAGGAGGGAGTGACAGAATGTTACCTAATCAAAACAAACTGCAGATCGATATGTGACAACAGTTTATCATCTTCACAACATCACACAACCAAATCAATATGTTTCTGTGAAAACAAATAGGTGAAGAGGAAATATGAACTGTGATTGAACAACTTATTGTACCCTAAGCGTGTTAGCGCTGGTCAAATCCTCATATATTGGACACCATCCATATTCAAACTCCATAGAGTCCATATAAAATGGCAAATGAAATGTTAGATTTCAGATCATTTCTCATGCTATTTCATTAGTATTCCAGGGTTTGCATACAATGGAAACCTTTATTTAATCTCTTCTTCCACTCATCACTACCAACAAAACATAACAATTATAAGGGTAAATATGTATAAACATCAGTTTTTGATTGTTTTAATGAGAGAAAAACAAAGAACCTAACACATATTGAAATATAAGGAGCGAAAAAATACATGCATCGTTAAGCCTAATGCACTCACTGCTGTTCATAAAACAAAAGTAACCTCCCGCTGTGATTTTTCAATTTTCCATACATAGAAACAGAGACAAATAGGCTACAAGTGTCAAACGATGTCTCTTATGCAAATTCTTCTGTCAATGACATCAAAGGGATATCAAATAAATGGAACTGGCATTTGAATGAAATATAATGAAATGGAGCCACTTTAAGGTTCCCTGTGACCAAGGCATGGAACGGAGCCACTACAAAGAGGCTCCAGGAGTTACGAAGGAAGCTTTGAGTTCATATTGGTCATGGGTTGAGAACTTAAAATGAACTCTCGGAGAGAAAGTCTCCTGCAGTTCCACAGTAGCTCAACAATAAAGCGGTTGGCATAAAATATCTAAGGCATCCATAACATATCACCAAAGAGATAGTAATGGATGAGTACCATTCTAAGTTAAACTTTGCGAAAAAGTCAACCACAGAAGGCAGATGGAATATGTTTAGACTATCATTCATTCACCAATGCACTTCAGCAAGCAAAGTTCAGTACCAGCCTGTCCACTATAAAGTTATTGCATTCCTTCTTTCCCCGTTGCCTACTAAAGCTGTCAGCACCTCAATAAAGGCATGGCTCCAGGATACCGGTATAAACCATCCTAGCCTCAATAAATTTCTCTAGAGATCCCTCATGTTAATCACCATTAGCACCCAGACAGAAAATACTCCAATATCTACCAAATCAATCATGCTTCTAGATTTATGTTTCATAAAAGGAGCTGTTTTTCTTAATCATAACGATTTTGATTTTCATTGTAAGATCCCATTAGTAACCACTTCGTCCAAGAACTAATATAAACAATGGAAACAATTGCGTACCAAAAATCAGTAACCACTTGGCAATATGATAACCAAATTCAACATAAACAAGAATTATAAAACAAAAAGAAAGAAAAAGAAACCTTGGTTGATCTCAAATTCTTCAAACTCATCGTCGTCGTCGAATAGATCGATTTTCGGATCTTCGGTTGCTACCTTGGTTTCCTTCTCCATTTCTTATGCTCAAAAAACCTAAAATAATATCTGGTACCTTACTGTTTAATCATTCAGTTAATCTAAAAACAAAAACACTTAAACCAAATATGTTTCTAATGAAAAAACAAAATCAACAAGTATCCAAAGGAAAGAGAAATAGAGGGAAAACTTAACAGTTGACAGAGAATCACAGGCGTCTCTTGCACTTCAAAACAACTAAGATTCAATTATCATTCACCGTATTGCTTTCTTATGGAGCTGGGCATGGGCATAGGGGGCTGCTAGCCCATTTAGCCAGCTCAGAGGCAAGCAATAGATGGGGAACTAGGCCCATTCATTTGGCACACCATTTTCACTTAATTTGGACCTCTCTTTTAATCACACTCCCTTCCAAGAAGTTATCCTGAAGGTAGATTAGTAATTTAATCTAGTAATGTCATAGAATATGGCCATTTGCCATAAAATCCCATCGTCATTGAATTGCAATCAGAGCAAACTAATAAGATAAGAAATATGTCCATGTGGGTTTGCTGTTTTGTAACATATATTTGTGTTTGGTTTGCCTGCTTTCTTAGACTACCATCCACGGGTCAAATTCCAGAGGGCACCAAGTTCAGTTCTTTCTCAGTGGGTGCATGCCTTGTACACAGGCACCTTGGACAGTCATGCAATTTCTCTACATGAGATGGTCAAGCACAGAATAAACCAGCCGTTGCCATTTTCTATAAAAAAAAATAAAAAATTATAAGAAATAGAAAGCATATGGCAGCATACTGGTAAGGCATACTACTGAACTTTTGCATAGGCCGGCAACAACAATCTATGCATCGGAAAGGAATAACATTGTACAGCATATATTGTATTATAATTGACAATGCAAAGAATGTGGAAGTCTTCGTTTCAGTCTGCGACAGGTGATCCTTAGTTGTAAAACAGACAACTTCACTCCCTCTATTCTCAGGATCTATCTGTTTCTGCGCACTAAAACTTGTTACTGCAATAAAAACCTTCTGGGAAGAAATTGATATTGAAGGTTCAACATAAATTTTCCATCGGAAGAAGTTCTATGGTTGTTTTCTTGCAAAGTTCATTTTTCCTTCATTTTTTTGGTCCATTTTTCTCAGAATTGATAGAAGTGCAAGTCCTGCTTCACAAATCTGAATGTTTATATGGGGAAGCTTATAATGTAATCTCAGGATTGTCCTCGTCTTAAGTACCCAAAACCACTTCCTGTTATATGCATCTCCATCATTATTCTGGCGGTAGTAAAGTTTGCAATTTCTCAGCCTTCTACAGCAAACTGCATCCTTGATTTCCAGTTTCCATCATCTGTGAATAATTAAACTTGTGAGGGCGACGATTGGGGTGGGTTTCGCACAAAAATTGCTGTAATTCAGTTTTTGAAAAGTACCTGTATGGGTTGGGGGAGCACGCAAATCAAACGGGAAAAACATACTTAAATTTCAGTGGGCAGAGTAGTTGTTTAACTTCAATGAAGAGATTTGAAGAAGATGTTTTTGGTTGTGGGATTGAGAAGCTAACAATTGGTGCTGGTGGCTGTTCTGACTACTCCGTGGTTGATGTTACTAAGAAATTGGGGGATCAACTCAGAAGTTTTAGTGAAAATTACAAACTTGCAAGTTCTGACGCAGAATGGGATCAAATGTGTGGCGCCTGCATGCAAAGTTGGAAGGACATAAAAGGTCCGCATTTGGCACCCTCAAATCCTGAGTCAACGAAGATTGAATCTTATATCTGCAGTTTTCAGTGATGGTGTCATTGACAAGTAGCAGAATTGAAGATGAGAAGTATGTCCAAAAAGTTTACACATGCCTTGCAAGGCAAGATTTCTACATTGGTGAGGAGCTATATAGGCCTCAAAACACAGGAATTTTATTAAATTTATTTCCCAGCAAGATTTTTATACCACATTGTCTTAAACTTAGTAAGTAAAGATCATCTTTGCCTATTCTCCTTGGTCTGCAGCAAATCAAGCCCCGGAAAAAATGAAGAAGAAAAGTAAAACTTGTGATTATTTATCCATTACTGCAATCAACAATTAAATTTCCAAATATGAATCTTATTTATTGTGTGTTGTAATCTTTATGGAAACAGGCATTTGGATTCTCGTAAGAGGCCTCATTGGCGTTGCGGTGATAACAATTGCTGCCTCATTCATTTTATGGAAGAGACACTACAAATTATCTCCACCAAAAAATTCTTGTATGCATTGAAAACTTTCAGTATCCACATAAGGCATGTGGTGGCATAGCATGATGATTCTGTTTATTTTACTTGGCAGCGTTCGAAGCTGCTCAACTGAAGGATCCTGGTTGTCCAAGGTTTACAATCATGGAGGTGTATTCTGCAACAGAGAATCTAAATGAACTAAAACTCATTGGTGAAGGAATAACAGGTTAATACCTAAGTAAATAAAACTAGTAACGTAACATTTATTTGTCTTTCAAGAATCAGTTTGTGCTGATTAATGCAACAAAATATACGTCTTCACAGTTTGGATTATCATTTGCTGTTTTATTGTTATTTCAGGAAAGGCATATAAAGGCAATCTCTCAAACAATCGACCTGTTGCAATTAAGCACATAACCAACGAGGGAAATGTGGAGACCTTTGTCTGAGAAGTTGCAAGCTTATCTCATGTCAGACACCCAAACCTTGTTACTTTGCTGGGTTATTGCTTGAGACAAGATGAATGTTTCCTCATTTATGAGCTTTGTCCTCATGGAAATCTCTCGAAGTGGCTTTTTGGTGTTCCTTTCATATTCATTTGAAGTTTTATCTTTTTGTTTTATGCATTATTGAAGGCTCAACAGATTGATTCATAACAGGAAAGGACAAGTTCCTATCCTGGATCCAAAGGCTTGAGATTGCAGTTGATAGTGCTCGAGGTCTTTGGTTTCTTCACAGTTATTCAGAAGGCTGCATTGTTCACCGCGATGTCAAGGTCTGTTTTACGAATGTTCACAATAATTCCATTTTTGTTAGCTGTCATTTTGTTGAGAACTCTCCATCCCAACAATGCAAATGATATTGAAATTCATGAAATCAGATTTCCAATGACATTTTCTTCTGGACTGAAATAATCTAGAATTTAACCCTCAGTTCCATTTTGTAGACAACAAACATTCTCCTGGGTCCAAACTTTGAGGCCAAGCTTTCGGACTTTGGATTGTCTAAGGTTATGGAACTTGGTGAAACCTGTGTGAGTTCACAAGTGAGAGGAACTTTTGGTTATCTTGATCCTGAGTCCGAAGCAACCGCCAAGTTGATTCGCCAGGCGACGTCTACAGTTTTGGAATTGTGCTTCTACAAATTCTATCAGGGAAGAAAGTTATTAGTATGAATTTGAAAAAACCAATGCCTATAGATAAAATGGTCAGACACTATGCTTCATTCATTTTTTTTTAAATTTCAAGTTCATTTTTCAGTTTCCAGCCCTATTTTAAATTTTTAATGCTCCTGGTAACCAGGCAAAAGTCCTTACAAAAGGAGGCAGCGCAATAGAATTCGCAGATCCCAAACTTGATGGGGAGTACTCAGTTGAAGCTTTTGATCTTACACTTCAGCTGGCTCTGTCTTGCACAGCCCTTAAGCAACAAAGACCATCCATGGAACACGTTGTGGTAACATTACAGAAGGCACTTGACATTTCAACGAGAACTAAAGTCTCCACACCAGAAACTTCACCTAATCGGCCATCAACTCTGTGAAAGAGAAAATTTTGAATTACCATAATCATTATTAGATTTTTTTTCTTCTACGGATTCAATGGCTTATTGATTTTCATAGGGACCATTTTGAATAATCAAAGATCATGATACAAATATATTCTTGTATAGAGATTCACTTCAAAAGCTGCTTGAAATTCAGTGGTTTCTAAAATCACTTAAAAGGCAGCTTAAGTTGTTCAAAGAAAGAAAACTGATGAAGCATACGGAATCAACAAATCAAACATCCAAAAGCACAAAAAGAAGTTGAAAGGGATTGTGGTCCTAAGGACTTGGGAATTTTTTAGTGTAGAATCCAACATATGGGCAATGTGTTGGCATCAGAAAGAAAGTCTTTTACCTCTCATGCTCATAAAAAAATAAAAAGAAAGAATAATAAAAGATTTTGTGAACACAAAGTCGTGCAAAATCATTGTGAGTGAAAATTTGATGCCATAGTGTTAAAATGTGATCCTTTAGTGCTAATCTACCAGTACAATTTACATAAATCTCCTAAGAAACTTTCCTAACTATTTTTTTCCTTTTTTCTCTAACTCATTCTTTTTCAGATCAGTTCTTGTGAAGGTCATGGTCTACAGAGAAATCAGGTTCATCTGGCTTCATCAAGGGGGTGGCATATTTAAGCTACTAGAAGGGGTTTCAACCAGTTGAACTTTCTGGTGAGCCCCCTTTCTAGTGTTGGCACCAAATTTTGAAGCCAAAATCGTGGCTCCAAGATTCTGGAAACTGATCCCTTTGTGGGAAGGTGCACTTTCATACCTTGCAGTCTCATAGTTTCCATCGGCTACCTCATAACCATAGAGCTGTCATGGTCCGGGATTTGCACATAGTTGAAGCCACTCTCTCGTATGTTCAATTACTTTGCCATCCCCCTCTTTTTATACCTTCTTTAGGCAGATTGTATGTAGCATGATGCCCATGTCCTCCAATGGTGAGAATAGCACCTAAAGGCATGCTGGAGCTTCTCGCTGAGAAGGAGCTTGAATTCATGTGCAACAAATTTAAGGTCTTCCGCTTGAAGGGCAAAAGCTTCAACTGTACTGAACAAACTGACGAACACGTTCTTGCAAATCTTCCTGCAGTTGGCGGTGCCTCATCCACTCCTCTGTATCCCTTCACCTAATCCTTAATTCCTCAAGTCTTACCAACATAGACTGAAAATATGTCTTGAATAAAGAAAAAAGAAAATCTCATTAAAACACCCCCATTACTAACAAACTATTGCAATTCATGAACAAACTTGGCATGTTGTGGTTTGGCTTATTAAGGCATAACAAGTTTAGATTGGTAAGAAAGGGAATTCATTTCTAGAAATAAATAATTATGGAATCAACATAATCATTTCATCAGACCACCACCACCACTAAGAAGCTCCATAAATAACATCATTTAACACAATCATAAGTACACTCGAGAAAAAATTGTGACAAACGAACCAGAGACTCCACAGCTTTAAAGTTAAAACACTTTAAAGTTGGCATATTTTTCAGAGATATAAAATTCATTCCATATAAAACTTTAGCAGCTATTCCCAGAACCTTAAACTTGCCTAACAAACTATAAAACACCTAGATACTTCACCAACAAGCTATTTGCCACCTTAAACCCCAGCCTTGACAACAGCAGAAGAACCCTGCTAGAGCTAGTTTTACATTCCCCTGTAATCTCAGAAGTTTGAACCTGTTGGGAAGGATTAAATAATACTTTATAAATTAAATCTCTCCCCACATAAGACCATAAATTGAGACACTGCATAAAGAAAAACAAAAAAGAAAGTTAAAAAAAAACTGATGATTGTAGGCAAAATGGGTGCTAAACTATCAGACCCCAGGCAACTATCCCTTTCCATACTAATGCTGACTCAGCTGAAAAGGTGCAATGAATTAGATAAATAAAACAGGGAAGGACACAGGTTTTATCTGATTTCTTAAACATTGCATTCCTGTTTCCTGCATGACAACAAAATTAGCAGTAACTCCAGTTCTTTCTTTAACTTTCTGATAGGTGCAAATATTATAATCAGTTGCATATATCTATGATGGCGCATATACTTGATTTCCAAATTATTGATAGGCCAGGTAATGCTGCTGTTGCTACCACTTCAACACCAATGACTAGTAATATTTAGGGCAGTTAGTTCATGTTACCTGCATGTTTCCAATCAACAGTGCAAACAAAACTGAACCAACTATACATATTACAACAGCAAATACATTCTTGCCAACATATGTGCTTGTATTAACTCTTGTGCATGTGAACTGTCAACAGAATAGACAGATATATAAGCAAGAGCTACGAAAGATTTTAAACACAATCCAAATATCATTGTCAGCAAGAGAAGCGAGGGTGGATAGCAAGCACAACAAAATATCATTAGTGAACTTAATTACAAATGAAATTGCAGAAACAAAATTAAATTTAACTTAACTCAAAGCATAACTATGCTCATATCTCAAAGCATGATATGCAGATGAAATAGCATGCATATTTAAGCTAAGGTATCCATATAATATTGTTTCCTAATGCCCTAATATTCACACCTAAACTCAGTTTTCCATAGAGGATTTGGAACAATTAATTACATGAAATAGCATCATATGTATTTTCATCAGTAATACCTTAAAAGTTCTCAAACACCACCAAGTAATACCTTAAAGTGCTCAAACCCCACCAAAGACAATATAATATCTTCTTAACACGAATTCAACAAGCAACATCATTTTGGAAAACATCTGCGAATATTCCAAACTTGAATTCAATACTATCTTTGTTTTTTTGCCTCGCAATGAGCAATGACTTTAGTAACATTCAGCCAATTCTGCCGTTCAGCTTGAATCTCACTATTTCAATCCAGAAAACTGGGGATGCACAGAACTCGTGAGGCATTCTCCAGAAGACAATCATTTTTCCAGCAGGAGAACTGATGCCCTATGGACAATAGGTACCACGTCGCTCCTAGTACCTGCAGCAGCAGTAAATGGTGACAACCAATTGATTTTTAGCAATTCAAAAGGAGAAAAGTCACAAGCAAAGGAGCAACCTGATTCTTACGTGGCTGGCAAGCAAGAAAAGAAGGAGATTGTTGGCAGCTCCGGCCCAATCAGTCTTAGCAACGACCCCTGTGGTTTTTATGATTCTTTGGCTCCAAGGAAAGATAACAAATAGTCTGGGAACATACTGCAAAAGAACAGTAAGAGCCAGAGTGGTGTTCGCATAATCAGCTCTGTTGTACCCTGTGGCAGGAATCTCTAACCAGATGAGAATCTGCCAGGTAAAAAGATTACCAAACACCGATTGCAAAATTCCATCCCGAAATATCTGTTGTAAGCAAGGGTACAATACTAAAATATACTTAAAAATTAAAAATTTAAATTGTAAAATTTATGAAATTTTTTCGTGTCTTTTAGTATTAATAAATCATTTTAAGTTCTCTAAATCCTCTTAACATACTGTTTAACAAAAATTTTGAGTTTAGAACTTTTACAAAGTAAAACGATTTTTATTTATAAAATTTTTTTCGTAAAAAATTCTTACGCTTAATAAAATTTTTACGACTATCAATACTGCAGTTTCATATTTTAAATTTAAATTAAAAATTATAAAATATAATAAAAAGTTAAAAATTATAATTTAAATATTATAAATTATTTTTTAATAAATTTAATTATTACAAATACATAATTTATAACTTTCAACTTAAAAGAACAACGGGAGCCAATGGTTTCAAAAGATAGCACACGAACTTTGAGACGTACGTAACACCGATGAGTGATCAAATGATAATAATCCTTAATTCCTTTAGGGACACCAAGTTGAGATATTATATCACACGGATTTCTCAACTATCAAAGATTAGACAGCTTGAGATCTCTAACCTCAGCTACGAAAGATTAGACAGTTTGAGATCTCTAACTGCGTATAAAAGAAATAAAGAAAAGAGATTTTTTTTTAGTTGATCAAACAGAAGAATCTCCAGCTACACAACATCAGTGTGCAAATGGCTCTTGCATTGCATATACCAATAATTACACTGGCCACTCCAAAAACTAACAGTAAGCCATGGCTCCCGATTTTCCAAAATGACTCGCTGATTGCGAGCCCTTAATTTATTTGAATTTCAAAGACCCTATTCAAAGAGCCGAATGATAGGAAACAATATTTTCAATCCAGTTTATGCTATCATCTAGTGATGACCCGCTATAATTGCTGACCGAAGGAGTATGGTTCAGAAATTTCAGTGATTCAATCTAAGCTTCCTGGAAATTTATTTCCTGTAAAACCCAGAAGCAAAACAGAGGGCCGGAAGAGAGGAAGATAGAGATGAAGTTGGGATTTTTGTTGGGTATTTTCAGAGCTTCTTTGCTTATTCCAAAGAATTATAGCTTCTCTTTCACCATAATCTGGTTGTCTCCATTTTCTTTTCTTCTATGTTCCTGGTCCGGTTATAGTCATCTGGATTTATGCTTGCTTCGGAGCAGAGGGCGTCCGGACCAGTCCACTCAGGAATGTTTACAATGTAATGTAATACACAGCTTAAATTGAGAGGAGTTTGTTTTGGTTGTTGAAACAAGGGCCAAGAACGAGGAATACTTCCTTATAGGTACGCATATAATGGGAACATAAGCAGGAATTTTGTGCCGGAGTGATGCCAAAACAGCCTCATTATTTTCTGATCACACCCCTACATGAAGTTGGTCCATTAAGAAAATTAGAGGGGTGCATTTCATCTGGGTTCACTCTTCATGGCCTGCAATTACAATTCAGTATGGATGCAATTACCTGCCGATCGATTCACGTACTGGAGTAATCTAGAGAAGCTTGGCAGTGGCAGGTTTGCAGTACAGTTATAATGAATGATTTGGATATTTCTGTCGCACGAGCTCTTTCAGGAAAAATAGAGCAATGACGCAAAATGTAAATGCTTGGTAAGTGGTACCAGCAGCGTTACCATATTCAAAGATGTTGAGACAGAAACTACCCTCCATCCAGTCTGAAAGAGAAAAAATCACATTCCATCTTAAAATAAAACCCACAGAGCTTAAATTCAATGGAGATTTTGACTGTATTCTTTTCATTCTAGCTGCAGTCAAGTTTGAAGAATCAAATTCTTCAGTCATATCTGGCGGGTGGATGAACACGGTAATCGATGGAGTATATTTTTTTATGAATTTTGTAATAGATGGGAAAGTTGAATTCTTCAGCAGCCGATGGAGCACACGTTTATTGTCGCTGAAAACAAGATCAACGCTGAATTGACACATCTAATTACAGTCAATAATATACTCAAATTAATTATGACTTCACCATAGTTTATGGTCTGTAATGATGTAATGTAATAACCGGATTCTAAGGACTCGATGGATCCTCACGCCATCAGCAACACAACTTCCAACTATCTATATATATATTATATATATATATAGTATATTATGACACTTGTATGGACTACCCATATCTTTCACAGAAGTAATATGGCCGAAAATGTATCCATCAATCATTGACAATATCTCTTCAATTCCCAATGGAGAATGGGAACGGGAAACAATCGTATGCAAATTGGGTAGCATTTATTTGTTGAAAATGAAAGAATTGATGAATGAAGAAAATGGGATCCAGCTTTATCACTAGTCAGAAGATGCCAATTCACATTCCAAAAACTAAAAGCCAAACTGCATGAAGAAGAAAAAGAACAACGTAGGCCCGACGGCAGCAACTTCTAGTAGTAGTAGTGGACTGGAAAGTGGTAGTCATTCATTCAAACTCGCCCACTCCAAAAGAAAACGACGTGACGGATGCTGAATTGCTGATTGCACCAGTTCCTTTGGCACTACCCATCAATTATGGAGTTTTTGTCCTTCATACGTTCACTTGCTCCAGCTTCTCCATATTACCATCAGCAGATTCTCTGATTATAATGTTATACAGATGCAATTATTTTGCAGGATTTTTTCAGTCGACGGAATCATTTGGCGGCGAAGACAAAGTTTTAATCACTGCTTTGGTTAGCGGCATTAATATATACTTAAATCACATGATTATGAATGAATGATCCCCACGTGTGCAATTATTGATGATTCGATTGGTCCCAAACAGAGTCTTATTACTCAGATTGCGAGCTCCCTGCATCATAGATTATTTATCTCCTCTTTCTTTCTAGTTATAGCTTTGGCTTTCGGACAATGTTGGAAGACTAATTTCAGCGGCTTTGATTCATATGCTGAATGAAATTTGAATCATACCACATTGCCATTGCCATGCGCCAGTTAAAGATTTGCTCTTGTTTTATGACTCTGCATCTTGATAGATGCTCATTCCGATTTCATAAATGCATCTGATTCTACCAGGATTGATTCTGCAACCAAAAAGTTGATGAGTGAATTTTGCTTCAGGAATTTTTACTCAACCATATCCTGGATGTGGGAAATCTGTGTGCTTGTTTCTACGTATTTTCCCTGCTAGCGATCGCATATTTACAGTGAACTAAATTTCTTTCACACTGAATGATCTTTTATTTGACTATATTCGGAAAAGTCCCTCATCTGTATTCTTATTTCGATACAGAACATCAAAGGCCGAAGCTTATAGAAATGGTTTTTGTTTAATAACACGTTTCAGTGTTTGGTTCAGTAGGTAAAGTAAGGCAAGCTTCTGGCCTGTAGATTTGTGAAAGATACGAAACCATCTGGAACAATAATGGTGAGTTTCTTGCTCCCTGGGTTAAATTTTCTTGACCACTTGAGTGTGATAAACATCACATCACATCACATCCCATCCCATCCTTTCTTGTGACCACAGCTTTATGTAAAAATCTGCAACATGTATCAATATTTTATCTTCATAATAGCCAAATTCTTATCTTATTATACAGGAGACAAATTAGGATCTAACTCATCCGAATCATAGACTCAGATGTCCATTTTTCATTAATTTACGGAGAACCGGCCTTATCAGATATTTATTACAAGTTAAATAAATAAATAAACAAGAGAGGTAGTTTATTACAGTTTCGAGTGGTCAGAGTTAGGTCTGGTCTCATATCATAATAAAGGAATTTTGAGTTGGTGCACGCTTCGTTCACAGACCACTTTGCCAATTCCCACTCGCGTCACAAACAGCCTCTCCCAATTCACTTTTGATTCGATTTGATACATTCATCGCAGAGAAAGTGAGGCGGAGGCAAAATCAAAGCCAAGCGGAGAAGAAAACAACATAACCCGAGAACACCTCAAAAAAAGTATTATGTATTCTATACATTCCTACACAGGAATCAGTAAATATTGAAATTTCAGAGGCGAGGAGAGGAAACCCAAGCGCACATTTTTTTCATAACAAGAAAAGAAGGGGAAGAAGAAAGAAGTAAAGAAATCGAAAAAAAAAAAAAAAAGGAAAGGAGGGAGGAGAGAAATTAATACACAGGGATCAGGAAATGATGTGAATTTCAGTTAGGCGGGAGGAGAAGGAAACCCGATGAGGTCGCCAAACGGGGACGATTTTTTTCATACACACCCGATTTGTATATGCGTAGCAAAATCCCAACACCACTCGTAAGTTTGTCTTACGCCAAA